>BPLQ01000427.1:454091-830833 GCA_021605075.1 Caerostris darwini | reverse complement strand
CTGAGTAGAATAGTCCCAACGTAGTCTATGTGTATAATAGAAGGCGATTAAAATAGGCACCCTGTGCCCGGGGGATTATATCAAACGACTGGTCTTCCATGTTGGGGGTCGGGCGTGGAATTGACAACTCCATCCCGTAAAAATCCTCACCGTTAAGAAATCCAAAGAAAAAAGTTACCGACAGACCTTACGGAGACGGATTGGAAAAAGGATAATGGGAAACTGAATCTGGATTTAGTTGGAACTTGGAATGTTTTATCTCTATATAGACCTAGGCCTTACAACTGCTGTTGGAACAACTGAATACTTACTATCCAGGTTGCGCGAAGTTTTGCTGTACCAAAGGTTAAGAATTGGAGGACCATTGTGGTATATATATATGGTCACGGGTGGACAAAGGCTTTCCTTTGAACAGCTTTCCATACATTCCTCTGGGTGACAATGGTCCTCCAATTCTTAACCTTTGGTACAGCAAAACTTGGAGCAACTTGAATAGTAAGTATTCAGTTGTTCCAACAGCAGTTGTAAGGCCTAGGTCCATATAGAGATAAAACAGTCCAAGTTCCAACAGCCAAATCTAGAGTCTGTTTCCCATCATTCTTATTCCAACCCGTCTTCGTAATGTCTGTCAGTTACTTTCTTTGGATTTCTTAACGGTGAGGATTTTTACGGGACGGAGTTGTCAACTTCATGCCCGACCCCCAACATGGAAGACCAGTTCCTTCATGTAATCCCCCGGGGACAGGGTGCCTATTTTTATCGACTTCTATGACACGCATAGGCTACGTTGGGGCTATTCTACTCCAGGCACCACACGGTGGTATACATGTGTGTGTGTGTGTGTTTCTTTGAATCAAAAACAACAGAACGACTTTTAGATTCAAAATCATCACATAGCCAGGACCGCGCAAACATTCAAATTACAGTTAGGAACAGTATAATAAACACAAACATAAAATTGAAATATAAGCATACAGGTAGATAACAGATAATAAATATGCCAATAAATAAGAATTAAGTGTCACAATGAATTTAAAAATTTCTTATTTTTAAACAAGGAAATCAGCTTATTAATTATAAGAAAATAAATTTTAAAATATAAATTAACTTTTAAGTTACAACATATTATAATGTAATCAATTAGAATAATACATTATAATATTCTATTATAATAATAGGTGTCCTGATGGCCGAATGACTAACGCTCTGGCCCTCGGTGCTGCAGATTTCGAATTCTAGTTCCGGGCTGTGTCATGGATGTTTGTAGTAGCTCGGAATCCACTTTAAACCGTTGGTCCCGATCTAATATGACTGTAGGCGTAGAGCTAACAACCCTATCCCAAAAAAAGAAAAACATCTCCTATCTCGAAATCTGCCAGTAGGCAGACGGGCTTGATCAACCATATTGCTTTTACGCCAATGATAATGATGATTATAATAAATAATAATATTATATTATATTACATTATAATACAAAATGTTAATATAAAAAATAAGTAAAGAGTTTCTGTCATGATAATTAATTTCACAAACGACCTAAAAAATATTTATCATTTTTTTCATTAATTACAAACACACAAAATCAGGTTCAACATATTTTTACTGAATTTTTTAACGTATCTAGAAAAATTAAAACCAATTATTTTTCTTTCGTACCGTAGATTATTTTCCCAGGATAAATTTCTATTATTTCTGAGAACAAATTTCGGTCCAATAAAATTTTTTATGGTCATGGGAGCGAGCATTTGAACCTAAATTGTTCAACGCAACAGCGAAAATCTTTTTATGTTTTTTCTTTGGGAACAGGTTACGATCAAATTTATTTTTCCCTCTTCTAGCTCTTTATAAAAATAAATAAGTAAAGATTCTTCATTCCGAGAAAGAATATATAATTATTTTCAAGGAGAAACGGTGCTGTAATGAGAAAAATTTAAAAAAGAAAAAGTGCAATTGGAAAATCAAAAACTCTTCCAATGTTCATGGTTCCCCCCTGAATTTATGGCGCAGACAAAACAAAAAAGGAATCCTATATAAATATCGGATGATATTTCCGAATCATAAACTCAAAATGTTTTTAAAAAACTCGATTTAGAAAAAAAATGCAGACATTTTTAATAACGTTTAGTCTTGACCCTGCATGGCAATGGCTATAATGCTGCAGTTTATTTGTTGAGGAACTGGATGGGAACCTCTTTCATTTCGGATCTTTGAGAAGGGTTACCTTAATTGGCGAGTAAGCATTCCTTAGTTAGATTGCCTTTGTAAAGTCTTTTTTTTGTCCCTCGGACAAGTGGATGAATAAGATATCAACATTAATTTATTTATGTTAAATGAATAAATTAAAATAGGCTTTTTCAATATTATGTGATTTATATAAAATACATGTGAAAAATTTTAATAGAACGACGTATAAATTTCAATTAATTCAAATTGTGATGTTTTATTGATTTATATATATATATATATACTATATTATGAAGCCTGATGGCCGAGTGGTTAGAGCTCGGTACCGCAGGTTTCGGGTTCAAGTCCCGGAGGTGCCATGGATCTTGGTTCGGAATCCACTTTAAACCGTAGGTTCCGGTCTAATAGGATCGTAGAGCGTTGCGGGGGTAGTGTTACTCGCGTCCATAGCATATCTTCAAGCTACACGTGCCCCCTGGTTAGTGGTGAATGAGTAACAGGGGTGCAGCCCTTGCTTATGACATTAAAGATTAACTGTCTCTCTATTGCCAGCTGCATTAGAACAACAACATATATATATTATATTGGTTGTTAGATTTGTGTATTTCTATTATTTTTCTAACAATTTTTTCAATTAATCGTATGACTTCAGGGCATATAAAAAAAAACCAGCCACGATTTTTTAAATTTTTTTTATTGATTTAAAATGTTATTGAATTTCATATTCCAACCTTTAGAATTGATCATCGTATTCCAAAAGGCAATTAAAATTTTTTTTAATTGTTGTTGTGTCTACTCCTCAATGTCCTGCAGTGAGGGACGGACATCCTATGAGTAGTTTACTCATAGAAGGAGGGAAGGGAGGGGGCAAATTCTGTTATTAATCTTTAAAAAAAAATAATATTTTTCTCCCTTTTGTCAACTTGAGTACACGGTACAAGACAAAACTTGATTTTAATTGTTGTATCCTGCAGTAATTTGGCCGAAAGTATCAATTACAAGTAAATAATTGTTCTAAGTAGGTAATGGAGAACTTAATTGTTTTCATTCTTGTAACATACATGGTATCTTCTTCAGATTATGTCATATTTCTACATGAATGCCACAAATACAGGTGTAGAATAAAAATTTCAATAGGTAATTGTTCGTTTAATTGTGGTGGATTGTACAATCTTGTCATAAGTAATACAACACATTATTTAAATTATTGTAATATTAAACTTGCTTCATCAACATTTAATTAATTAATTTCTCCGGTTTTAAAAAATTAACTAATTTCTCAATTTTTACATAACAATAGCTCAAAACAACAAAATGAAATTAAAAAAAAATTTCATATCTGCTGATGATTTTATTATATACATATATATATATATTATATTATGCCACTTGATAGGCAGCAACATCTAATCCGAATCCAAGATTCCCGTGTGAACTCATGGAAGGAGGGGGAACAGCTTTTGTTCTGATAGGGCACCCGTAGGTAGAAGCCTGATTTGGCTTCGTGTCGATGAAGAAGAAGCGAAGTGCCTCCCGAGAGGACTTTTAGGGGGAACTACCCCACATTTGGGAGTAAACCCGGAAACCTCCCACCAGGTAGTCCGACTAACGAACATCACAAACATCGAGGTTACTCGTTTTTTGAAACAGTGTCGACAACAAAGCCGCCAGCGGACTGGACCTAACGCTCACTAGTGGCACACGTTGCCGCAAAATTTTTATTTAATGTTATTTGTTATATAAGTACAACAAGTATCTTTATGCAAGTATATTTTCTATCTTATGTTTGTTAACAAAATTGAATAGTTTTGCTTTTATTTAACTCATATTTGAAAACATCAGAAAGTTAGCTATTTCATCAAGTTTTTAAATTATTATTTACTTTTCGATTGAATGTAGCTTCCAATCTTCTTCCCTATTTATGAATTTAAAAGTTGAACGAATTATTTCAAAATTTATTTACTCATGTTTTAAAACACATACATTCAGAAGCATTCCCCCTAATATTTGTCTGTCACAGGACTGTTTAGACTCGAAAAACAAACTATTTTTATCTAATCAAATTGTTTTTCTAAAGGTTGTATATCATTTAGTCGCGTCCAGACTAGTGAAAGTGCCAAACGAGTCGTTCTCGATCCAAGTGTCTCCGTCTAACAGAGAAAAATAAGCAAAGTTATCTCTCCTTGCAAATGACAGCTGTTCGAAAATGTCGTCAGACGAGAAATCTCTTTGGCGTGCAAGAAAAACTGACTCTGGTTGGAGCTTAGATATATGACTCAATACGAGAGTTCCCTCCATACTGAGACAAACCTGTTTATAATTGGTCTGCGAGAACTACTCGCTTGCCTCTTTCTCTCGTATGGACATGGAACTCGGTGCGTCTCCAAAAACCGACTCTAGGCCGAGCTGATATTTTGTTTCCTCAAAAATTGGTAAACTTTTTCACATGCATGACTTTTTCGTCCAAACTGAAACAAATGGACTTTTAGAGTGAACTTGTCTGGGACTCAAAGTCGACACATTTCAGTATGGACACGACTTTATATCTTTAAAATGTTTACCAAAATTTGCAAAAAATCTAATACTACTATTGCTGAATGTAAAACTTGAAAATTATGAAAGAAAAGAAAATCTTTGCTAATAATTTTTGTTGTTGCTGCTGTCTCATCCCTCGTGGAAGGAGGGAAGAGGGATGCAACTTCTGTTTTTTGCTCCGTGTTGCTTAAAAAGGAGGGCAGTGTCTTCTGGGAGAACTTTTACGGGGGCAGCTACCCCGCATTTGCATATCGTATGGGAGAATTCCCCGAAAACTCCTACCAGGTATTCCGATTAATGAGGCAAGATGCTGAACATCCCAAACACCATCGAACCTCCTCGTTTTTTGAAACAGTGTTTACTACATAGCCGCCAGATTGAACCTCTAGCCTAATGCTCACCAGCGGTGCATGTTGCCACTGAGCCACGAATCCGGCTTTTGTTCATGTAAAAAGCAATAATTGTTTTTAAATTAATTAAATAAAAAAATATTACTACAATGAATCCATTTTATTCAACAAAAAAGAATACATCATAAAATTACATTCTGTTTTAAAAGATCTTTACAAAATCTGATTAAGATAAAAAAATAAATACATAAATTTTAGCATATCAAAACAAGAATGATTATTAATATTAAGTAAAAGAATTCATAGACACATTTTAAAAGTTGGAAAAAAATAATGTCAATTAATGTGGAATATTTTTTTAGTTTTTTTTACTCAACATTGAAGTCGTGCTATTCAGACTTACATATTATACATACTATCAAGTTTATAAATAATCCTCAGTATGTGAATCAGTAAAGAAAAGATATCGGTCTTTAATGAAATAATTTTTTGTTTTAATTAAAATAATTTTATTCTTAGAGCAGGTTAATTATACATCTAAAATGTTCATCGTAATTATCTAAAAAAAAAAAAGTTTATTATCTCCATTAGAATTTCGTAGTCATTCCAATTGCTCAAACTATCTAATTAGTAGGAAACCGGATGCTGCTTAAAATGAGTTGGAAATTCTAAATGCCATTATCAAAGTTTACCACTTTTATGTGCACAATCTTGCCCATGATAGAGGTTTGAGAATAGTTTTGTCTGTGTTGGGTCTAAATTTTTTGAGACGACAGAAAAATATTGGGATGGCCAAAAAAAAAAATGAAGATGGTGAAATATTCTGTTTTAAAGATTAAAAAAACTTTTTCGAAACATAAACATATCGACTTATATATTATTCTTCATTTTTAGCATTATTCTTCAGTGCAAGTCTGTATAAAAAATTTAGGTATACATAGTAATTTGATGGTACATTTATGCTATTTTCGTATTAATCTGTATTCGAGAAGAAAAGAAAGCTTCGAAACATAAACATATCGATTTCATCATTATTTTTCAAGTCTGTATAAAAATTTTAAGTACACAAAGTAAGTTAGTAATTAGCTTTTAGTTACATAATAATGTAATGGTAAATTTAGGTTATTTTTGTATTAATCTGTATTCAAGAAAAATAAAATATTTCGAAACATAAACGTATCGACTTCATCATTATTCTTAAGTGCGAGTCTGTATAAAAACATTTAGATACACATAGTAATTTAGTGGTAAATTTAGGTTATTTTTATACTAATCTGCATTCAAGAGAAAAAAAAAAAGTTTCGAAACATAAAAATATCGACTTCATCACTAATTTTCAGTGCCAGTCTGTATAAAAATGTAGGTACACATCATAATTTAGTAATTAATTTTTAGGTGCATGGTAATTTAGTGGTAAATTTAGGTTATTTTTATACTAATCTGCATTCAAGAGAAAAAAAAAGTTTCGAAACATAAAAATATCGACTTCATCACTAATTTTCAGTGCCAGTCTGTATAAAAAATGTAGGTACACATCATAATTTAGTAATTAATTTTTAGGTGCATGGTAATTTAGTGGTAAATTTAGGTTATTTTTATACTAATCTGCATTCAAGAGAAAAAAAGTTTCGAAACATAAAAATATCGACTTCATCACTAATTTTCAGTGCCAGTCTGTATAAAAAATGTAGGTACACATCATAATTTAGTAATTAATTTTTAGGTGCATGGTAATTTAGTGGTAAATTTAGGTTATTTTTATACTAATCTGCATTCAAGAGAAAAAAAAAGTTTCGAAACATAAAAATATCGACTTCATCACTAATTTTCAGTGCCAGTCTGTATAAAAAATGTAGGTACACATCATAATTTAGTAATTAATTTTTAGGTGCATGGTAATTTAGTGGTAAATTTAGGTTATTTTTATACTAATCTGCATTCAAGAGAAAAAAAGTTTCGAAACATAAACATATCGACTTCATCACTAATTTTCAGTGCCAGTCTGTATAAAAAATGTAGGTACACATCATAATTTAGTAATTAATTTTTAGGTGCATAGTAATTTAGTGGTAAATTTAGGTTATTTTTGTATCAAACTGTATTCAAGGAAAAAAAAGTTTGGAAACATAGACATATAGACTTCATCATTATTCTTCACTTTGTATAAAAAATTTAGGTACACATAGTAATTTAGTGGTAAATTCAGGTTATTTTTGTATTAATCTGAATTCAAGAAAAAAAAGTTTCGAAACATAAAAATATCGACTTCATCATTATTCTTCAGTGCAAATCTGTATAAAAAAATTAGGTACACATAGTAATTTAGTGGTAAATTTAAGTTATTTTTGTATTAATCTGTATTCAAGAAATACAAAAGTTTCAAGATATAAACAAAGTCATTAATAGTAAAGTAAACATAGTAAGTAATATAAACATAGTAAGTAATATAAACATAGTAAGTAATTCCCACTAAACTTGAAATTTCTCCTTTGATATCATATATTCGTAAAAAAAAATTTTTTTAAATCATTTAGCAGGTATGATACTTTGAAAAAAAAAAAAGAATTTTTGTACTGTTGCAAATTCTGATCCTATAAGAATCATATATATATATATATATATATAATAAATTTTGAATAAAAAAAAGTACAAATATACATTACAGTAAATTACCATTTATAGGGGAAAAAAAAAAATAACAAATCCATGATTATATAAGTTGTTGGCATATATGCTATTGACATAGGTTTAGATTATGAATAATAACACAATAATACCTCTATAGATATGCGTCTCGTTATAGCGCGCTTCGGAAAGAATGAAAAATTAAGCAACTTCAAAAATTTTTTTTTCAAAAAATGTGAAACTTTTTAGCTTTATATCGAATTTGACTTAAACGAATTATTTTTGTATTAATCTTAAAATTATTTAATTTATTTCAGCTGTTTCATTCCTTTTAGCTATTTGTTTCTTTTTCTGTTCGTTACAAGATTTTATAACGAAAAAGTTAGGATTTTATTTGTCGATTTACAATAATTTAGTTTTCATTTTATACAATTGAATATTTTAACGATTAAATTAAAATTAGTTGGTTTGACTCGTCTTTTGAAATAGAAAAAAATGTATAATAGTTTAAAGAGTAATTTGTATTAACAAAAGTAGAACTCAAATTTTAGGCATTGATTTTATATTCTTTAACAGAAAATATTATTATTAGAGAGTTTTTGCATACCGTACGTTAGTTACCTTAGGACGTCCGTTAGCTTTTTCTCCCTAGCGCGCATGCTCATAGGAAACTGCGCATGCGTCTCTGTAATAATGTTTCCTATGAGCATGCGCGCTAGGGAGAAAAAGCTAACGGACGTCCTAAGGTAACTAACGTACGGTATGCAAAAACTCTCTAATATCTTAATGATTCGTATAATGAATTAATCAAATGCGCTGAAGAAATGAGCAAATAAATGTCCTTTTTTTACATTGCAAATAAAAATAAAATGCAGAAATATTCAATCACAGTTAGAGATCTGCAATTTTTTTTAATTATTATTATTATTATTAAAATTACTTTATGGTAGATATTCGAAAGTTAATTTTTTTTTTTAAGTTATGCTACTTTAAGAAGAGAATTCAATTTCTTTTTCCTTTCCTTGGAAAAAAAAATGCTGTTTGTTCGTAAAAATCTTAAAACATTTGATAAAATAAGAGATTAAGCAATTTCAAATAAATAACTTATTATATAGAAGTAGAATAACAATAAAAAGAATTTGATAGGATATTGGAAAATTATATATTTTTCTGATACATGCTGTTAGAGTTTTTAAAAATTAAGGTTGTAATTAATTTATTTAAAATTTTGATTACTATTGTTTTTAAACTAAAAAAATCATTATTTGTATTAATTTATTGTATAATCATATACTAATTTAATAAACAGTTTAGGCTTAAGAAAAGATGAAGTTTAAATAAATTGCAAGAAAAATTGAAATTATTATTAAAAATCTGTTATTCTAATTCACAATAAATATTTTCAGTATACATCTATTTTGAAAATATTAATTACAGTTTATTAGAATTTATTTAAAATAATCTGCTATGAACACAATGCTAATTTTTAAAAATTTTTTAGAAATTATGTTCATTAATTATCAAGGTTCTATTAATAGGTTATTTGTGAATTTTTTTACAGCATAATTTAAATACTAGAAAATGAATAAATATTTATTTGTTCTCTGGTAATAATAAGAAATTAAAAATGATAATATTGATAATAATAAATTAATTTAATATAATTAAATATAGAAAATAGTTTATAAATCATATAAATAAAATATGCATTAATTATGAATTAGACATATATGAAATATTTAAAATTTTACAAAATAATTAAAAAACTGTTAATAATTAATAATTTTTAGTAATATATTGGTCACCCTTTTAATAATTTGAATTGCCTCACAATGTATTTTTTGGTTTCATAAATTTTAAATATAAATATAAATTCAATGCATTGCTTTATGCTTATTAAAAAAATTATTTCTTTTCAGTTTTAATAATATTGATAAAAATAAATTACTTTTTTATGGTTAAATATAGTAAATAGTTTATAAATCATATAAATAAGGCATTATTAATGAAAAATAGAAAATAACTTATGATAATAGAAATAATGCATAAATAATTAATAATAATTCAAAATAATGCATTGATTTTGAATTAGATATATATATATGAAATATTTAAAATTTTACAGAATAGTTAACAATTTTTAGTGATGTATTGATCATCTTTTTAATAATAGGAGTTGCATCACATTGTATTTTTTGGTTTCATAATTTTTAATTTAATATTGATGATATTAATTAGTTTTTTTATAGTTAAATATAGACAATAGTTTATAATATATAAATAATGCATAAATAATTATTAATAATTCAAAATAATGCATCTTGAATTAGATATATATGAAATTTTACAGAATAGTTAAAAAAAATGTTAATAATTAAAAATTTGTGACATATTGATCATCTTTTTAATATATGAATTGCATCACATTGTATTTTTTTTTTTTAAATCATAATTTAAACATAAATTCAATGCATTTCTATACGCTTATTAAAAAAATATTTCTTCTTTTCAAACTTTAAATCTTTTTTAACGATCTAAACCACGTAGTCAGCAGATATTTATAGGAAACGTCTCATAAATAAAAAAGCACTTTTTCTTTTTAAACAAAATTTAAATTTTATTGCTCTCGAACAAGCGCAAATATCTCACAAACAATCACTAGTAAATTATTTCACAGTTGATTTACTTTCCATATCTCACTTATCAAAGCAGGAACTCAATTAAATACCTCGTCGCGAGATTTTTTTGCAGCCGAACGCAAAACGGCGCCAACAACAAAACCAGCTTGGCGATGAGTCTTCCCATTTCCCACCAATCCATCAGGTTCCCCCAATCACGGCAACCCTGCACTCGAGAGGCAAGCAGCGAGCTCAGCATTCGCGATTCGGACGATTCAGAAGGTGGGAAAGCAGCAACAAGTGTATAGCTAACAGGTCCTTTCCTTTTTTTATTTTTTCTTCTTTACCGATGGTAGTGCGTGATTTTCAGGACAACAACCCATAAAGTCTTCGGGTTTTTTCGCGTGGAAAAGTTTGTGTGTGTTCTAATTGTTTAGAAGACTTGGATAAAGTGCTTCTTGGATACCCTTTTTGGAATATTATTATTTATCGTTTTATCAATGTGATCAGGAGTGATTCGTCCCCAAGCTGAGAATGCCGCCTAAGTTCCATCATCTGGGTTGGCTCTTCGGGCTGACCGTATTGGCGGTTACGGTTTTCAGGCCTGCTTCCACGCAAGGTAAGAAAATCTTTCTCATATTTATCGTTTGTTTATTTTTTGTGGTATTTTATGTTAAATACAAATGGAATATTTCAGAAACTTGTAAAAAAAATTACAAAAATAATAAATATGTGTAATTTATTATTTATATAAGATAATATATAAGAATTGAACTTTATTATTTATTTACTGATAACAATAAAAGTCTAGGATAAATATATTTTGGCACTAGTTATTAAAACTCTAAAAATTTTAGAAAGTTATAATTTTGCCAATGAATCTACATTGTTATCAAAATGACCGTGTTTATTGGATTTTTAAAATTTATTTAATTTTTTACATTTACTTGAGACAACAATTGACTATTTTTGTATTGCTTTTTAATAGTACCAATTTTTCATGGATAAAAAAAATTATTTGCATTTTATTCGGGAATGTTTATCATATTTATAAGGTCCATTGCTTAAAAATGTTCTCATACAAAATTTGTTTGTTTTTATAAAACTCCCATTTATTTTTAATTAAACTTTTTAATTTGTTTTTTCCATATTATTTAACGTTGTTTATTTACTTTTAGATAAATAGAACTCTCGCGTTAACGTTAATATTTATATATGACTTGTTTATAATTTGTACATAGGTTTAAGATCATTTGGAGCTCGGACTCACTATTGAATCAAGAACAATTAAGCTAATGTTAATTGTTTCTGAATTGCTTATCTTTTAAAAGCATATTATACCTTGAATTACGACCGATTATGGTGAAATTTGAGTTGTTGCTATTTTATTTGATAACTATTTTTTTGGACATACGCCTAAATATTCTTGTTACTAACAGATTTAAATTTTGATCTTAACCATTTTAAGACTTTAGTTTATAATTCAGCAGAGCTTATATTGAATCACTTAATATTAATTTTTATTTGTTTTAAAATGTAAGTTACATCAACTTTTAACATCATCAATTGTTTTTAGAACATTTTAAATTTCCATTGAATTGTATTGTGACCACGTGCGATTCTAATATCAGATCAATAAATTGTGTTTGAATTTTTAATATGATTTTAACTTTAATGCATTTATATGAGTGTTGAAATTAATATTTAATTTGAATGTATAAGAGGCTTATCGATTTTATGCATATTTGTTTTGCACTAGATATTGTATTAAAATTGTTGTCTTTTATAAAAAATCCTTTTAAATCGTAGAAGTTTTAAATTTCTCTGAAAAATAGCATTAGAAAGTTTTATATTTATCTTTCGAATTAATTTTTTTTTACAAAAAGTAATATTTATGTTTATTTAAAAATATTTATGTTTATTGAATAACAAATAAATTTTGACCATTTTTCATAAGTCGTTTCATTGGATATTTATTATCAAGCAAATCGTATGTGATTTTTTTTTCATAAAATTTTTATTTTTCACTAGGATTAATTGAATATTAAGTTAAATTTAAATAATATTTATAAATATTAAACCGTTGTCTATTAAATTTTTTTTTTTCATTTATGGATACAGATTAAATAAATTTTTCAATATATTGACATAACCTATTTTTCCCAACATAATTAATATGTATGTCTACGGTTTATTTTCCTACGCGCCATTTCTAATGATTTGTTTTACAAATTAAAAATTTCTCTGTTAATCATAATTTGCTGGTTATCATAAAATTACAACTGCAATATCTTTTAAATATATGAGCTAAAAAAAAATTTTTTATGGTAATATTTATTATAAAATTGACATTTTATAATAGAAATTAGCAATTTTTAAGATTTTATTGATTAAAAGAAGACAGTTATAAAAAAAATTCTATACTTGTATAAATTAAAAATGAATTGTTCAACATTAAAGAGGTCTAGTTTTTTTATTTACAAGCTGTAAATAACTCTTTACACAAAAAGTCAAAGTAATTATTGTACCTCAGACTGAAATACGATGCCTTTACAATAACGCCTGCTGTCAAAGTTTTCTTTTACCTAAAAAAACTGTTGCGTTAAATGTCAAAAAGTTGCAAAGCCACCAACTGCTATTGTTTTCGAATGTGCTTCGTTAAAAGCAACATAATGACCGATGGAAAAAGAATGGATAACTTTTTTTTATTAGTTTTCTAATTTAACACATCGTTATAAAAGATAAGAATTTCTAAATATAATAGTACAGTAATTAATGGCAAAACCATCATTTAACAATAGTTTTCTTTTTTTGGATTTTTATTTATTTATTGTTAGTTGATTTTTTTTTTACATTAAGTTTTCTTTTTAATAAAGCCGGTTAATTTGTCTTTTTTTCCAACGATGTAAATTATCGTTATAATTTTAGAATTAATTTATTTGAATAGATTAAAGTATTTTAAGTTTTAATTTAAAAAAAAATTCACGTATCTAAATCTTGGAATTTAATAGCTATTATTATTATTATTATAATTATTATTTAGTTTTTAAGAGATTTCAGAATTTTGCAAATGGAAGATTTCTGTCCATCTATCCAAATGGACATACATATATGTACCGGTGTTAAGTTACAAATCTTTATCTTACACGTGGTTCTCATGGCGTGGGAATCCGCCATGAATACTAACAAATGTACAATGGCACTCCTGCAGTATTGTATTCCAAATTCAGTACTTCTGGGAAAGGCCTAACGAGTTGAGGGGGTGAAATTGCACGGTCTATTCTTTAGGGGTATGAGAAGTTAAGGGGTGTCATTATGGGGCGGATTTTAACGTCAAACCCCCGCTAGGCTATTTGAATACTTTGAAATTTTCCCACCATAGCTTCTATACGTTCTCACAATTTCTTAGTCGTTAAAAAGCAAAGTAAAATGTCATTATTAACTAAATCATATTATTTTCTACAATACTATTGTATTTCAAACTCATTGTTATTATAAATTCAAGGAAAATATATAATGAGATGGGCATGGTCTGTTCTATATGAGACTTGGAGGTGTGACATTATGGAATTTTAAGGGTAACCTTCCCCCCCTTTAGACTGTTTGAACTATTTCAGACATTCCTACATGTTTTCTTAGTCGCCAACCAGTCTGAAGTTGTTGAAATTTGAAGTGAAATGATACCGAGCAAGCAATACAATTTAATGAATATGCTACTATAAATTGTATTGTACGTATACAATACAATATTACATATTCAATTATACATATACATATTGTATTAACGTATACAATTTACAAAAATTAATAGTACACTTAAATTTTGTAATTCTTGCAGTGGATGATTTTGTGGTACAAGTACATCACCACAGTATACTATGCAATTTGATGAATATGCTACTATATATTGCATTAACATATAGATATTGTATTACTATATACGTATTGTATTAATGTATACACATTGCATTATACATATGCATATCGCATTGTACATATACGTATTGTATTAATGTATACATATTGCATTGTACGTTTACGTATTGTATTGTACATTTACATATTGTATTAACATGTACAATTTATAAAAATTAGAGGTTCACTTAAATTTTCTAATCCTTACAGTAGATGGTTTTGTGATACGAATACATCATTATTGCGGTATTTTTCATGCTACAAAGAATACAATTAAAATACATAAAAGGTACATTCCTATTTTTAAGTTGGCCCATAGTATGTGGAAACCTTTGGGTGGGTAAACGCCCATAGCAAAATCTGCCGGTTGACGCAATCTACCTTATTTACACAAAGGTGTGTTTAGGTTAACTTTGTTGTTACCGAATGCTTATGTCGTGTTCCACGGAAAACGTGCCAAACTTATATCTATCAATGTCTGTTTTACAACTCTAACATGCTTTGGTTAGAGAGAAATTAGGATTCTGTTTGTTCCCATTTTAAAAGGTGCAATAAAATTACAAAACAACAATGGTCTTTCACTTTGTAGTTTCTCTTACTTGACAATCATTTCCATAGGTTGCCGTTTTATGGTTATAGGTAGCTGTAAAATGTTCTGATTTAAAATCGGACAGCTTTAAGTCTTGGACCTTTTAAAGTTAACAATTCGCCATTTTGTAGTTGCCCCCATAGTGCTTTCACGTATTTATAAAGACATTGGGCCTTCCATGGAGTTCCAGAGGGGATACATACCCCTGAACTGTTCTAACTTTGTCGAATCACATAAAATTATTTATTTTTAATGTTAATTTGATTCACATTTAATAAAAAAAATATGAATTGGGGTTAGAATTTTTAATTATTTTTTTTCTTCCTCAAGAGAAAAAAAAAAAAAAACATAAAAAAATTCATTAAAAAAAAAAAAAAAAGATTCATCAAATAATGATTTCAAATAAATAAATGAAAATCTAAAAGCAAATAGAAAATCTTTTGATTAACTTTTAAATATCTCATGATAAATAAAATCTTTCGATTAATTTTTAAATATCTCATGATAAATAAATAAAATCTTTTGATTAATTTTTAAAAATCCTATGATAAATAAAGAAAACCTTTTGGTTAATTTTTAAACATCTCATGATAAGTAAAGAAAATCTTTTGATTAACCCTTATAGATTCGAAGCAAATGTAAGCTACATTAACTCACCCTTTTAACTATAGCTTTTTCAATATCAGTAAATGTATGTAAATTTACGAAAGTCACGAAGTTGAGGTTGCTGACATTCTATCGAATTCTAGCAGACGATTTTTATCAGCACATCGGAAATGAAAAGTAGAAGTAAAAAAATTCTGAATATATTGAGAATTATTTAAAGTCCCTTACTGAAAAAATCTTTTTTTCCCCCTTCTATTGTACTTCAATTTTATCTCAACAAAGATTTTGAATTCTATAAATCAGATGCAAAATCATTGGTTATTGAATTGCTATCGTTCAATGTTGATGTTTATCCGCGAATAAATTTAAAATCCTCAAAAATACCCCCTAAATAAGAAATTAAAAAAAAAAAAAAGCTACGAATAAATTTATTTATGGGTTATTTTTTTTAAACGTATTCGATTGTATTCTGAAAGTTTTAACAGAAGTCTTGATTCTTTTTTTGTAATAACATATATCTTAAAAATTATTGATTTTTAAAATACCAGCTCAAGATATACGACTTTTGAAAAAAAAAAACCTGATTGAAATTTAAAATAAATAAAAATTACGGATGAGGATAATAATAATAATACTTAAATAAATATTTTATTATCTTTTTGCTCCCTTTTGCTAAAATAAATATTATGGTAAAAGTTCACCGTCCATTTTAGGTAAACAATTGCTGCCAAAATGTATTGCCAGAATATTACCGATAAATCGTTGATTATTACCGATGTTATTTGTAGTTAAATATTCAAGTAAAGTTTTATCTAAAAGTTTATAAACAAAATGAAAAAAAAAAAAAATCATGGACTGGGCTGATAAGCGGGCTGTCCATATAATTTAAAATTTAATGTATGAACAAAACGCATATCAGATCTTTTTAATAATAATAATAATAATAAATAAAGATATAGAAAAATCTCATTTTTATTTTGTAATAAATGTGTTTATTTATTTTATTTTAAATAATGTGTTTTTTTTTCTTTCACCAAACGATCTTTTAGAACAATTTAACGCTATTTATTTATATAATTAATAGCTCGTGGAACAAATTTTAAAAGATATACTAAACCAATAGTTCGTGAAACAAATATTTAAAAATAAAATTAACCAATAAGAATAATTGAAAGTGGTCGTAGAAACGAAAAACTTCATTCCCGAAAACAATATTCATAAATTTTACCGGTAAATACCGATACTGCTTAATGTGAACATATCTTTCAAACATTCAATTCTGTTTTGTTACCAATAATTATAATTAAGAAAAGTAATTAGATTTTCCATTTGGGCATCAAATATACAACCCCCTCCTCAAAATAAGGCTTTTTTTAAGTGTTTTAATTTTAAAATAAAAGAAATGCTCGCGTTTAGCTGATATTTAGAAGCATAAGTAAAATTTTAGTATTTAATTCATATACTGTATATTATATTCGTATCATATTCATATACTGTATTCATCGTACATATATATATTATGAGTACACTGTTTGCCTCATAGAAACTACCAATATGGACAAAAGAGGAGTTTTCATGGAAAATTCCACGAAGAAACTTTATTTTAAATAAGCATTGACTTTTATTATTGCACTGCTTTTTTATTTACATATCACAAACATCTGCATAAGAAGCAAATATATCTCAGTAATTGATAATCGTGTTTGTAGAGAAAGCATCCCATTCATTTTGTGGTGCAGGTGGCAGAATACAAACTGAAGAATGTGATTTCTTGGAAAATTGTTCCACGCACCTGTTGAGAAGGCACGTTCGAAAATTTCACATGCTTGGCATTTTCTGTGGGGTGGGCACAGGGGTTGAATGAGCGGCAGGGAGGTGGGGGGAGAAAGAAGTGTGAAGCCTGGGGGAGGGGAGGGGATGATTGCCAAGGCTAGGTTGTTTCCGCGCACGTGCGCTAAGGACGTTTCACTTCCTGTGAAAAATTCGCAGATGCTCTTTTGGCATTCTTTTTTTTATATTTATTATTTACTTGTATAAAAACCGTAAATAAAAGGTATAAAAAAAGGAATTAAAAATGAAATACAGGTGAAAAGGCATGGTGTTAATTCTTTCGATGTAGTTATGAGGAAAAATAAACAACATTTTCAAATATCTATTTGTGAATGAATATATGATTGAATATGAATATATTTATATACAAACAGAAAAACTATAATTGAAAATATAAATTGAATTATCCAATTCACATTCTCTGTATTAAATGTAAAATTTGAGACAAATAAAAAACAAGAACGAAATTTTAATTAAATTTTTGGCCATAAATATTTTTTAGTTCATATTATCGAAATTAATCGTTAGCGTTTTAACACCTAATATCGAATTTGTAATCGTATTGCTAGAAATTATAACTTATGAACAATTCTTAATATTGAATAAAACTTAAATCATATTACCTTTATCGAATTCCTATAAAATACTGAGCATTTTTTCGTTTTTATACAATGTGGCAAATATAGTCTTGATTTTTTGTTAGAAATGTTGTAATTATAGAAAACACGATATTTCGACTAAATCGGAATTACTGAAAATTTAATCGAATAATATTCGAAATATACTGAAAATTTATTTTTTAATTCATTACGTATAGAAAGTTAAATATCAATATTAATAGTAAAAGTACTTCTCAATAACTTTGAAATATTCCAGTATTATTCAGTAAGCAGTCGTTTGAAATAATTTGGTAAAATTTAAAGCAAACGATTTTCCGAATTTGGAGAAAATGGCTGATTTCAGACAACAGAACTCGGTTTTTCATATTCGGCGGCGTTTGTCTTCTAAACTACATGTTTTAAAAACACTTCCAAAATTTCTTTTCGAATCGTTTTCGAGACAGTTAAATATTTTTTTCAACCCCCTCAGGCTGTTCGAACGGCTTTAACCCCTCCTCCTAGGCACTTTGACGATCGACCGAGCACATAAAGCGGAAAATTATTACTTGTTCGTTTCAAAATTGCAGACGACTAGAATTTTTCTCTCAGTTAACTGTATCCGTGGCTGTGTCTTGTGCGCTTGCTCAAGCGTGATAAGGAGTTCGTATACATAAGACTTGCTTAGATTTATTTTTTCCCCTTAAAATCTTTTTTTTTTTCAATATAAATTTATTTTTGATTTATACTTTTGATAAGGGATTTTTGGGAAGTTATCAGGAATGAAAAGTTGAAAGAAATTTAAGTTTGTTCAGAAAATTTTATTTAAAAGTTGTTCGTATTTTTATACATTAAAAAAAATGATTCGATTTCGTTAACATTTTCGATTTCGTAACACTTTTTACTTTAACTTGCACTTGTACATGTAAATCATGAAAAAATATTTTTTTCACCGTATATACAATCCTTAAAAAAATGTTTTTTGTTGTTTTTATTTTTCCTATTAAACAGTTTAGCTAGTTATTTCAATGTTAAAAATTGCTTATTAATTCTCCTATGTTGTCTTGTGTCCTGACGCCAATTGGCTAGCGCTCTGGCCTTTGATAGCCCAGGCTTCAGGTTCGTATCTTGGCGGTAGCATGAATGCTTGTTAGTGGTTCGAAATCCACGTTAAACTGTGGGTCCGGTCTATTAGCCCTCGTATGCAAGAAATGACGTAGAGCGACAACAGTCTTTTATTTTTCAACTGATGGCGGTGACATGGATGTTTATCAGTGGTTCCGAATTCACGTTAAACTGTGGATCCTGATCTAATTAGCCCTAAGTGTGCACAAAATGACCGTAGAGCGACAAACCGAATGTATGTTATCTTCGACGTATGTTTCTTTAAAATTTAAAGTTTTTACTGTTTAATTTTGTCAAAACCTTGATCTGAAATATATCTACAGCTAAATTCTAATTCTCTGTAGTTAATTAGATTTTAACTATTTTTTTTTTATATGTGATATTCTTTGTTTAATTTAATTGATGTATTTTTTAAGTAAATATTACCAACATCAATTAAACAGCACATCTTTAAAAAATTCCGAATAAAATATATTCTCAGTATCAGGCAATTGCTGAATCCTTTTATCACAAACCATTAAACCGATGAATTTTTACACATTAATTCTTGGTCCAAAGTGCATCAACTTCCTCTGATATCAACATTCTGGGAAAATACTCCCAGCAGATTAAATACTTGACCACACACATCGGTGAAAGAGATCTCGAAAGATTAAAATTAAATTCACTTTGGAACAAAATGGACGCTAAAAGGGAAGCGAGATAATGAAAAATCAGAATCAAATCGCAATTCATTCATAACTCTTTGTTCGAAATCATCCGTGCCTATTGTCGTACAAGTTCCTGGATTGTTTCCAAGTTCTCTTGTTGACAGCCAGAACATTTCACTCCCATCTTTTTTGCCAACTCTGCCAGTTACAGTTGCAGATGTGATCTGCAAACAATGGTTTTTCGTAAATTGTTCTGATTAAGGCTTGATTATTGCCGAGTTTTTGCTTTAGGAAGGCTTTTTTGTTTGTTTATTCTCTAAGGAATGTTACTACTATTTTCTGTTGTTGTTTGCCTAGCAATATATATTTTAATATTTAGCAATATATAAACATATATGTGGTAATGAGTCATTTTAATTCAGTTGGTATTGTTTCATTTTTATTTATTTATTTAAAAAAAAAAAAAAAGAGAGAAAAATTTTATCCGAAATTAATTCAACTAATTTTATACAAAGAAACTATTATGTTTGCTATAAAAATGCAGGTGTTCCGTATATGAATTAAATGTAATTCTCTGTGGGATGTTATGTATATTGCATATATGTAATTTAAAGGTTAAAAAGTCAGGAATTTTCAAGAATGATTGATGAATCAGAACATACATGAGTATTACTTATTACTAAAACTATTGTAAATAACACTTTTAATTTTTAAAAATTAATGTTTAAATTTAATTTTTAATTGTAATTTATTTTTTACTGAAATACATTTTTGATTGAAAAAAAATTAATTATTACATTTTAAAAATAATCTGAAAAAAAAAATGTCAAATTTATTTGTTAAAATAAAAATTTTCTAACATTACAATATTTATTGATATAAATATAAGAAAAAAAACCCCAAAAAACTTTTTAAATGATGATTACCATCAAGTAGTACTCATCCATGTAAAAAAATTTATGAAAAATTTGAAAAACTAGAATTTGTAATTTTGTTATTGGGCACCCTTTGAGAATCTCTGAGTTAGGCCCATAGAACATCTTGGTTTGGTAAATAGTTTTGGCATGTTAAATTATGAAGTCTTTAATTAGTACAATATGGAAAAGACCAAAACTTACATTTTTGTTATTTGAATTTCAAATGTTCTGATTACTATAACTCGATGAAGGATGCCTTTTTTTTCCCTACCCGCCTATGCACTTTTTAGATGATTACATTCATGTCTTTTACATAAACAATCCTCAATCAACCAGACGACATCCCTAATCATCATGGAGGAAGGACACGATTCCACAAACATTCCTTTCTTCCGACTTCACAGAGATTTCCGAAAAGTATAGAAAGAAAAAAACGAATGTTAGGAAGCTACTAATAAACCCTCGCGATGATTTCCTAAACAGAAACATAAATTCAATTTATCTTTTCCCGAAAGAAAAAAAACCGAATAAATAAAATAAATAAATAAGCTGAGAGCGCGGACTTCTTAATGGAAAAAACATCTAGCTGGTGATATTTGAAACGGAAACTGCTTTACAAGTGGGACTGCCTGCTCTGTGCCAAAAGTGACATTATCTTCTGGATGCGATAGATAAGAGAAAGTCTCTTTTATCTTTCGAACGTAAACCCCTGATAATAATTTCTCCCAAGTCGAAAGTCCCGTCTTGCCTTCGTATCCTTCGTCATCACCGCTGTGTTTAGTTTCTTCCGAATAAATGGTTATCGTCTGGTGAGGTCGCAATAAACTGAAGTGAAAAGGCATGCTTCGAAATGTCAATATCGAGAAAGAGAATTGCTTGTTTTTCTGATTGATGTCCTGTCGACCCTATGGTTGTCCTCTTGTTATTCCAGCAGTGCTAAATCCGGGGGTGGGGAAGGTCCGAAAGGAAGGGGGATTTGGCTTGTCGCTCTACGGTCATTTTGTTCCACACTTTGGACACACATCTAATTAGATGTAGATGTTTGATTAGGTGTTGCTCACACATCTAATCAGTTTGGTTTGATTTGTCGTTCTACGGTCATCTTGTGCACACGAGGGCTAAACAGACCGGGGCCTACAGTTTAATGTCCTAAAAATCCGAATATATATATCGCTTATAGTGTTCATGAAATAAATGTATAATTTCTTTTTTTTAAAGTGACTTTATATATAAGTATTCTTTCATGTTTTTCTTATGGAAATGCATCAGAATGTAAGAAAAATTGGTTGAAAAACTAGAGAGGATTGGTTTCACATGGTAAAAATAAATAAAAATGACGGTACTTTCTATATGGGCCTGATGGCCGAATGTCTGGTGTTCGGTACCACAGGTTTTGGGTTCCAGTCTCTGTTGTGCCATTGATATTTGTAGTGGTTTGCAATTCACTTTAAACAGTAGGTTCCGGTCTAATATGACTGTTGGGCGTACGGCTGACAACCTTACCCCTTAAAAAGAAAGCATCCCCTGTTTTAGAATCTGCCAGTAGGTAGATGGTCGTAGTCCAACATGTAATAGTGTCGCATACTGTACATACCATTCATGTAATAACGACTGTTTGGGCGGGGTTTTACGGTAAATTTTTTTGCACACTTTAGGTTAATTAGACCGGGTTGTGCCGTTAAGTTAATTATACATTCGTTATGGTTAATATACTTTCTCTCTTAAGGAATATTGATATCAAATTTTGTGAGAATGAGTTGAAAATCACTTGTTTTAGTTTTAAGAGGATATGTATTTTATATGATCTTTTAAGAAGATGTATGATTTTAATCCAAATTATTATTTAATTTGAAAATTAATAGCTATACTCAAGTTATGTTCATTCAGTTTAATAGTTTGGGAATAAAACTGTTTATTTGCTGTCTTTATACATTCCAAGTCTTTTGATTTCAAAGAATCTTGTGTGTATAATTATGGTATTGTATTCTGCAAACAATGACACTGTCACATTATTATTTAAATATAAAAAAAAAACATTGTATAAAATTAAAAAGTTACCACGACAACGCACAACACGTGCTGTTATTGATATAAGAAATTTAACATTATAAAAAAAAGTCATTGTATCGTTGTACTAAGAAGCGATTGTTAACTTAATCAAGAGATGTTTTGTTCATTTTCTACTCAGTGAAAAGATGGACTGAATTTTTTTCGCTTAGATGTGTTAAAAAGATAAAAAAAAAAAAAAAAAAAAAAAATGCTGGGCTATCTTTCATTTAGTTTAAAGCTTATGTACTGCATGCGTAGGCGAAAATGCCCGTGTTTTTTGTTGTCTAATATTACAGTAGCTTTTGTTAAGTCTTTTTAATTTATGGCTGTAAGATAAATGGTATTAAGTTTTACTGCTGCTGCCATTTTTGGGTAAATTTCAAATGTGAAAAAAATATAGCGAAAAACTGCGTCACAAGGTTTTATTTTATGTAAAAATGTATAATAATTATGTCTTAATATTAAAATAATTTTATTAATTTTTTTTCTCACTTTAGGTCTGTTATCATGTTCTCCAAATCCTTGTAAAAATGGTGCTTCATGTGGTTTAAACCCCAAAGGAGAATATTATTGCAAGTAAGTGGGTTTTTTTTTTTTTTTCTCTCTCTTTTACATGTGTTTTTTCTCCTTTTTGTAGTATTTTTTTTACAAAACACGGAAATTTTTTCTCAAAAACATGCAAATGCATGATTATTTAAATATCTTTAATTATTATTATTTGTTTTTAATTAAAGTGGATAGCGCGAACCTATTTTCTATACTCGAATACATGTTATTGCCGATTTTCATAGCGATGGGTTGAATGGTGTAGAAGTTGATATACTGCAGCACTATTTGGTGACGACTTACAACAAAAGGGATAGCATAAAAACATTCTCCGTGTCTTGTTAAACTCACATAAAAAATTGCATCAAAATCGGTCAAACGTTTTAGTAGGAGTTCAGTGACAAACACATGTACAGAAGAATTATATATATATAAAGATCCATCGAATGAAGCACCACCTACCGGGTCAATTGTGAATCTAAACCATGCAGGGACCCACTCAAACACACACACAAAAATTTCATCAAAATTGATCAATTGAAAAATTTGTTTAGTTTTTAAAATCCAGAAAATTATTTAATTAAACGTTTATGAAGAAAATTTAATATCTTAATAATTTAAATAATTTCTTGTATTAATTATGATAAGATGGTTAGACTCCAGAACAATTAAACGGACAATTACCTATTCACGTTTTTATTCTACATCCGTATTTCTACCATTCTTATTGAAATATGACATACTGTGAAGAAGGTACCATGGATGTTACAAGAATGTAAACAATTAAGTTCTCCATTACATGCCTAGAACAATTATTTACTTGTAATTGATACTTTCGACCAAATTATAGCTGGCTACAACAATTAAAATCAAGCTTTGTCTTGTACCGTGTACTCAATTTGGCATAAGGGGGAAAAAAATGGTATTTTTTTTAAAGATTAATTTCGCCTTGATAGCTATAATTATGAAATAGTTGCTGTTAATTATGAGCAATCCGTGTCATGCAAATTAGAAATTGTTCTGAAGATGTCATGTTTTGATACTTAATCATCTTTGATAGATAGATAGAAAATAATTAAGAGTGTTATTTTGAATTGTTCTTAATAAAGGTGACGTTTAATTATTAGGGGGAAAAAAACAAACAAAAAACACTAGATTTTAAATGGCTACCGTTTGGTTCGCTTGCTTTTGGAAATTTTTTTTTATTTGCTATTTAATAGATTTTAGCTGCTTTGTTTTAAAATATTAAATTTGATGAATATATTAAACTTTTGAGGTTTGCAAGTTGGGCAACCCGATTGTAAATTTATGGGATTGGGCTGAATTACTTGAGGCACAGATTGGAGAACTCTTAGCTTTATTTACACACACCACACACATACAATATTTAACACATTTAAAGGCATATAATGTAGATTCGTGGAAGGATTCCATTTCTATGTCGAAAACTCGATACTCAGGTAAGCGTGGGATGCACAAAATATGCTTCCTCTCCGGATAAGAGCCTGTAGGCCAACTTGATTGTTTCTTCTGAATGCCATAGGAAGCGCTCTCTCCAATGCTTAGGAGGAAGCATGGCTACACTTTTAAATTAAATTCACATTTTTATTTTAGTTTTGTAAAATATATACGTTTGTGATATATTTTTAATTGTCTTTCAACAGTTAGCTTAAGCATGGTAGCGAATTAATTAAATTAATTTTCATTCGATACTCTTAAATAATTCTTTTTTTTCCCCGAGAATTCCAGAAATTTTTAAAAAAATCTGCTGTAAAAAAATATTTTTGTCATTGGAGCAAGACGATATTGGAACGTCTCAGACTTAGCTTGCACAAACCACCGGTATCGTTGCCAAATAATTGCCGTAAATATTTTTATGTTCTTGTTTTGTTACATGTAAATTCTTAGCAATTTTGCAGTCGATTGATTCGAAATGTTTCGAAAAATCGGCCATGCAAAACAAAATGGCGGGTGAGCAATTTTGGGTGGAAATGTTTGAGGATATCGGTAGAAAGAATTCCAAATTTACATAGAAATATGTTATGAATTTTTTGTTTCCGTAACATTACGAATTCGATATGAAATTGGAGCTAAGATAAATAGAAATAAGTATTCTTTCTTCTCAGTATGTTCTATTTTGTTCTGAAAAATATTTTTCCTTTTTTTTGTTTTGTTTTGTTTTCTGTATTATCTTTTGCAAGTTGCGATGGAATATTTTAAGGGCGTCGTCTGGTTGACTTTAGTTGCAAACAATTCCCTTTTTTTTTGTGTGTGTGTTTCTGATGATCTTTCGCGCCAAAGGCAAAACAGCAAATGACTCATCATATCGAGAAGTTATGCCTTCGGTGCAAGGTCGAAAACCTGTTCGAATCAAAGGCTAAATATTCATTCTGAACTCAGATGTTCTTTTATTTATTTTTTCTTTTGCCAAATGAATATTGATGAATGGGTGAGTTGGAATTGAATTCTTGTTGTGAAACGGAAGTTGTTTAGATAACCGATTTTCTAATATTAATTTTTCACATCTGGTCTTTCAAACTGAGTAAACAGGATTTCGAATAATTTATTTTCTTTAATTGATGAATAACAGGTTTGATTTAAAAGGAAAGACGCATCTGAACTCTATTAATTTTATCATTCTTAAATACTATTCAAATATTTATTGAAAAACGAATTATTTTCTTTTACAGACTGTGAAAACGAACAGAATATTATTTTATTTTCTTTATGTTAAAGAAAAATTCCATCCTAGACTTTTAATTTATTTCTCTCTTCCACCATTTTTTTAAATTTTTTATTTCTCCCAAGAAGTTTTTTTGATTTAGAAATAAAACTTTATTTTGTTATTGTAAATCGTAATTTCTTGACAGCACGAAATAATTTTTTAGTAATAAAAGATCTTACTTTTGTTGCTGTAATTGATTTTTTATAGAAACATCTTTTTGTCTTAAACGTCCTTTGACCATTGTTTTAGTAAAGAAATTAAAGGTTTATTTTCTAATAATGAGATTTATTACCTGGTAATTTTGAGTCATTATATAATTATGCTTTAACATTTTTAGAACAGTGGGCAATTATGTTTTAACCCAACAAGTATTTAAAATCCAATTCTCTTCAATTGGGAATTTTTTGTAGCATATTTGTAAGTTCAGGATAATTGAACTTTTGTCCAATAACATTATCTTTTTTTAGTTTAGCGTAATGATTTTTTTATATGAAAAAATTTAAACATTTAATTTTTATTATTTCAAAAGTGTTTTAATTACAGAAAAGGAAAGTTGTAAAGTACAAAAAGAATTTTTTTTTGCATTGATATTGTACTCGCTTTCATGTATTTTTAACCTTTTGAAAATTAATCCAAAAATTTCTAAAAATATAATTTATAAAAATTGTATTAAACAGTATAATAAAAATATTATATTTGTTTTAAAATTTTAAAATAAACGCGCTCATGAAAATATGTTTATTATAAATATTGTGAAGATTTTCGATAAATCTAAATGGGAAAATAATAGTAATAACAATGAAAAATATATACGATAATAAAATATCTCGATTTTAAATAGTAAATTAATTTAATCTTGTTTTAAATCGAATTTTAAAGATTAAAACAAAAATATTTGAGCTTTATAGATACAATCTTAAGCATCAATTTTACCCATCACTAATTTCCTTTCATACAATTGATATCTTTTTACAAAAATAAAATAATAAATAATAAAAATTATATTAAACAGTATAATAAAAAAATTATACTTGTTTATAAAAAGGTTACAATAAATAGAAATGCTCAGGAAAATTTTGTTTATTATAATTATTATGGAAACAATAACATGCTATGTAAGCTAATAAATTATTTTGAAGATTTTCAGTAAATCAAAATATAAAAAAAATAATAATAATGAAAATATTTTTATGATAATAAAATGTTACGATTTTAAATAGTAAATTTATTTAATAAATTGTTTTTTTATACAATACATTTTTTTTTTTTAATTACGGAAAAAAGAAGTTGTAAAGTGCAAGGATAATTTTTTCTTTGATATTGTACTAGCTTTATGCATTTTTAACCTTTGAAGAATTAATATAAAAATTATATTAAATAGTATAATAAAAATATTATATTTGTTTTGAAAAGGTTAAAATAAACTCAATATGAAAATATGTTTATTATAAATGTTATAAAAACATTAACATGCTATATAAGCTAAAAAGTTATATTTTGATGATTTTCAATTAATCTAAATATGTAAATAATAATAATAAAAATAAAATTTTTATAATAATAAAATGTCACGCTTTTAAATAGTAAATTAAATCAAGTTTTCAATTGAATCTTTCCAAACAAAAACGAAAATATTTATTCTTTATAGAAACAGTCTTAAGTCATCAAATTGTTGCATCAATTTTACCAATCACTAATTCCTTTTTATACAGTTGTTGTTATTATTTTTTTTAACTTTATTGGATGAGATAGCTGAACGGTTCTCATACATAAAAGCACTCGCATACTACGTCAGAAATCGCTCATACAAAAAGACCGTCTACAAAATTGAAAAATTGAATCCGATCCATTTCTGCCAATCACTCTCTGTTACAAAACACCTCATCACCATTTCCATTCCATTTTTCCCGCACTTGATACTCTGTTCGCTTCATTTTTCGCTGCCCAATTATCGTTCACAGCTTGACGCACGATTGATTCTAAAGAGGTGCAGGGAAGGAATATAAAAATAAAAAAGAACCATCCCCTCTCTTCCCACAGTTTGTTTACCAGGACAAAATGTCTTCCCCCCTCCGTTCTCTCTAACGGGGCTTGTCTGTATTGTCTGACAGCATGCTATGCATTTCAAATCCTGGATCCATTATTCTGTGGTACGTGATCTAGGTATCAATCGCCAAGAAGTCGTCAGTGTCCCATGGTTTAAAAAAGCAGGAAAAAACAGTTCCTTGCCAAACTTTACCGTGGTCTACAGAGCGTGTCTATTTATGTGGCGTCTTTTTCGCCAAAAACAAGAACGTGATGTTGAGACTATCCATTCTGTTGTTTGTGCTGGAGCATGTTTGGTGTTCTTTAAAGATGATTGTTCGACAATTGCTTCTTTTGGAACAAGATTTTTTTTTTATAAACCCTTTTTTCGATACGGATTAAGATAAAAGATTCGGAAAGGGATTTCTTGCCATTAATTCTCTCTCCGGCTTTCCTGTTAGCGATGCCAGCGATTGGAACATTAAGTTCAAACTGTTGCATTATTGCCTGTTGTTATTCGGGAATATTCCGTGGGATAATTGATCTCGAATTGGAGAAGTAATTTTGTTGTTTAATGTGTGTATATATCCCAGTCCTTATCGAGACGCCGTTCTGGTCTGAATATTGCAAGGATTTCCGAAATCTTTTCCTTATTTTAAGATTGCGAGAATAATCATTTTGCGATTAGAATTTTATTTTATGAACTATTACCGACTAGCATGGCATGAATTACCGAAAATTTGCTGTTGGATATAAAATCAATTTAAACTGTTTTTGATACTTAAAAAAGCCTTCACTACCTGTTACTAATTACACGCTTGAAAAATAATTTTAATATCAGAAAATTTAAGTATTTTGTTTAAAAATATATATAATTAGCAATTGAGATGGAAAAACCTTGGAAATTTTTTTTATTTAAATTACAGGCCATGTATTTTCGTTAAAATGCTATTTTTAACCGTTTAACATTTAAAAAAAAATTTATTTATAATCTTTTGCAATTAAACGTTTAAAAGTTATTTGTTGACATGAAAAAATATATTTCTAATAATAAATAGAATATTTTTTTTTAATTGATATATATTTTAAGTCAGTTATTATTATTATTATTTTTAGTCGGTCAGTTATTATTATTTTTTAATTTAGCCACTCAGTTATTATTATTTTTTAATTTAGTCAGTCAGTTATTATTATTGGTTTTTTTTATATAGTAAGTCAGTTATTATTATTGTTTTTTAATTTTTTATTGTTGTTTTTATTTTATTTTATTGTTTTTATTTATTTATTTTTTCGTTTTTATTTTAAAGTTTAAGAATGTAATTATATTTTTACTTACTACAACAAGTTGATTTGCTTGTAATAAAATATTATTTTAAAGTTCATTTCATTTTTGTAATTTTATTTATCAAATATTTTTCTGCAATTTATTAACGCAAATATTAATCTTTAATAATTAAAATTTTTAAAGTTGATCTTTCTAATAATAAATGTAATATTACATTTTAAACAGAATGATTCTTTTGAGTTGATGTATCTTTTCTGTCAGTTATTATTCCATTTTATTGGGGGTTTTTTGCCCCATTTATTTTAAAGTTTAAGAATGTAATTATATTGTTAGTTATTTTAGCAAGTTCCTTTGTTATAATGCAAATATTTTTTTCTACGATTTATTATCACAAATATCTTTTGTAATTAAAGTTATTTGTTGACATGCAAAAAAATCTTTTTATTACTAAATACAATATTACGTTTTAAAGATATTTTTTTGAATTGATATATATTTTTTGTCAGTTATTATTCAATTTCATTATTTTTTTCTACATTAATTACTATTTTATGGAATGAATAAGTAATTTTTATTTTTTAAGATTAGAATGGTTAATAATTAGAATGTTGTCTTCAATAACTTATTAGCATTGAAAATAAATAAAAATAATAATAGAAATTAAAAGTGATATTCAAAACAGCACTTGATACTTCTATTTTAAGGAAACAAATCTATTTCTAGTTGTTAGTTTTTTGGGACTACAACAATCAGTAACAACCTGCAATTATGAACGTGAATATCGAATGCTTCTATTGCAATGAATTTAGCCACACCCATTATTGGGCTGCTCAGATAAAACCAACAAACCTGTATTCACAACCCCTCTCTCTCCATTGAACTCTATAAAAGTGATTATTTTTAGTGATCAGAGAAGGCCTGTTGTCAGTACGTCTTCAAGGGCTTTCTCGACGATGTACGGTCAAGTGCTTTAACTGTAACCAGAAACAATCTGATACGGCCGTGTATGTTTTACGTCACTCATGAAAGAACTCCATTATCGATTGTGCGATAAAAGCTTGCATTCACTAAAGCTTTTGTGGGCTGTTTGATAGCTGGGATATTGATTGTGAAAAAAAAAAAGAATATTTTTTTTATTTCATGAAGAAAGTACTGTAACCATGACGGAACTATCCTTTAAACATAAGAAGCAGTGGGGTAAAAAAGGAGTTATATTTTGTTAGGAAGAAGTTTTTAAGTCAGTTTTGTTTTGATTTTGAAGAAATTATTTTGAATAATAATACTAAGAGTGTTTTATATTTGAAAGATTCAGGATCAATCAGTTGTATGTTATGGTTTTAAAAAATTCTGCTCATAAAAAAGGCTATTGTTATAAATTATCTCCTAATATTAAACAATACTTCTTGAGGTGTAAATAATATTGTTTCAATGTTGGTTTTATAGAGAGAGTGAGGAAAAAAAAATGCTTTTTTTTTGTACCATGAAGAGAGTATTGTAACCATGACGGAACTATCCTTTAAACATATGAAGCATTGGGGGGGTATATTTTGTTAGGAAGAAGTTTTAAGTCAGTTTTGTTTGTTTTGATTTTGAAGCAATTTTTTTCGAATATTGCTGAGGGTGTTTTAAATTTGAAAGATTCAGTTTCGATCAATCAGTTGTATGTTATGGTTTCCATTAAAAAAATAATAATATTGCTTCTCATAAAAGGGCTATTGTTATAAATTATCAACTTCTTATATTAAACAATGTTTCTTGTTTTGAAAACAATATTATTTCAATGGTGGTTTTATGGGAAAAAAAACTCCGTTTTTGATGTTTTTAAAGAAGTTAGAGGAATTGAAAATGTTTTGATATTAAGTTGAAATAATATAATATTTGATAAAGTTGTTTATGAGTTCAAAATTGATTTTAACTACTGTTATTATGGTTCAGTTGTTATCAAAGGGTTGTGTCCTAGAAGATTTCCAGATGCGCCCTGTTGTATTTCAGAGAAATATGTGTCCTGATATAAAAATAAATATATTTAGACTTTTTTTTGGCTGAAAGATTGTTTTCATTATAAACAACTAACTTTTTATTTACTTAAAAAGTGCCAAACAGCGATAATGCGCCAAATAATGTTTTCTGGGAACTGGAAATGGTAATTTCTATGGTTGAAGACTGGAAGAAATAGCGTCTTTGTGATTTCATTGTTAAAAAAGTTTCCAATGCAGCCTATGAGACTATGAAATGTGTAAGTAGTACTCTGTGGAGTTGATCCTCTTACATTAACTGAAAAACAAGTAGTAGACTAGAAGAACAAGTAGTTACATCCACTGATCATGGATTCAGGATTAAATATAAGGAATTATCTGTTAAAACCTTTTGGATTGTTATACAAGAAGAATGGGTGTCAATATCTAAGAAAAGCTTTGAAATTTTTATTGCAATTTTCGGCGTCATGTATATGTGAATAAGGATTTCTTACCTTCACCACAATGAAGTGGAAATCTTCAATGTATTGACGAGGAAATGCGAGTTTTGTCTTTCAAATAATCGCTGGGGTACATCAGGCTGATGTTTCTCATAAAATACAAAAATAAATAAACTTAGGATGCGTTTCATTTTATTTTTTATCGCATTTTTTTTCTGTAATATTTTACTTAACTATACTTCCCAGAAATTTGCATATATTGCTTCTACAATTATTTGCGAGATTTTAAATGCGCACTAACTTTGAAAAGTTTGAAAACCGCTGTTATGGTTAATGATTTGTTAATTATAACTTTGAATATCTTTTTTTAAATATGTTTTATCTCATATTTTATTGTTCGATATTAAAAAAAAAAAAACTTAGTATAGTTACACTAATTAACTAAATCCCTGGCACTATAGTCCATGTTTGGACCATGGCTGTCCGTCTACTGGCAGATTCTTTAAAAGGAGATGTTTTCTTTTTGTGGGGTAGGGTTGTCAGTCCTATGCCCTAGCGCACTATAGTCACATTAGACTGGGACTTTCGGTTTAAAGTGGATTCCCAATCACTAAGTATAGTAACACACAATTATTATTATTTCATTACGTTGAGCAGATTTTATTAGAAAAAATAAATAAAAATCAGTTTCTATTTATTTATGAATAAATGAATAATAATAATAACCGTATAGTTTTTACTAAATTAAAAGTTATCCACAAAAATTAATTTAGTTTTTTAATTATTTATGGTCCTATAATGTTGTTATGCAAAGATTATACACTCACACAAAATGGAATAAGGAACAAAATTGTTTTTTTAAATAAATTAAAAGCAAAGCGTAATAACAAAGTATAGACTATTTTTAAATAAAGGATATATAGCCGATCTAAACCCCACTTATGTTCTTTCGAATTAGTTTTGAAAAATAGAATCCATTGGAATTTTACCTTTTTTTAACAAGTACCTCTCACACTCTTGTAACATATCATCGCGGCCGCGTAATCCCCCGCCTAATCTTGCTTACGCTCCAGTAATTTAGTTTCATACACTGACTATTTGTCAGCAAGAATTCCGCCGCATCCACTCCATAATCCGGTGGCGGCGAACTTACCTTTAACCGAAACGGTACGCAGGGGGGGCTTATCTCATAGTAGGTAAAAGAGAAAAAGTAGGGTCACTCGTGCCTTGCTTGCACGTGAAATGGGAGGTGAAAAATTGCATGGCATAGAAAAGGCATGATCTCAAGATTGCGATGAACCTTCAAAACCCGCTGCACAACAAAGGCCTGAGCAATGCCATGACTCACTGAATTTTCTTTCTTTTTTGTCCTCCTCCCCGCACACTGTCCTTTATCCGTCTTGACGTACCTTCCCGAGTTCATCCCCCCCTCCCCCTCTCTTGGCTGAAGAGCATTTTTTCTTTTTTGTATTGGTTTGTGCCGGGACGTTGTGCACCCCACTGAGGTCCCGGGCAGAAAGCCCCCTTTGTTGGGATGGTGATGGGAAGCCACGTGACTGTCTCAAGTACGAGATGTGGTGGTTCGTAACGCCTCGTTGGAATATAGGGGGGGTCATCTGTACATTTATTTTCATAAATTTTTTCCCCTGATTTTAAATTTGCTTTATAGCTTGGGTTTTTGTATGTGGAATTCGGTATCAATGTAATGCATACCTTATGTTTGTTAAAAATAAGTTGTTATTGTTATTGTTACTAATCCCTCTGGTGCAGAAAAACCTACACCAGGTACAGAAGACGACGCGCTTCTATCATATTAGACCGGGACCTACGGTTTACAGTGGATTCCGAACCACTACAAATATCCATACACCGAACCCGGAACCGTGGCATCGAGTGCCAGAACGCTAGACCCTCGGCCATTCAGGCCCCCAAAAGTTCAACCATATTGTCTAAAATTTTTAACTTATTCTTGAATAACATACAATTTATTTTTACGAGTATGCAATTTCTTTTTGAAACAATTAATAATTTAACCATATTATAAGTATTAATTACATTACAATAGTATATGATGTATAGTATTTACAAAAGTATGTCATGTACTTAGATTACATTTTCAACCAATCCCAATTAACATATTGCATGTGTTAAATTTGTGCATGTCCCCCGTCAAAAACCACGGGCTCTGAACTTTCTTGCTTTCAATAAATACACTTTATTCAAAACTCCTCTGAATCCAGTGAGGGTGGAGGTAGGGGGTGAGCTAATCCCCTTTCGAATTCTCTTCCCCCCCCCTTCCCTCTTGCATCAAAGATTTAGTAGCTTTCTCCAATAGAGAGATGCCTTTCGGATTCTTTTGTGGCTCGTGATCCAAGAGGGGAAAAATGGTCCGAAATGCATCTACTGAGGAAAAAAATGTGATTTATTTCGTTTGGTAAAAGTGAAATAATATGTTAGGATTTGTGTCTCATCGACCCTCCTTCCTTTCCTTTGGGGGAGTTGAAGTGTCAGGGCGTAATGATGACAAAAACAGCGTGAAAAATGTTGTTTAGCAAATTTTGTGCTATTGTGAGGTCTTGTTTTTTAATTTCGGAAAAAATGTAGTAATAAATGGCTTAATGCTTTTGTATAGGTTTATTTGTTATTCTTATTTTTCAGCTAATCTAAATTATTACTGCTCTTGCTAGTCTGTTTTATTAGTACAAACTTAAAAGGAAATAATTTTTCCTATTATCAATTCAGTATTGGTCGCACGTAAAAAAATTGGATAGTAAAAAATGAATTTTTAATTTTTATGTTACAAAATTTTATTAATTAAAATTACTATTAGTAGAAATTTCTTAATAATACTAATATGCTATATTAATTTGAATTAATATGCTATATTTTTGCAATTTAATATGTCAATAAATTCAAGATATGGTTTAATAATAATTTGGAGCAAGTATGTTTTTCTGTAAATTATTAAAAAAAATTTTTTATTACTGTTTTATTGTATTGTTTATTTTTTCTTTTTTGTTAAGTTTAGAAATGTAGTAAATTTTGAATTTTAGGAGTTTTGTTTCACTGATCTAAATCAGGGATGGGACCCAGAATATTAACTTAGGGGCTCAAACAAATTAAAGCCTTACAACTTTAACGTTTATACAAGCTTTTACTATATCATAGATCATATTAAACTATAAATAATAGATAAGGCATCTGAAATCGAAATTTCATTCATTAATTATTTTCAAATGTTTTACAAAACTAAGAGTTTCGTTTGTCGCTCTACGGTCATCTTGTGCACACGAAGGCTAAACAGACCGGGACCACAGTTTAAAGTGGATTCCGAACCACTCACAAACATTCATGTCACCACAAGGATTCGAAGCTGAGGCCTGTGATAGCAAAGGCAAGAGAGCTAGCCACTTGGTACAAAATTAAAATGTTTTGAACAAAAAAATAAACATTTAAATTAAAAAAAATTACTTAAAACAAATTCTAAACTAAAATTTCAATCTTCTCTTTCCTTTTACCAACGTATCGATTACATCGTTTATGTCAACTTTAACTATTTCGACGGATATTTAATAAAACTAAACCAGGAAAAACCCCAACTCAATCAGCACATTAAGGTGCGATAATGAAATTGATATTGATAAAGAAAAATATCGATTCGTTGAAACAGTAAATATTTAACAAAAAACAATTGAATACGTGCACACATTTTACTTAAGGTTTGGGGGAGGCTCAAACCCCCCAGCCACCGCCTTGAATACACGCTTAGTATAAATAATTGTTTATACTATCTCATTGTGAAATAAATTTTGAAAGAACGTTTCAATTCCTTATCACGTGGCAAAGTAAAAAAAAAAAAAAAAAAAAATCATTTTTCAAAACGATTAATAAAGTTGTAAGACTTATCACAAGATATAATGCTTTAAAAAGTGAAAAGTTGCAATTTTTATCAATGAAATCGAATTTTCGAATTCTACTAAACTGTACCATTATATCGCTGTGATAATAAAAATATTTGATTTTTTTTCTTTCCTAAAAAAAAGTATTATTTATTTTATCGTATTAATAAAAGCTTATAGATTGGGAAATGAAATCACAAACCATAACAAAGGAGAATTTAAATGGTTTATAATAAAAAAAAAAAAAGTTTCGCATATTTTAAAAAATAAAAAAATACGACACTTTTTAACCATCATTATCGTTTCAAGGTATGAGAATTTTCCAACAAATTTTGTATTTTATTTATTCATTTTCGTAAACAGATTCAGATAATGTTTTATGTCCTTTTTCTTTTCTATCATTTGTAAACAGAAAAAAGCGCGCAAATAAATAAATTTTTCTGCTCTCTCAGCAATAACTTCTAATCCAGCCTTTAAGCGAAGACCTTGCTCGCACAGCGCATGCGCCAACTCGAACCGTGGGAACGCGTTCCGCGGCCGTCCGAAACCCCGCCCCTTTCGCTGCCCGCGCACTTTTTCGCTTGACTCTGGAAAGTGGACGTTCAGGGTTCCCACAATTGGCTACTTAACGTCTTTTTAATTGATGTGCTTTCGGCGATCTTTTTTATTACAAAAAAAAAACCACACACGGAATTGTTTTTCTTCCTGAATGATTACAGACTGTATTTCTTAGATGAAGTAACACAAATATATTCTGTAAATAAGATTATTTATGGAAAATGCATTTTTTTTCACAAATGTCAATTAATAATATTTAAAAACTAAAAATGAATAAAAAATTACAGTGACGAATTTTCCAATTTCATGTAGACCAACGAATATTCTATAAAAAAAAAAAAATAATAATAGTTCTACCTTAGTTTGTAAAATTTAATTCTGTTAATCGCATTAGAATGGTGGGAATTTTTGTCTTGAAATCTTAAATCAATTATTTTTGTAATTGATCGCAGCGATTTATTTATATGATGAATGCTAAATTTTTATCAAATATTCTACAAATTGGCAATTTGTTCGATAAAAGAAGATTTCGTTTTTCGCTGGAATTGTATTCTTTTTTTTTTTTTTTTTTCGGTTGATTAAATATACTGTTTCATGTAGACCAACGAAAATATTCTATAAAAAATAATCTTACCTCAATTTATTTTAAAATTAAATTCATTTTATTGCAATTCATTGAATGATGGGAATTTTTGTCTTGAAATCTTAAATCAATTACAAAAGTAATTGATTTAAGATTTATTTATATGATGAATGCAAAGTTATTATCAAACATTCCGTAAATTGGCAACTTGTGCCAATGGCGTTCACTGACCCGTTAAAAGAAGGTTTCGTTTTACGCGGGAGATTTTATTCTTTTTTTTTTTTTTTTTTTTCGGTTGATGGAATATTGTGTTTTTACGGAAGAGAATTGTGGATGAAACGACCCGTAAATATAGTGGATTTTTTTTCCTTCCCTTCCCTTGAGAAAAATAGTTGAAAGCGTGAAAAAATTACTATCTATTTTTAGCATACATGTCTCTTTTATTTATTTATTGCTTTAATCTTAGCTATCATTATCTTGAATAATTGAAGCATCTTGAATTAGATAGCATATATGTATATATATTTGTTTAAATTATTTCTCGTCTTTTTTTGCTCATTTGAAATTATTTATGAGAGAGTTTAAGTTTTATTTAATGACATTTCGAATGTTTTTTTAAAGTTCATTCTTCTATCGTATGGTTACCTGAAATTTTTTTAATACCATATTGAATTTTAAAAATTTAAATAAAATTATTGTGTTTTCCGAAAAAAAATCTTTAATTAGTGATTTAAATTATATATAATTCAAAATTGTAAAATATGAAATAAAATGGATATGTTTTTATTTTTAAATAATAATTCTATAAACATTTTTTTTATTAATTCTTTTAGAAACTTAAAACATTTGATTCTACAATATAAATGGCTAATGCATTAAACGTGCATGTTCAAAAAATTTCTATTAATTTAATTTCTTTAAAACTATTATTCGATTTAACTACTTTAAATATTTATAATAATTTTTTTTTCTGGTTAATTTTGATATGTCATTCCTATTCAATTAATTTAAAATGATTTCAGCAGAAAGATATTTGTTTTGAAATTCATAAATCGAGTAAATCTTTAACTTAAAAATATATATATATATATTTACTTTAATTGTAATTTGTAATAATAGAAAAGGACAATGGCTAATTTTAAAAGCGAAAAACATTATTTCAATTGATGAAATTAATTTCGAAATTCCAATTTTCAGTCGATCCTCAAAATTCCAAATGATTTAGCAAAAATCCTTTATTTCTTGACTTCTCCTTAAATGTGTGCTTTAAGTTATTATAACTTGCAAAATTAACTATTGAATTGTGATAATGTGAATGAAGAGAGCAATTCTAATTCAAAGAGTACAATTCAAATCTTGATACTGACTCAATTAAATTATTCAAATCTTGAAATTGACATTAAAATTGTGAAATTGAGCGTATTTCTTGAATTCTATTTAAATAAGTTATTGTGAGTAATAATAACAAACATAAACGATCAATTTCACGAAGGTTATTATAACTTGCAAAATTATCTATTGAATTGTGATGATGTGAATGAAGAGAGCAATTCTAACTCACAGAGTTCAATTGAAATCTTGATTCAAACTCTTTGCCATTACGAACACTCTCTCCTGTGTAATTTGAACTCCTTCCCAAGATTTCATCATGGAAAAGGCAGTTCAGAACAATTGCCTCACCATCCAAAGGTGAAGATCGATTTTTAGCGACCTTTTTTCTTGATGGCCATACTGTTCTGCATCACTCTGCAATCGGGATGCATGGGAAAAAAACGTTCCAAAGGATGCTTCACTCTCACTTAGGGCCCTGTTCCTTATGAACTGCCAGCAGCTGCATTGTGGGGTCGTAGGTCGCGGGCATCTCTGGCGCTGAAGGATAAGCGAGTCCAGCACGGAATCGTGACATCCTTGCTGGGGTATGAGGGACCCTGCGGTTGGAGATCTTTATGCCCAACCCCCTCCACGGATGACTTGTTGAACTTTGTTTATGGGATAGAGTTGTGAGATGAATTAGCAAATTGTTCGTACAACTACTGCTGTGTTTGTAGTGTACACACACATGTGTTATAAGGGGAAAAAAAGGTTCTTAAAATGATAGTGGTAATAGTGCTGGTTAAATGATTTGAAGACATAATCAGTTTTTTTATTTAGTTAACTGTAAAAAACTTTTCAATTATATTTGCAGAAATAAATCTTAAAAAAACTAATCATGCATGTCGAAAACAGATGTGTTCGATTTTGTAAATGCAGATAGTATTTTTATAATCTATTTGTAATACATATTGTAAAAATGTTTTGTTTTAGTGTAAAAGAATCCCTTTCTTAAATCTAATTAACTGCATAAACCTTAGAAATATGTTTGGCGCTGTGAATGAGAATGAATTGTGGAGGCAACGATATAATTTTGGATTATATAGCCTGTTTAAGGAGGCAGATGTCATTAAATTCATCAAGATAGGACTTATGAGGTTTGCAGACCACATCTGCCGAATGGACTACTTAACCTTGGCATTTAGGATATTCAACTATATACCTTTTGAAACTAAAACTAGGGGTAGGCCTAATTTGAAATGAATCGAATGTGTGGAGGCAGATTTTAAAGTTTGAAGAGTTACTAACTAGAAAACAGTCACAAAGCAGAGATTGGAATGGAAGAACGTTCTCGGAAGGCCATGGGCTGTCAAGTCAATAGAAGAAGAACTGCATAAACTTTTCAAATACAAAAATAAAATTATTGGACGAAGTTAAGTTAACTTGGACCACCATGGGCTGTCGAGTCAATAGAAAAAGAATTGCATAAACTTTTCAGATACAAAAATAAAGTTATTTTCTGATGATGGCCTATCTGTAAGGTCAATGAATTTCAGTTTGTTGATGCAATTTATGCTTTTTGGTTTGTTTCTGATATTCGTATTTATTTATTTATTTATTTGTTTACTATGCTGTTTACCATCTATTATTTCATTTTATAAATATTTACTGTTAACGTATTTTTTTTTTCCGAATAAATATATATATTTTTCACCAATTATTTTAATTGGATTTTTTGTCATTGGTCAGTGAATTCTTTCGATCTTTCTTTCTTTTTCTTTTAAACAACAAAAACTGTAATATAAGATAAAATTTATTACAAAAATAGAAAAAAAAATTAACGAAATTGAATCTGCGATGATTCGCGATATCAGTTTAATCAAAAGTTTCAGATAACAATCAAGATTAAGTTAAAAAAAGAGAAAAAAAGAATCAAGTAATTGTATAAGTCTCTTGTCCTTGATCATTCACTGAAAGACATGGAAGTAGTTTTTTTGCTTTCTTTCTTTTTTTTTTCTTTTTCTCCCAGTATAATTTTATTTTAAAACGTATGCCTTTATTAAATTGTTGTTATATCTTGAATTGCAGGCGTTTTTGGTCTATTGCATTTTAATTTTTTCAATTCATGGAAGTGATTAAAAAACATTTCACATCAATAATTGTTATTCGTTTCAAATCGAAAAATCTTTTTATATGCCCATTGAAAAAGAACCATTCATCGGTGTGCTTTATACTTTAATTTAAGATAAAAACAAAATTAAATTAATTTATATCTTTTTCATTCGTAAAATTAAGTTCTTTTGCCTTTTTAAAATTTTTGATTAAGATATTTAAAATTAAATTATTTTAAAGCTTTTCATACGTAAAATTAAATTAATTGCTTTTTTTAAATGACTGAATACTTTTCGTTGTAGTGATTTTTTTTTTTTTTTTTTTAAACTTTACATAACCTCATAATTAACTAGTTGAAGTTTTCATCTTTTTTTTTTTTTTTTTTTTTTTAATTTCATGTTTCATATTTCCCATTTCATAAACATATTTAATCATCTACTCTGGCGGGTGGATAAATGTTAATTTATTTAATATATGCAGCAAGCCTTTTTGATAACAGAGACTAACTACAATTAGAGCTTGTTCCAGCTTTTCCATTTGCTTTATATTAATTACTTTTTTGATGCATTTTTTTTTTTTTTTTCACGGTGGTAAATCGTTTTTGGTTGGTTCATTTAATTGATTATATTTCTGATTAAGGGGAAAAAGGTTAAGATGGAACTAATTGTCGTGTATGGTTTAACCAACTATTAGATGGGTGTAACGTTTTTTTAAACTTCTTTAGTTATTTTTTTACTTTCGGCGGGAACATAATTCTTAATTATTTTGTCAACTGAACAGGTTTCTTCAACAGAATCTTTACTAAAAAAAGTTCTTTTTTAACGTCGCAACCTCGATTTTTTTAAAAGCAGTTCTTACCTGACGACAGTTTGAAGATAGTGACAATTACGTGATGTGCTTTAAAACAGCGTATACCCAAGGAATTTTTAGGGAATGTTCTTAGGTGTGGTTCGATTTGTTGCTGAGTGGGAAGTATGTCTCAATGTTTGAGGGAAAAAAAGGTATTTTCCATCCGGGTACCTTAAGATTTTGAGGGTTTTAAAATTTGATGCGCAGTGGTATTTATCTTATAATGTAGTTATACCGTATTCAGGCATACACACAAAAAATGCTGTAAAAGACATGTTCTCTTTATTTTAAAAGATATAAAATTTATATGGGTTAAACTGATTTGGGAATTTATTGCTCTGTTGTAAGTGCCTTCGAAATAGGTTTTTGCATGTGTCTGCTCGTTTTATGACTCGTTAATGTTAACAACACATAACTTTGTAATGGTTACAGGCGTTTCGATGATGTACGTTTTAAGATCGCCTCGTATTTAAATGCAATCATTTCAAGTCTTTACTACTTGTAACTGCTTAATATGTATTGAAACTGCTTAATATGTATTAATATGTTTAGTTTTTGTCCGATTGTCTTAATTAGTAATTTATCAGTCTATAACTTAATAATAATTTGTCATTTTATCTCTTTATGAGTAATTTATTTGAAAAATATAATACTCAAATTATTCTTCAAAGCAGAATAAAAGGACTTCCATAAAATAAATGTTAAATAATCCAATAATAAACTATTATAGGATTATTTAACATTTATTGTACGAATTTCTTTTATTCTTTAAGCTTTGAAGAATAATTTTTGTATTATATCTTTCAAATATGTGGCAAAAATAAACACTTAATCATAAAAGTAAATTAATGGAATTGCTCTTAATGCTGGAAATATATTTTAATAGCAGGAATTACGAATTTTTTGTAGAATTATCAATTAGTGGTGTATTTTATAAACAACCAACGCAGGTTGTAAACAATTTCGTTTAATTGAAATAATGTTTATGTTTACGATAGACTCCAAAATGCTTCAAATTCTAAAACTCGTTAAATTATTTATTTATTTAAAGCTGTTGATTCATTCAAGCTTTATTTATTTATTTCATCTCCTAAAACGATTTTTTTTTTTAAAACATAACTTGCATTTATACATAATTTGTAACGTTGATGTCAGAAATTTCTTAATTGAGAAGTAGACTCTTGTGGTTCTATCGACTATCCAATGAAAAGATAAAAATGCGGTTTTAAAGCGAATCGATTACTTGTTAGGGGTGCTAATCATATATACGTGGAGAAAAGCAATTTTAGAAAGAATATATATAACAAAATACGAAAAAATTCAGTAGTTATTGTGGAATTTTTAAAAATTAATTTTCTTTAGAAATTTTAATTATTAAAAATTAAGATTATTAAACAATTACCTCCAAAACTACATTTCTTTTCCTGTTACACCGCTGTGTTTGAATTCTTCGGAATTGGCGCCTTGCTAGTAGTTTTACTGTTATGATTGAACATTTTAGAAATCCAATATACTTTCACGTTTAAAATATTTGAATACAGTTGAGTAAGTGAAATTCCAAAAGAGTTCAGAATGATCGTGATCTCTTCTTTTAACGCAACAATTGAACAGGAAATCTTAAATCAGTAAGGATTAGCTCCCCAACCCACTAGAGGGAAGAAGAAAAAAAAAAAGAATAAAAAGGGAAATCGTGGGGGTAGACTTGAATGAGAGCTCATCTAAACTGTAAACATTCTGTACGTCGGGGCTGGGCTTTTGACAGACAATGCAGAAAATGGGAGAGGGGTAGAGAAATCTACCATGACGCTGCTAAAGAATGTCATTTTCTTTTCGGCGTCCCAAGTAAGGAATGGACGGTAGAGGGCCGAAAATTGGCTCTTTTTTCAATCTTGTTTTTCTTTCCGAGCCGTGCGAGGGCCTCTTTCGATTGAAGATTTTATCCTCCCTCTCTCTTGAAGAGGTCTGGTCGTTTATTTAAGCTTGGAGTTTGGGATGGTACCACTCCCTTTTTTTTCTTAAATCGACCACTCCGTGAGATGGGCTTGGTCCGAATCGTCTTGGGTTACTCTTTGTTCTCAAGTCTCTCTCTCTCACTCACTCTTTTATCGTTTATTTTTTGATGGGTTTTTCTCTCTCCTTTTCGAAATGCACTTAAAACTTTTATTATTATTATTTTTTTTTTATAAATGATTGTTACTGGTGTGATTTTTTTTTTTTCTCGATTATGTGTTAAACTTGGGTATAATTTAAAGAAACTGAAGAATTATTTCGTTTTTGAGATTGTTGTCATGGCGACGTATGGAAAAAAGGATATTAATGCGCGCTACATTCAACGGCATTCAAATCTGATGCGCAACATTCAGTGGCATTCAATTTGATGCGCAACATTCAGTGGCATTCAATTTGATGCGCAACATTCAACAGCATTCAAATCTGATGCGCAACATTCAACGTAGCAGTCTCACACAGTTTATTAGTTGTTCCGTTTTTATATGATAGATAAAATGTAGTAATTTTGAAAAGAAGTTTTTTTTTTTTTTATAGATATATTTGTATTTCCTTTAGATTAATATTTTATTTAATATCTAGTATGATGTAAATTTCATTGAGATTGTTGTGATTGCGAAGCATGAATAAAAGTGGATTTTAATGCGGGATTTAAATTGATGCGCAACATTCAACGACATTCAAATCTGATGCGCAACATCCAACATAAGCAATCTCATACAGTTATTTATTGTTCCGTTATTATATGATAGATAAAAATTGGTAATTTTGAAATTAACTGTTTTTCTAAAGATATATTTGGAGATTAATATTTTAGTTAATATCCAGTATGATGAAAAATTTTTATTCTACTTTCATTATTTCTTTTTGCTAGTGGTTAAAGGATATTTATTTAATAGAAATATATTGGGACCTGTTGGCTGAGTGACTGGCGCTCGGTGCCGCATGTTTCAGGTAGGAGTCAAGCCGTAACATGGATGTTTGTAGTGGTTCGCTATCCACTTGAAATCGTAGGCCCCGGTCTAATATAACTATAGAGCGTTAGGCATAGGGCTGGCAATCTTACCCTACAAAAAGAAAACATCAACTCCACATAGGATCTACTATTTCAAATGCAACCGAATGTCTTCTGCCTTTCTTTAAAATAAATAACACTAGGACATGAAATAAATAATGGCTTCCTCCTAACCCAACAATGCACCATTTTCACAGGTGAATACTCTATTTACTTAGAGAAACTTAAAAGGACCCGATTTGCACACTCTCCAAAATAAATACTATCACCATCATCAATCACCTTGATCACAATGGTTTGATGTCTGTCGGTCGCAGTCTTGCAAGGGGATCCGGCTTTTGTGGTCCGTAATTGACCACTCGGTTACAGTCTTGTAATACGACCTTGGCTTTAGTATCCATGATTGACCAGTTGGCTTCAATTTGTCTACAAGCAAAACACATGGTTGTAGTTACACATCCGTTCAGTGTAAACTGAACCAAAACGTGTAGTAAAGGAAGGCATTTGTAACAATTTGTCATGTCGCTTCCTTTCCGGTCTGGCTCCTAAATGTGTGGTCTGGTAAAACCGGTTGACATTGATAAATTGATTTTAAATTAAGTTTTAATTTATACATGAGGTCCATGGAGTCTAACCGATTAAAACTGATTCACTGATATACTGCCCCATTCATTCATATGAATTGGCTTTATGTGTTATGTCCCTTAAAACAAAATTGGTACTTGTACTTGTATATGTATATATTTAATGTTTTCGGTATCTGGTGGGTGAATCGTTAAAAAAGAAAAGAAAAAAATTCGTCGTCATTACAAATTAAGCTCTTCGTCCTTTTGAAAATAAATATTAAAAATTTGCAAGTTTTTAAAAAATTTGAGTGATGTTTTTATTATCTTCAATCTAAATCGCATATTATTTCAAAGGGAAAAAATTCTGTGTTAATTTAATTAAAAAAAAAAAAAAAGTTCGTATAAGAATTAAAAAAACATAAATAAATACGTGCGGCCTGTTGGCCAATTCAGTTACGCTCTAGCCTTTGGTACCACAGCCTTCAGATACGAATCCTGGTGGTGGCAGGGATGTTTATTAGTAGTTCGGAATCCAGGTTTAGCAGTAAATCTCGGTCTAATTAGCCTAAAGTGTGCAAAAATAATAATAATAATAAATAAAAAAAATGACAGTAGAACGACAAACCAAACCTAAAAATGTACCAATCACGAGCGCACATTCATGAATGTGTACTAGTGATTCGGAATTCAGGTTAAATAGTGGGCCCCTGTCTAATTAGCCTAAAGTGTGCAAGAAAAATAAATAAATAAAAAAGAATAACCGTCGGACGACAAACCCAAAAATGTGTGCATATATATATTATATAACTTAGGCATATATATATATATAGAGAGAGAGAGAGAGAGAGATTCAAATAGACAAATCTGCTCCAATTATAATTCTATCTGCATCTTTCATTAGCAACAGTGTTTGCTCAGCTAACAAATGTGTTTAATTCACCTCTTACAAGGCAGATAGATATTCTCATATTTTGTTCAAACAATTATAATGGTATTCCACTAAAGAAACCTGTTTATATAACATCCACATAAAGTGATATCTCATTCAGGTACCAGACTTCCCCTGTGTCCACACATTAATTCAATTATGCTCATTGGCCACGATTATCCCAGAACACAGGAAGAAATCATCAGTGGTAACTGGATCCGTGTTCCATTCGCTGGGTTCTCGGAAAAAGGATATGGAATCCCTCTAGTTTGCTGAAATGAAAGCAGAAACTTTTTCGGAGATTTCTTGTCGCAACTGTCAAAAACGACCACGGTTCCCAAGAGGACGTTTCCTGCTTGACGTCACCGCACGTGGGGGCTGCGTTCCATCTCTCAACAAGTGGTGATGTGTGATCCGCTCGATTGTGTTGCTATGGTTAATTTAATTACGTGCACGTGAGTGCCTACTTCCTTCCTTAGGCCGACTTTTGTCGCCTTCTTCTGTGTTGGAGCAGTTTCTTGGCATGTTATGAAAGGGATCGTGTTTCCTTCCATTATGATTCTAATTTTTTTTTTTTTATCATCTGTTAGAAGGATACTTGACATCATTTGTCTTAAATATAAGTGTGGCTTCTATTTTTTTTCCTTCCATTTATGGAATGAGAAAAGTTATTTTTCTTCTTCTTCACTGGCATTATAGTCTTGTGCAGGCTTGACGTTATGTGTTATGTCCAAAACTCTCAACTGTTGTTATTTATACTGAGTTAATTTTTTTAATTACTGTTAGACTGTCAAATAATGAATCTGAATCGAATGCTTAGCAGCAGACGATTTTTTAAATATTGATATCAAAATAATTAAACTTAAACGATAAAATTTGAATAAAATATTAAATGTTAATTTTTATTCTTACTGATTTTCTTGTTCAATCAAAAATAATAATAATAATAATAATAATAATAATACGAAATAAATATATAAAAAATAATTAATTGAATAATTAAGGTACGAAAATATTCATATTATTTACTTCTAAAAAAGGTGACACAAATATATATATATAAAAGAAACTTTTAATTTTATAGGAGAAAGGGGGGGAAATAAATACAAAACTGAAATATATTATCACTTAAAATCACATTCCCACAAACGAAGTTGAAATGTTTAATTTAGTGACTGCTTTTGTAATATTTTTTTTCAAATTATAATCTAATGGAAAATTTTTTAATCTATGAAATAAATTATTATTATTATTTATTTTTATTTATATATTATTATTAGTTTTTTTCGAATATGTGATATGGAATTAGATAGTTATGAATATTAGTTAATCTTTTTCTTAGATTAAATAAATAAATCTTTATGTAAATCGATTATGTTTTATATCGATATTGATTCAAAATCGCTTGTCTTTTTAAAAATTATTCTACATGATAATTCTGTTCTCGTAATTCCGTACAAAAATATGGTATTTATGGTACCAAACATTCTTATTGAAGAAATTAACAAGGAATTTATTAAATAACAATTTTGTTTTCTTTATTATTGGAATGTATTTTTGTATGTTACTGGAAGGGACAAAAATTAACACAGTAACATATAATTTTGAAAGATTGCTTATCAAAATATACTAAAATCATTTTTCTATTGCACTAAAAAAAATGAGTTTCTTCTAATAAATACTATATTTTACCTATATCTGTCCAATCATCTTTTATCGATTTTGCAGATAAATTGCCAAAAACCTGATAATTGACGCTTAAGAGAACTGAAATTCTGATACCATAATAATGTAATGCATAGCTTGTAAAAAAAACCGGTCAAAACAGAAAACTTCGATTACCATTTCTTCGATATTCGATCGAGATTAGAACGTCTTAGCCGACTTCAAACTTTTCATCTTCCTGAAAATCTAATTAGACAAGTCGTTCTAAGCGTAATTCTATTATGTTCTTTTCCCCACTTCGCAGCCAGAAAGCGGTAGAATAAAAAGGGGTTTTTCTCCCCCCCCCTCTTCTTTTTTTCCTTTCTTTTCTTTTTTCTTCTTCTATGGCCTCATCTCATATCACTTGAGATGCCCTATTGTGAAACTGATATTCTGTATAGTTTTTATTTTTTTTATTTTTCACATTCTTTTATTTCGTTATTCTTTTAGCCATTTTTCTTTTGCCCCCAGATTTGGAACATTTTTTTTTCGTTTAGAACAACCTTCTTCTTAGTTCTACCGTTATTATAATTATTTTTTGTTTGTCGTTTTCTGACAGATTTTTTTATTTTTATTATTGCGGTTTTTATTTAGTTCACTTTGGCAACGATTGGCTAACTATATTTTAAGATTCTTTTGACAGTTTCATTTGAGGGTTCCATGTTTTTTTGTTGACATTTTATTCGTTAATTGGATTTCGCTATGTAGATGAAGATTCCTAATTTAATTGCCTCAGAAAGGTAATTATATCTAGAGTAATTTTTTTTTATATATATAGGCCGATAGACTTTAGATTCTTAATTGTAAGAAAAATCTAAAGAAAAAAGATAATTATTTCGCTAATGAGCTTTGATGTAGAACCTAATTGTTGTTTTTATATCACCTGAAATATCTTTTTTTTTCTCCCATATTATTTCCACTTAACAATATTAAGGAATTAATTTAAGAAACTAACATCAATTTGTTTTATGTGTAGAAGATATTGCATTTTAATTTACAGGTGAGTAAGTATAATTTGATATGGATAGTTTTTTTTTCTTCTTCTATTAGTTTTTCAGGCAAATTTACTGCTTTTAAGCATTATAAAATTTATAGTTTTATATAAATTTTTGTTATGGAAATATATATAATAATATCAATAAATTACAATATATTTAATTTATAGTAATTTATTGATTATTATTGCTTAATATTGTAAAATTAAAAACACAATTAAAAGAATACTATATATGTATTATATATAGTGTGTTATTTTTATTATGTTATATTATTTTATTTTATCTATATATATATATCGTATTATTTTAATTACGTTTTTAATTTTGCAATACTAAGCATTAATAATCAATAGATTACAATATATTAAAATGTGTTTCAATTAAAAGAAATTCATATGAAACTATAAATAATATCTATATAAATCTTAAATTTTAATTCGCAAAAACTAAATAATTAATTATTTGTTAAAATTTAATCGTTGTTTCATATTTATCATTTGTTTAACAGAAATTATTCTATATTTTTTTACAGAAATTATTCTAAGTCTTTTGAAATTATTTCACATTGAATAATTTCTATATTTATTTATTTACATAAATATTTAAATATCTATGAAGTATTAAAAAAATAATTCTAAAATTTTGTCTATAATGAATTCTAAAAATAAATGAATGTAACCGTTTTAATATTAGATAGAACCATGAAAAGTTAAAAAATTCTAAAATATACAAAACAGATAATTTTATAATTACGGTGATTGAACTGTAGTAAGAATAATTAGAATAATATTTGCCTTAAAGGAGAGGTAAAAATGTATATAAAACTTTTATTACCCACCATGTTTCTTTTTTTCCCGTCTTATAGGTTTCTTTTTGGTAAATGTTTCCTCTAAAGAATCTTCTTTGAAAAAAAAAAAAAAAAAGGCATAATATGCGGCTTCTTTTATGAATCTTCACGGAGCATCGTAAACTAAAACAATAATCCGGATATTCCATATTTTATGACCACCCTTAACATTGTTTAACACAATCACCTTTCTTACCCTCTGTCTTTTCCCCCTCTTTTTATACCCCTCCCCTTTCTTTCATTATAGTATAAAGACCTCTTACCCAATACTTTACATAAATAACTACCGAAATACAAAGGCATTCGTTGTCATTATTCCAGTATTGGAATTCGCAGACGAAAATTAGTATTTGCCAAACGATCTTTTTTTTTTCTGAAAAATATTTTAATTATTTTCTTTTCTTTTATGCTTTAAAAGTGTTAATGTTTCGATATTTGTGCGTCAAGTTTGGCAATTTCTTTCATTTTTAATGAAAACGATATTTTCGTGATGTTCTTTATTATTTAATCGTTTTCCTTACTAAATAGAATGTAGGTTAATTACGTTTTGATTCTCCGAACAAGTTCCGTTTTTGGTTTTCATTGTTCTTCGTTAAGAATAAAAAGTGCTTGTGATTTTTCGAAGAGATTATAAGCAATTTTTTTTTTTTTTTTTTATTCTGAGGTTATGAAACGGGTCATTTCACTGTAATTATTTAATTGCTTCGAAATATTTTCCCAAAGGAAAAAATATTCTCACAAAATTCGAATTATTCATCTTCCTGTAAAGGTAATTATTATTATTATTATATAGATGTACGAGTAGGTGTTCAAATTAGATATTTATCACTTTAAATCTTGGCCTTAAATGAAATATTTCTTCTAGCAAACATTGTGATAGAAGGGAGAGAATGAATCTTTTCCCCAGTATTGGAAACGACTATTTATAATGTATTCATTATTTTAAAAATATGTAAATTATTTTTATACTCACATTCTATATTTATTATGATATATACTTATTATTGTTAACCATATATATATTTATCGAAACGATACATAATAAAACATCTGATGCATAATAGAACATAATAAAATATTATTAGTATTATGTTCTATTTTTATCAAAACTTTCTTTCTTTATATTTTTTCTTAAAATTTTATAATGCATTCTAATAAATTAAGGAAATTTTAACATGTAAAATTAAGTAAAATATGACAAAATAGATTGATGCCATAGTGTTAATAGTTCGTTCAATTAAAATGTGTTTATAATGTTAATATTATTATTATTATTATTTTCCTGTTTTTCATTATCTTAAAATTTTTCTTATTTTCTGTGAGTTTTGTAAAAATAATTTTTAGTTCATAATATTTTAGTTTTTTCCCTTAAAAATTTTAAATGCATTCCAATAAATTAAGAAATTTTTAACATATAAGATTAATTAAAATATGACAAGATAGATAAATAGCATACTGTTAACAGTTCGTTCAACTAAAATGCTGTGTGTATAATGTTAATTTTTTCTTCTGTTTTTTATTTATCCCCAATTTCTTTCTTTTTTGTGATTTTTGTAAAAATAATATTTAGTTCATAATATTTTTTGAATTAATTATAACGAAAATGTTTTATTCCATATTTTAAAGAAGATTTATTACAGTTTTAAAAGAACGATAAAAAACAAAATTCATTTCTAGCTTATGAATGTTACACATGATTCTTAATAATATGCATGGGAGAGAGAGAGAGAGAGAGATTTAACCATTTTAACCTAATTTCCTGAACTTAATTGCCTAAATTATTCTCTCGAGAAAAACGTCTTATTTGATAAATGGTTACATTCTCTTGCAAAAAGTTTTAATTCGCAGAATGTGTGAAAAAACAAAGCTTGTGAACTGTTTTAAGGATATTCATTAACAGGTCGTCGTCCGAGTTAACTCCGTGTTAAGTGCTAATCTAGTTTAACCTAAACCTTAGAACTGAAGAAAAGGAATATAATTTAATTTTGTTTCAACAATAATTTTAACTTTTATTCATGTGCTTTTTTAAATTAAATTAAATTGATTATTTTATGACAAAAATTAAAATTTTTTTTGACAGTTAAAAAATAATGACTTGGGAATTAAACCATTTCTTTAAAATACTGTAATGCTTATGTTTATGGACGCCATATTACAACAATATTCTTTAAAAATGTTTTAAACTGTAATTTAAAAATAAAATTCTTTTTTTTTTTTTTTTTTTTTTTTTTTTTTTTTTAATAAATTTATGAAAACTTTTCAGTATGATTATTATAAAAAAACTAATCCATTTAATTTAGCTGAACGTTTATTTATGAAACATAAATATTAATTATAAAATAAATATTTTTTATCTCCTTTTTCATTTTCCCCCATTTTTAAAGATAACGTTTTACCTTTTCTTCTTTTTTTTCCCTTCTTTAAACTGAATTTCTCGTTAAAAAATTTGTGAGAATATAAAAAAATTTATTATATGGAATCATTAATCGATTTAAATTCTTGGTTGTATTCAGTAAAAAATAAATAATAAATAAATAGGAATAAAATAATATAAAAGATCATATTTTGGTTGATTTTCCCCTCCCCCTCTTTCACCTTTTCGTAATTATATTATAAAAAAAGTATGGAAAAAAAAAAAAAAAAAAAAACGAAAAGGGCATTTGGAAATTGAAAATTTTTTAAAGTGGTTAATAATTATAATTATTAAAAATACATTATGTTATCTCAAGTCACAACTAGAGAAATCGCGTCTCTTACTTTTTTCTCTTTATTCGATCCATATTACATAATTCGTTTCCATATACAATCGAAAGAATCCAAACACAAAAGCATTTCACTTTTACAATAAAGTTAAATAACTGTGATGCGCATAGATATAATTTTATCTTCCTTTCTTTCATCTATTGCGTCTGAGATTTCTCATGCCCAGATGTCACGATGTCAAACTATTTAAAAAGAAAAAAAAACAACCTTCTGACCCTCGAAGAGGTTTGTGAGAGTGACAAAACAGAATTCAAAAACTTCCTTTCTTTTCTTTTCTCGTGTAATCTGCGATTTTAGTGGCGATTTAGCCCACTTTCTAGATCCCTGTATCGTTGGGAGAGATCAAATTCCGTAACTCTGGTGACCTAATCTCCATTGTTGCCGCGGATTCCCGCGCATAAATTCGAAAATCGTCCAGTCCCAACGGTTCCAGAAATGACAATTTACCATTACTGCCATCGTGACCGGTATTGGACAACGAACGGATCACCAGATTGTTATTAAGAGGTTTGACCGTCGAGCACAAAAAGAAGAAATTGCAAAGAGATGAAATAATATGGCGTCGATAGACAATGGGCATATTTACGTGACTTAATCTCGGTCTCACGGTTGGTCAAACAATCATCTTACCAGAGATTTGGTCGTTCTTGTTATTGATCTTCCATGCTGTAACCTCCCCCGCACATCTTCAGTCCCATCATATCTGGTGGGAAACGTTATAATGGCTTATAAGAATTTAAGCATCATTACCGTGTTTTCGTACATCCTTTAAGTATGAGTTTACTGGTAATCCGATTAACCTAAATATGTTTTGCTATTGAAAATCATATGTTATGAAACCATTAAAATCATTTTTTTAGAAGATCCCGGAAAAAAAATGTTGATATGAATTATATTTTTTTTACCCTTTATATTCAAAATTATTTTTTTTGTATGTATCTTATTATTTTTAAAATAATGTTATTACTTAAATTTGGCTAAAGTAACAATTTCCATTTTTGTGCTATTATATTCTTATTGCTTTATAGGTTAATCTTAGTATTGCATTACGTCAAATAAATTGTTATATGTAATTTGAGAATGTTTTAGTCTATTAAACTTCTAATCTTGTATATTTTCTGTTTTGAATTTTAAATTCTATATAATTTGTTTTAAAAAAACTTATGCCATAATCAGTATACTTACAATAACTTAATGTAGTGAATAGCTAAGTAGGTTAAGCTTTTGATTATTCTATAACTGGCAACTGGCGTACCGATTATGGAGTACCAATGGGGATAGACCCCTTAACCTCCTCATCTTAATTCATATATAGATTTACAATTAATAATTGGCTGCTTAATGTTAGAAAATATGATAAAAATTAAGTTTCTAAAAATTTAAAAAAAGGTACTCTAAAAAATTAAAAAATACTAAAAATAAATAAAAGTAATTAAGATAAAAAATAAAAAATTTAAAATGAAAAATAAAAGAATTTAAATTTAAAAATTCGGTACAATTAGGGATCATTCTATAAATAATCTTATAAACGTAAATCCAACAAATCAACAACAAATACTAGCAGAATTCGATTGGTTTCGCGCTCTACGGCCGTTTTCTGCTCTCTTCAGGCTTATTAGACCGGGACCTATAGTTTATCGTGGATTCCGAACCACTCGCAAACATGCATGCCTCCGCCAGGATTCGAACCTAAACAACAGCCCGAACGATAGCCAGTTGGACGTCAAGCTGCTCCTGAATTTGTTGTCGTTTTGTTGGATTTATGTTAGTCGAAGGTTTAGAAAAACTATGTGCAATTGTTTTTCATGTCATGTTGTCACGGATATAAAGCTACGATGTCTTTGGTTGAGATGAAAAGATTAAAAAAAAAAGTTTTCTATTCAAGATATGAAAATTTTCATCAACGACTGATGTAATTTAATCTCCTTTATTAGAATTTCTGAGCTGTTTAATGTTGTTGTGAATATTTTGCGTGATGTTGAATAGCTTCTGGTATACCCTGAAGAGTTTTGTCTAAATATCAACGATTATTATGAAAGAAAAATGATTTAATACGAAATAAAATTTTCCTGGGTATTCATTATTATGTACTTTCACATTTTGAATTGGAGGATAAAAAAATTATCATTTTATTTTTCCATTCAGACTTTTCATTAGTTTTCTTTTGATATTCAGACTGTGACCGAGGAAATGTTATTGTAAAGATCTGGGAAAGAATTTTGGCCTTGAATGTGAGACTCTTTAACACACCGCGCAACTTCCTTTTCTAACTGGTCATCCAGTTAATTAATGTCCTTTCAAGCAAGACCATGTGTTGTTTGGCTTAAATAATTCGCAAATCATAGATTATTGGAGGGCACTTCAAAGTACATATTTAAAATATTGTAGAAAATTATTTAGCAGCTTTACTGGCTTCAGTTATTTGTTGAATTATAAAATAATTGGCTTTTTTTTTTATTACTTATTACGATTTAATATTATTATTTTTGTAAGTTGCATATTTTAATTAATTTAAAATTATTGAGGAATCGAATTTTACAATTTCTTTTCGTCTGTGTATGTTTTGATTTAATTGGAAAGAAAGGTATATATATACATATTGGTGGGAAATAAAAAAGACAAATTAATAATTTTCCAATTAAAGTATGTTAAAAAATTAAATTAAATTCGCTTAAAAATTAAATTAAATTGGATTTCTTTCTTTTTATTGTCCTTCTAAATAAACAAAAAATTACTGTGAATGTACGTTTTGGTTTATTGTAGACATATATATTCATTTATTGATAATTAAAAGAAAAGTGTTGTCGTCAATAGCACTGACACCACTCATACATGTTTTCTTTCACAAGCGGACTGTATCACACTCACACAATAAGTAATCACAATGAAAACTTAATAATACACTTTATTTACATTACAGTCACAGCCACTCGTAGCCGTGATGTTCTCTCTTGCCTCTCTGGCGTTACACTGAAGACTCACACTTATGCGCTCGCAGGCGCATGCGTACACACACTCTTTTCGCCGCTAGGGGTATCCTTGCGCGTTGGCGCGAACAAAAAGTAACATATTTATCTTAATTGACAAAATAATAATGTATCCAAATGGAATTATAATGTATCAAATAATAATAATAATAATGTATCAAATGTAGAATTATCCATAATTATCCAGATCCGATAAATTCTTTTATTGCCCTTCTAAATAGGGAAGGGGAAATATATATATATATATATTGTGAATATATGTTTGGTTTTATTGTAGAGAGACATATTCATTTATGGATAATTAAGTAAAAAGCATCACATTTATCTTAATTGACAAAATAATCTTGTATCAAAATGGAATTGTGCGAAATAATGTATCAAATAATAATAATAATAATAATAATGTATCAAATATGTAATATAGTAATAATGCATCAAATGTTGTATTATCCATAATTATCCAGTTCCGATAAATTCTTTTATTGTTGAAACACATATTTGCTTATTGATAATTAAAAGAAAAGCATCAATTTTATCTTAATTGACAATTTACACGCACACATAAAAAAAAAATCCAATATAAGAAAATTAAGTACTAAAACGCCATGCCAGTTTCTACATTACGAAAGGAATGTCATATAAATAAAAAGCTGAAATATAGTTGCGATTTTATCTCAGTTAACTTATCGTGCTCAAATTCCTCTCCTCATATCTTGACAAGTTTGATGACATTGGTAGTTTTTTTTTCCCCACAATTATATATATATTTTTTTTCCGCAAAAAAAAAAGTTATTTTCGTTTTAAGAAAATATAGATATCTCTATCATCGCCAAGTAAGGCAATTGCATATATATATTTATTTATTTTAATGCCACAGTCTTGAATTCTTCATTGGTTATCTTTCCTGGTACGTGTGGAATAAAAGAACTCGAACAAGAAAATAAAGAATGCCGACATAGTCTCTTGGCGGTGCCAACCGACAAGACTTGTGTGACACCATTACCATTATCGTATACGTAGCAAGTGATTCCTCCCTACCTTGAAGCAGGTTTTGCTTCATTTTTTGATGGCCAAAGGCTAAAAGATCCTGAGCGACCAGCCAAATACTAAATTGGAGAGAGAGAGCATAGGTTAGAGTCCAGGTTTTCTCTTTCCAAGATACAATTAAGATGCAATTACTCCGCTCGTATTTTACAGCGACTTTCCCGTAATTGTTGTTTTATGGTTGCTTCTTTCTTATCTCTTGTGGCAAAGCCTCCATAATGCACGTTTGTGTTGTGAAGTGAAGTAACGAGGAAAGTGTCATCAGCATGAAGTTATTTTTGGGGGTGTAGTTTGCGCGGTTCGTGAAGTTTCCCGCCTATTTAACTTTTGTCTTAAACGATCTTTTTTATTGTCTTCAATTTTTAAATGGTGCGTCTGGTAGACTTATTACTTTTAAAATTGCGAGTTTAACTCTTTAAATGTCAAGAACTTTTAAGTCTTCAGGATTATAACCATTATACTCTACAGTCGTTTTTAGTATCACCTTGAATTTTTTTCCCCGCTCTTAAATGACTAAATCCTACAGCATCCTGATAAAATAGCAATTTTTTTATTCTGTAATATTTTAAAATGTTTCATATATAGCTTACCAACTATCTGTTCTTAAAGCTTCAACCAGCATCATAAATTTGAGAACCGTCCTTATTATCACAATGCATCAATGAAGTATTTCAATTGTGATGAAATAAATAATTTCGAAATTTAAAATAAATACATCATATTGCTTTTGAAATGTATTGCTTAGTTATATATGCTGAAGTTCATGTTCAAACCGGCTGGTGGCGTCCAATGCAGACGCGGATTTCAAAAACGAAGAGATTCGATGACGATTATGACAACGTGTATAAGTTTCTTACATCTATCTATAAGGACCATTACCCCAAATAGTCTTTTCGAAAGCTTTATTGTTTCATAATTGTCTATCAATGAACTGTTTGTGTTTTGCATAAGTGGAATAAATGGCTCACCTATGTACCAAAAATTTATATATGTTTACCCGCTTATTTGTGTGTAATTTTATTATTATTTTTGCATAACATTAGAATAGCTAATGCTCACATGATTTAGGATGAAACATCACAAAAATATGAAAATTTCTGCTGATGGCGTTAAAAAATACCAAAATATGAGGCAACCACCCTGATGTCGAGCTCACTCCTCGTATATCTTTGATAATCCAACTATTGCAGACGCCATACATAGTCTGGACCATCCCTCGGAAGATGATTTATACTCCGACGTGGCAATCAACATAGCCAATATTATTCTGGAGCACCACGATATTTTATTGTCTTGTATTCTTCAGGGGAAACCACCACCACCACCACAACAACAACAACTGCATATGCACTTATTTAACTGAGCATGAAAACAATATATTTAACGTAATAAGTTCGCGTTATTAAAAACCTTGCATTTATGTAAAGTTATGTAAATATTCTATATTTTTTGCTACTAGATGTTTTAAGAATACCTGTATAAGTGGTTTAATATTTATAATATAGTGAAAAACCAGTTTTCCACTAAATATTATAATTTCATTTTAAATAAATAGAACATTATTGAAAGGTTTCCAATTCGTCCTTCTTCGTCAAAAGAGTAAAGATCACTAGATCAGAAAGAAAAATTCTCCTATAAAAACAGTGTCAGCACTTTTTTTTTTTTTTTATGGCCAATCGGTTGAGAATTAAAATTCTTTCCTCGTTTCTGTTTCTCATAACTTTCCATAAATTCTTCTCACCGAATGCCGTCCTTCAAATCAACATGCACCCTGCAGTTCGGCGGTTGTCATCTTTGCTGTAGTTGAGTGGAGCAACATTTGCTGATGACCCTTTTCAACCGAGGCGAGGGCTGCCACCATCACGAAGTTGCGAGGCAGGATTGTGGATGGACAGGTTTTTTGCAACTCAACTCTCTCTCTCTCTTCTTCTGAATCTTGAACCTCCAACCCCCGGTGATGGAGGTGAAGGTGTTCTGGTGCCAACCTTTGACACAGGACACTGCTGGGATAGGATTTCACCCGTCATCGGCATTCACTTGCCGTATAAGGTTACAGTTAAGCCTCCTTTCTTTTTGGTGATATTTTACTGATTTTCATTTTTTTTTTTTTTGTCTTTTAGGTGGTTAGTTGATATTCAAGTTCACTTTCTTTTTCTCTCTCCTCACTCACTCTCCACCCCCGCTTTGCCGTCACCCTTAATCTCGTTTGATTGGTAGTTCAGGAGTGAAAGCTGTGTCAGCAAGATTTTTTTGGTGGTGGTAGAGAATTCATGTTCGTCTCGATTTTTAAATGAAAAATTTAAATAAAAAGTAAAAGATAAAATTGTTTGGGTTTTTGCTCAGTGTTTCATGTGAGTCACGAACGTAAGGATTTAAATTTCTGTGGTTAAAAATGTTGGTTAATAGTTACTTTCTTTGTTGTTGGAACATGTAAATTAACCACACACACACACAAAAAAAAATAGTAAAAAAAATTTTTTTTTTTTTTTTGTTCTAATACTGTTATCAACGAATGACTATGATAAAAATTAAAAATTCAGAGTTATTTATTTTATCTTACAATTATTACATTCTTTTTCATTGTCCGAAATAAGCAGTTCCAAAATGTTCCTCCAACTCCTCAAGGAGATACGAGCAATGAGCAATACCTTCCATCTAAGTCTCATTTGATTTTTGATATAAAGTTCCATGGAATGAAAAGAGTTGCAAGTATTTGGCTGTTGGACTATCTGTTTGCCCTTCTTAACCACAAATCTGCCTGATCATTACCTAAAATGCCAGTGTCCAATGATCCGCTGGAAGACGACATGTCTCCCCTCTATCGTCAATCCGTCCCTCATTTTAGCAATTAATTAATTATATTTTAATGTTAGTTTGCAATGATTTAACTGAAAAGTAGCTTTAATGTTTAATTATTAATCAATATTTATTTAACGTTAAATTATTATTAACATCAGTTATTTAATTACTTTCTTTTTTAAACCTACTAAAGTTGTCCATACTTAAAAACTAAAATGTTTGTTCTCGTGCAACTACTTATCTGAGGAGTATGACACACGGATGGCACAAGGAATTCTAAGTAGTCTCATGCGTCGGAATTCTTTCGCAATCTTACATTGCGAAAGAAAAATCAAAATATAAAAGCGCTGTTATCAAATAGCTGCAATTACTTTTTCCGTCTTTTCATCAGGACGGAAAAAAGACCCATCTTATATAGAGTTTAAGCGCGAAGACACGAAATTGGACCATCATTCCGTCCAACCGGATTTCCTACCCTCCCTTCAGTTGACTGATGATGTTGATTATCCCGAGGCAGTCGTCATCTTCGCACGTGAAAGAGGCTGTCTTCTTTGAGCATCGGCACTTGTCGCACATCAAAACAGGTCGCCATGTTTATTAGCCAACTTTTCGCTCCCAATCGGTGGCAGCAGTGGCTCATTTTCTCGTACGCTGCTGTGTTCTGTGTTCGATTTTAATATGAAAATGACGGAGAACGAATTAGCAGGGATGTCATTGTATTTTTTTTTTGAAAGACGTTAATTATGGAGGATGTAAAATTAATTATCCATAATTAAGTGTAATTATTTAAGTTTAAATAATCAAATTAATATTCAAATTCATGTTAATAATGTTAGAAGTATGGTAATAAAACAAGTATTGCTCATGAAAATATTTAAGCAATCTATTAAATATTAATGGTTTCACTATCCAAAAACATTATTAATTTATTTATCAAAAATGTATAAATGGAGTAATTCTATTATAAAAAAAACAAATAGGAATTGAATTGGAGCTTCTAAGTAGAAGAAAATTTTTGTTTTCTGTGGATGTATCTGAGAATTAGCAGTTATTTTTTTATAGATTGAGCTCCACAAAATTCGTTACATTTAGTAAATATTAAATTATATTATCTAGTTTTTTAATATTTTCTATAGCAAAGAATAATTTTCTAGTTATATAACATTTCGATAAAAAACACAGATGTATTAAACATAGTTTGTTATTTTTTAGATAAAAAGAATGGGCTATTTTAGTCTATGGAGTTTCGTATATAACTATCTCATTCCCCCCCTTCCCAGAGGAAAAGTTCACATGATAACATTAAAAATTTCCCGGGAAAAAATAATAAATGAATGATCTCTATTTTTTTGAAATTCCTGTTTATCTGTTTTTAAAGATTAAAAATGTTTATTCATGTAAACTAAAATTAATTAATTTAAATGGTTAGTATAAATAGTTAATTATAAAGTTAACATTAATAATAAATAAATACCAATATCCTTATCTATTTCCTTTTTTTTTTTTTTTTTTTTTTCTTCCTTGCAAAACCAATCTTTAATTGCGTGAAATGTTGTGTAGATATATTTCCGCGCCGGCGTATCTGATATGCAAAAATTTACTAAAAAGCCTGAAACTTCGACCTAAATTACGGCATTTTTTCCCCTAGTTAAAAAAATAATATCATACTATAAAAAAAAAAAAAAAAAAAAATTGCGTCTTTTAAATTAAAACTGATTTATTTATTTCTGAATTGATTATATTTATGTTTTCAGATATGAAGAACAATTTTTTCATATCGTTGACAATTTATTCAAATCTTAACCGTCAACATACAAGACAATAAATACCGTTATCAGCAACCCTGTTTTTTTCTAACAAGCAATCTTCAATCATGACAAATTCGAGCACCAGCAATATCTCTGCACTGACCGTAACATCTAATCTATAACAAGCAATACAGCAACACAAGTCCCAAATAGAGTTATGGCATTCTTGCCCCCATGCTAATAAAAGAACACGATAAAAAATTTCTAAACAAATTATTATCGTCCTATTACAACTGATTTATTTTTATTTATGAATTTCCCTGCTTTTATGTAGATTAAAAAACTTTTTTTTTACAGTATCATTGACAATATATTTGGATTTAGTCTTAATAAACACAATTATTTGTGTCATCTGCATCTAATCTGTAACAAGCAATATACAGATATGAAGTCTTATGTCTTTCTCTCCCCCATAGTAATAAAACAAACATGATAATATTAAAATTTACCCAAACAAATGTTTGCCGTTATCAAATTAAAACTGATTTATTTTTATTTTTTGCAATTGTCTAATTTTGTGTATCTCTGAAGATTAAGAAACATTTTTTGGTATCTTTGACATTATATTATGAACTTCAGTCTCAATAAACACAATTATTTGTGTCTTCTGCATCTAATCTGTAACAAGCAATACAACAGTATAAAGATATGAAGTTTCAAATAGAATTATGTCTTTCCTCTTCCCCCGTGGTAATAAAATAAACAACATGATAATATTAAAATTTACCTAAACAGGTGTTTGTCTTATCAAATTAAAACTTATTTATTTTTATTTGTTGAAATTCTCGAGTTTTAATATCTCTGAAGATTGTGAAACATTTTTTTGGTATCATTGACAATATATTTTGAACTCCATTTTAATAAACACAATTATTTGTGTCTTCTGCATCTAATCTACAACAAGCAATACAGCAATATAAAGATATGGTCTCAAATAGAATTATGTCTTTCTTCTCCCCCATGTAATAAAAGAAACAACATGATAATATTAAAATTTACCCAAACAGCTGTTTGTCGTTATCAAATTAAAACTGATTTATGTTTATTTTTTGAAATTCTCGAGTTTTTTTGTATCTCTAAAGATTAAGAAACATTTCTTTGGTATCGTTGACAGTATATTATGAAAAATACAGTTATTTGTGCCTTCTGCATCTAATCTGTAACAAGCAATATACAGATATGAAGTCCTATGTCTTTCCTCTCGCCCATGGTAATAAAACAACATGATAATATTAAAAATTTACCCAAACATATTTGTCGTTATCAAATTAAAACTGATTTATTTTTATTTTTTGGTGTCATTGGCAGTATATTATGAACTTTCAGTCTTAAATAAATATAAACATTTGCAACTAATCCGTAACAAGCAATAAAGGAACATAAAGTTTCTCGACAGCCCAATTAATTATTTTATTTATTATTATTATTTTTTTTTTTACTTTGACAATCTTTATCAATCTTTATAAACAATATTCCTTATCAAAAATAAATAATCTTTTATAATATATTATCTTCAGTGCGTGCAATCTTCATTTGCGAGAAATAGTAAGCAGGTAGCAATATCACGGATCCATTTTTGCATCTAATCTTCAACAAGCGAAGCAGCATGAAAGCTAGGCACATTAAGTAAGGGTCGTTATGCTCACCACGTAATTTCTATGGCCTGCGACTTGATTGCCGCGACAAGTCCTCTGCTCGAGGCTGTTCCTTCGAAAACTCTTCTTAAATAACAGGTCTGGAGAGACAGAAATTGGATATGATGGAGCTCGGCAAGGGGAAGTTATGACCAAGGTTTCACTTTTTTTTTTTTTTTTTTTTTTTTTTTTTTTTTTTTTTTTATTGTTTTATTCCAAGCATTGCGTTTAATGGCGACGTGCTTTGGATGCCTTCTTGCAGCATTGGTGCTGGTTGCATTTTGATTTCTGTTCAGACGTTTTTGTTAAAAAAAAATGAGAAAAAAATAGTTAGTAGTGTTGTCCTCTGAAATGAACTTTTGATTTGGTGATAGAGATCTGAAAATTCGAAAGTTGAAAATACACCCTTGTGTAGTCTGGAAGTAAAAAAAAAAAAAAAAAGTTGTAATTTTTTTTAAAGAATTCTTAGCGTTTTTTAATGACCTAAAGGGGATGGGGTTTTTTTTCCCTTGCGTAAAGATAAAATTAATTTATTTATTCTGCATTTTATTATTTTATTCTGATTGAACATTATATGTATGTATAAATAATGTGTTCTACTCACGTAATCGTTGCGCGCTGATGGAATTTTTTTTATTTATAATTATTAATGTGTGAATTTTAAATGCATCGGAGAATTTTTTCAATATTTTATTTTTCATTTAATAGAAATTATTTTATTTCTTTATTATTTCGCTAGGAATATACTGTTATTACATAATCAAAAATATTTATTGTCAATTTTTATTCATTGTGGCTGTGGATGATTACATGCTGTGATAATTCATTTTATATATCAATATAAAATATCTCATCTCATTTTCGATGCATTTTTAACCTAAAGAAAAGAAACATTCTATTATATATTATTTACATCCATTCAGAAAATAAATTACTAATTTTTGATTAAAGTGTGTTACTTTTCAATGCATAAAAATAAGACACAAAAATCATTTATTTGTGTGTTTCAGTTAGATTCAAATCTTTAAAAAATGCTATGGATGATTACATCACAATTCCATTCTTTATGATTCATTTCAAATTTCACCATAAAATATCTCATCGCTTTTTTACCGAGGAAAACATTCTACTATGTATTATTTTTCATTCAGAAAACAAATTTATAGGATTAAATGTACTTTAATAACTTTATTATCAAATAAAACGTCCCCCTTTTGCATTGTAAAGAGAGTTTAGTACCCACTTTTATGATCAAAAATGGCTGACCTTCTTACTTAAACCCAGAAACGTGCAGGAAGGCAGAAGATAAGATATTCATTCCACAAGTAAGATTCCCACGTTTTTCCCGCGCCTAATCCTTTTCCGAGAACGAAAATTCTATCCCAAGGCAAGCTGTTCTGCAATTGCTTTTCATTCTTTAGTCAGCCACAGCGGTGCTTCTTTTAAGCTAATAATCTGTGTACTTGTTACCTAGAAACAAATGGGTCACAACACTGAAATGTCTACTTGTAACACTTGGAATAATGTGTTTCAATAAACATTACTGTGATTGATTTCTTCTGCAAGAATAATGTGTTTCAATAAACATTGCAGTGATTGATATATTCTGCATTAAGTTTGACAATATGTAATTAATTGGCACCATGTTTGTTTATTGACTTAGTATCCGCTTAATGGAGGAATAGATAAGTATTGTTTTAAGATGTTTAGGTAAAGAAAGCACTTATGTTAATGTAGTCTTTCTTTTATATAATTTTATAAAAGAGCATTTTCTTTTTTACATAGCATTTTCTTTTACCATATATAATAGCATGCATATTCTTTTTTACCGCTTTTGCTTTCCATGGATCTAAGGTGAACGACTGAATATCATACAATTTTTTTTATACATAATATTATATATTTTCCATAATTAAATTTTTTGTTAACGTGTTACTTATACAAAGGTTAAATTCAGAAAATCGCTGTTTCTTTGCTCTTAAGTAATGACTACAAAAACGAAGCTTCTGGTATATAAAACTAATCATAATCTGACCAGCAGTTATTTATAGGTCAAAGACCTGGACCTTAACTCAAAAACAGGAGGAGATGTTGATAACTGGAGAGAGGAAGATCTTAAGAGTTCTATTTGGACCTATTAAAGAGGGTGATGTTTGGAAGAGACATTACAGACATGAAATTGCAAACTTATTTTTCGAAAAGGATATCATAAATTATATAAAATCAAAGAGAATTCAATGGTTAAGACATTTAATGGACGACAGCAGAGGCACAAAGAAGATTTTCAAGGGGAAGTGCCAGGGCCAAAGAAAAAAAAACTATTGATGAAGTGGAGAGAAGGATCTAAAGAACGTAAAGATCACTAATTGGAAAACCAAAGTTCCAGACTGAAGCCTTCGAGCCATGATCCAACATGGACTGTAGAGCCGCCGAAATAGTTAGTTAGTTAACGTATTGCAAAGGCAATTGTTGCCTTTCAACGTAAAGTGTAATCAAAACATCATAAATACAAGATTTTTACTTACTATTTAGATTTTTTTTTTTTACTAAATTTTAAAAATAAAAACATGAAATCAATTTAGTAGTAATCAAAATGTAGAAGTAGTCACTTTTTATTAATTTGATATAAATTACCTTTTTGCACTATTTGCCAAAACTCAAAATACCAAACTTGCACCGAAACGTAATTTATTTCTATACTTGACTGTCCTCTATAAATTATGACGTTTAATTATAGAGACATAAGTAAGCAATCGTTTAAAAAAGAATGCCGAATAAACAGGTTGATTCCTCAACACATCGATACTTTTTGCTGAGAATTCCACTCCGCGTTTCGATAAAAGTACCTGCTGGACTAGATCTATCAAGTTAAATCGATTTAGAAAGTTACTTAAGTTGGGAAGAACCCCATGGCCAAACCGACCAGAGCAATTAAAGGATAATTTTGCGAGGTATTCGCTGAATCTCCACTTGCGGAATGATGGTCCGATTAGAATTAAAGGGTTATAAACACCTGTTCCTTCAATCGCCAAATAGGTTTATAATTTCCTTGGCGACGATAGGTATTCGAAATGTGTCCAGATTATATTTCAGATATTAGCAAAATTTTTGTATTTGCAAATTTCCGCTACATATGATATTCACAGTATTGATTTAAAGAGTGATTTGTCATACATAATAATTGCTCATATCACGGATTCGTCATGAATTGACTATTAATAATATAATTAAATTTTTTTATAAAATTAAGATTAACTGTATTGTGTATTATATTTATTGTATGTATATTTTTCTTATATATCAATTCATTTATTTAAAAAAAAAAAAAAAAAAAAAACATCGTTTTTAAGATCCTAAATTAATTCTTAGACAGGTTTTTATGTGGAATTTAACCTTTTTAGTCAGAATCCCTTTTTAAACCGTAGGTCCCAGTCTAATATGACTGCCTAGTGTACGGCTGACAACCCTACCCCATAAAAAGTAAACATCTCCTGTTTCGGAATCTGCCAGGAGGCAGGCGGCTCTAGTCCAACATGGACTGTAGTACTGGGGAGTTAGTTATGAATATCAGAAATTTTCAACTCTAAAACATTAATCAACAAAAAGTTATTGAAATTGATATTTTTCAACATAATTAAAATGTAATAACTAGCAAATATAAAATAAACAATTATCCTTGATAGTTAGTATAACATTTGTCAGTTTTTATTATAATAAGCAATTAATTGTTAATTATAACAGTAATAAACAATTCAAAGTAGCATATATTATCTATAAATCAGATAGCTTTAAATGTACAAAAAACATTTTTACATATAGAAATATGTATTTCTGTCTTAAATTCATATTATTTCCATTTTTAAAAAAATAAAGTTCAAATAACCTAAGTTTATGTCAATCCCAGATTGATACACTTCAAAAATAGTCATTATTTATAATACCATGCAAAATTATATGATCGGAATAATCATAAGGAAAATGGCGATAAACAATGCCAAATGGTAGCCGAGCTCTATTTTCTTAATGTCCACTGTAGGGTCTTCCAATATATCAGAAATGAATTCTCGCGCCTACGGCAAAGGTAACCTGTCTGGCGATTTTTGATTCTCACACTCAAAGTCCCCGAAAGGTTCATGCGGTCAAACATAACACCATCAGGTCAGTATATTCCCGCACGGAAAGCATATGGGCTTGGCTCCTCACTTTGACCTTAATAAAATATGCATAACAACCAGTTCATTTATATTTATTGAAAACAAAAATCGATTTTATTATAAGGAAGCACAATCCGGAATTACGTGGTCACGTTGAAGTGTCGGACATGGAACTTTATTTATAGAAAAACGTGATAAAAAAAACAGTTTTCCCTGCGTGTCTTCTATGTTTTCTTTTAGGGATGGGTTGGACATAATTATGACTGTGTTGAAAGAATTTATTCGAAGTTGTTGGTTTTAATGCTGTAAAAATCGTGGAAATGAACTTTAGTGCTATTGATTCGCCACGACTGAATTAAAGAAATGAATGTTTTTCTTATGTGGATGTGTATGAAAATCGTGGAAATGAACTGAAGGCTATTGATTCGACACGATTGAATTAAAGAAATGAATGTTTTTCTTATGTGAATGTGTATGAGAATCGTGAATGACTATCATAAGTTGTTAGGAAATCATAGTTGTTAAGTTGAAAAGTTGTTAAAAAGTCTTGACTAACTAAATAAAGAATATCAAGAAGTTATTGTTATTAATTCTATTTTTACTTGCAAAATTTTTTTATAAAAATATTTATATTATGACTTAAATTATTTTCGTTCTTTTTCGAAGTATGTTTTTATCACTGGAAAAACATATTTAAAAAGCTGCTACGTTTTCGATATGAAGTTGGAATATAATAAACCAAGCTTTTTTTTAATTTTAAATAAATAAATAATCATTTTAATATTGATTGCTGATATTAAAATGTTACTATAAAATAATATTTTAAAACGTATTATCATAATTGTTATATAATTTTGAAAAAAAAAAAGCCCTACATTTTAAATATCCTTTAATTACAAAGAAACGTTAAAAAATAACTAAAGATTTGTCCAGATTTTATAAATATCTCTTAGAAATCGTTATTTTCATCAATCAGTTTAGGTGAACTATTTTAAAAAATAAGAAGTATTTTAATTCTGTTTTATGCAGTCTTTGATGTGTTATCATTTCAATTCCCTTTTCTTTTTTTAAAAAAAGAAAAGTAATTAAAAAATTTGTTAGGTTTTTTTCAAGTTTATTTTTAAAACCTCTTTGTTATTTTGAACAAAATAATAATAAAAAACGGACTTTAATTTCAAAGTAAAGCGAAATAAAAATACTATATACCTAAATATTTTTGTAACTGTGACCATATATATTTATGTCATATTTTTAATGTATTGAACTGCATTTTCTTTTAAACTAACATCCAATTCAAAATACTACTTTTATCAGTGTAATATCGATAATTTTGTGCTATTTTTCTAAAAAGATTTGTGATTAATGATTTTTTTCCCCTTGAAATCTTAATAAAAGTTACATTTTTGTATTAAGTTATACGGTGGTACATTTATTTCCCTGAAATAGTAGCATTCCTTGGCAATTATGCGATTGCGAATCAAATGAACAATCATTAAATATCTCCATTACTTACAAATTCCCGCCCAACATAAATACACCATATTTTGATGCGTACCGAGTTGTCAAATGGCTGTGGTTCGACACCTTCTTGCATCTAATCATTTAATTCCATACCCTGAACGAGATTTCTCGGGCTATCTTCTTCATCAAATAGCTGGAAACGAGTGATTTGTCACGCTTTTATCGTGCTGTTTGATCAGCTGTTATTTGAATTGGCTCCCTTCTGAAGACGTGCTCGGTATAATCAGAGATCTGGGGTAATAAAGACCCCAGATAATATTTTTTTTTCTTCTTCTGATTTCTTGTGGAACTTCATTTGCCTCGTTAAGTGGCTCTAGTTTTGTGTAATTCGGGTAGATTCGAAGTTAATGAGACGCCTTTTAGACTTGATTGATGTCCAATTTGAATTGATGAACTTGATGAAATGTTCGAATAATGTTTTGTTTTTCAGTAAACGCATCAGCTTTGTTTTTCGAAACAAATTGTAAAGATTACTTTCTGCGTAGTCGTTTAATTCTTAATGAAATGCGCTATGGTTTGTGAAAAATAATTTAAAAAAATTAATTAAATTGTTTATTAAAATTGTTTATTATTTATGTAATCGTTTAAAAGCTACATATTTAAATGTACAAGTCAAGTCAAGTAAATTCATTATTCGTTTCCTTTTTTTTAGTTTTTTTATCCTCTAATATTTTAATTATCCAATTTTTAAAGTTTTAATTATGCATTTACATTTTTTGCATTTACTTATAAACACTAAAAAAGTTTTTTAGCGATTATGTATTTTTTTCATTAACTGCAGTGCAAAAGAATTTTAATTAATAATTAATTAACGTAGGTTAATTTTTCATTAACTGCAAAACATATCCAAGTTTCTCTACTTTTGCATTATTAATCTTTAGTAGTATAAAATATTGTTTTCGAATGATGGGCTCTTGACCTTGGGTTATTCACCCCATAAAATATTAAGTAACATTACTTGCATCTTCTTTATTTCATTTTCCTTAAAATTAATCAACAAAATCATATTTAATGCATTTTTTATTGATATAATTCTTACTAAGAGCCCCTAAAGTTAATAAAAATACCTTAAGCTACTGTGTTGTATGCAATTAAGTGGTATAGAAGCTATACTTAAGGGTTTTTGTCCATTTTTCACACCTGCATGAAAAATACTGTCACACGTTAGCGGATAGGGGAAAAAAATCAATTAACTGCTGTTTCGTAATGGAGCTATACTGCAGTTTAAAAAATGTTTATGGTCATAAAAGTTGTCAATATGTATAATAAAACGATTAAGTGAGAACATTCCACCTCATTCCGAACTGATTTATGGCTACCAAAACGTTCACACTTCGTTGCCATTCCGTATCACCTAATTAATTTTTAGGCAAAATGGCCAGCATACCTGTACATTGGACCCTAAATAAAATCATAACCGTATCTGTGGAGTAATTATGAGCATCTCATTCACTTTCTTTCCCCAAGACAATTTATCAACCTTCTTAAGAATCGTCTGCCGTTGTTGTGTTGCCATGTCGCCCTGTAATTACGCACAAAGTTTTCATCCTGCTACGACCGAAGCGAAGTGAAGATCTGTTTGGGGTTCTCCTATTGGCGAAGACAGATCCTCGCGCTTGCCATCTGTTGTTGTAGGTTTTCTTCTGAAGACCTCCGATGTCGATTCGTTGACGGAATTCTTGTGTGCGTGTCGATACGGAGTAACGTTAGCGGTAATTAGCGTATGGGGAGGGTACTTAAGGCTCTCGCGGTGGATGCTTGCTGCAGGTGTTTCAATTGTTTCGTTTCGCTCGATTGTATTATTGAATGCGTCCTTTTGATGTTGATGTAGATTAGTGTATGGTATATCTGCTTAAAACAAACTGAATATGGGGGGGAAGACAATTGCTGTGAAAGTTGTCTAAAAAAATAAAATATTTTTTATGAAACCATCATGCAGGGTATGATATTTTAGCCCCCACCCCCTCTATTTAAGATTGCTTTCTGTTTATTTATAAAAATATGCATGGCATGAGCACATAAAATGAACGATACATGACATTGACATGTTTTCTTTTGCCAAACTCATGCCATGGTTTATATTTTCAATATATGCAGGTAAAAAAATTTTCATGTTTTCATGCCAAAGTCACGACATAACAATGTACAATTTCAGAAATGGCATGAATTTTCATCGTTTCATGAACACATAACAATGTACAATACATGACATGGCATGTTTTCCAGTTTCCAGTAAAATATATGAATTTTCATCTTTATTTATATATATATATATATATATATATATATATATGCATGGCATGAGCACATAACTATGTACGATATATGGACATTGGCATGTTTCCCAATTTCAGATAAAATACATGAATTTTCATCTGTTTTATTTTATATATATAATACATTTTTAAATATATGTATGACATGAGCACATAGCCATGTACAATACATGACACAATTTGTTATAAAATTTCCAAAGCATTTTCTTATTAAAAAAAGATCATAAACTTTTTTGCAAAATAAAACAAAAATAGATAACAGGCGATTTTTAAAAAGACCGTTGATAAATATGTTTTCTTACATATTAGTACAGCGCTTCTTTCTATTTCACCCTAGCAAATCGTTTTCATAATATTAGATTCAGTCATTCTCGCTTATTCACAACTGAAAGATAGAAAGAAATAAGAGGGGAAAAAAAGCAAAAGATAAAAATCAGTCTGTTGCCAAACGTGACTATGCCCCAGATAGATAAAACAATTTTAACACACTTTACAATAAAGGAAAAAAAAAAGAAAAAGAATGAAAAAATATCTTAGGCATGGGTGGAACTATTCTTGCGAAGGTGGCATTAAAAAAAAAAAAAAAAAATCTTTCAAAAAATATTGCAAGAAAAATTTGCCCGGGGATCCAAAAGTTCCATCGAGGCGTGCTTCTCGTGACCTTTCCATGCAATGTCAGGGTGTAATCGGAGATATTTTTTATTACTCTTTTAATTCTAAAAGAAGATTGGAAGTTGCTGCTTTATATACCCCCATCTACCCTCCGTTCGGTACCCCCTTTATGCAACAGTCGTGAGCAGAATACACGAGAAAGGGGGCCCCTTTTAGGACGGCTTTTGTCCTTTTCTTTTCGCTTAGTTATGCCCGGTCCTTGGAAAAAAGCAATTTCCATATCGTTACCATGGCAATGTCCTTGAATTATAGTCCTGGAACGTACGATTTAAAAGGGCCCATTTCTGCATTAAAGAATGCGAGGATCATGCATTGAGAATTTATCGTCTGCCCCAATTTGAAATATTCTAAATGCAATTAAATAATCTTGCCCTAAGCCGTTGTTTTGATAGAATGATACATTTTCCTCCACTGTTCGTGCTTATGTAATTTGGTGGTGTTTCGCAGAATTTTTTTTCATTTATTTTTTCTTAATCAGAACTGTTTTTCCTTTTAGACATAATATTAATCGGAATTTGATTGCATCAATTTAATAGAACAATAGAATCATTTTGGTTAACCATTTTTAATTTGTTCTGAGAACATGAATATGATGGTGTAATTGGTTAACTTGGTAAGTTGAATATTTGTAGAATGAACTATCGAATTGAAGATTAAGCATTTCATGGATTAATCGTTTGATTATTTAATTAATTAATCCTAAATTAGTTTAAAATTTGTTAAAGGAATATAGAAATAGATATATTTTAAAATTCTTTTTTTTTATTATTATATTTGCATTAAGGATAAACTTATCTAGTAATTTTGTTATAAAGGTGTTTTTTATATTCCAAAATAAATGTGAGGAATTTAAGCTGACAAAACCGTTTTTCCTTTGAATTATTACTATTCGATAAGTCTTTTATATCAGCAGTAATTTTTCCTCAATAAATTCATTCATAGAAAGTAGATAGGTTCAAATGTCAAGCTTTCTAAAACTCGTGACGGAATATCATATCTAAAAACTAATTACGTAAGCTCGTATCGATTAATTATTCTTCTGTCACATATGTTATCCATTAAGAAATTCCACCATAATCTTCTACAGACTCATAATACAACATTCTCATCTCCCTCTTGTACAAATCATCAGAAAACCCGTGCTGATTTATTCTAGGCCCCTAAAATTCACTCTGCCCCTTTTCGTTTTAAGCAGCCCAATGTGCCAATATCACATAAGTGAATTCTTGGTCCAACCATTTGTCAGTCAAATGTCGCCATTTCTTCTGATCAAGACTTCCTCGTGCGCAGAGGCCCAGTGTCATTCCAGGGTATTGCTAAATCTCAATTTTTTTTTAAGGCTGTATAGAAGGAAAAAAAAGAACTACAATTAAAAAGAAAAAAGAGAGATAGATAAGAAGGCATGCTAAATCGTCTGCGTTATTTATGAAGGTCAAAATTACTAGCCTGGATAGAATTTTTTTAATGACTCCATGGCGGGATTGACGAGGGTGAAAAATAAGTAGTGACGCTGCATGCAAGCCTGCGTCGTGTCCTAGGTGCGTGTGACATTTTTGCCTGGAGGACATGTCTTGTTCGAGAGGGGGGGGGGTTGTCGGAGGTCCCGTTTGATCTGGGCTTCGAATTAGTAGAGGGAAGTAAGGGTCTGCAATTTTTAATGCTATGCTATCGTTAAGAGAATTTAAATGAATAATTTTGAAATTTTTTTTCACTTTGTGCTATAATATTGAGTGATAAAAGTATCTCGTTTTCTATGCTATTATAATGTGCTGGAGCTATAGAGCACGAATTGAGGACATCGGTTCGAAACCCGACAAATAAAGCTGAACGTTAATCAAGTAGCTTTTATGCATCGATTTTGTTTTTATATTTATGCCTGAAAATGTTTGCTGACAAATATGTATTTTAATACATTATTAAAAACTAGCTAACTCTCCGTGGAAGTACAGCCAATGGTGTGGCAAGGTTGTGTGCTTACTGGCAGATTTTGAGACACGAGATTATTTCTTTTTACAAGGTAGAGTTGTTAGCTTTATGCCCAACAGTCATATTAGACTGGGACCTACGGTTTAAAATGGATTCCAAATCACTACAAACATCCATCGCATCGATAGGACTTGAGCCAGAAACATGTAAATTTGGTGTATAGCTCTACGGTCATTTTATGCACACTGTAGGCTAATTAACCGGGAATTACAGTTTAACTGTAGCTCAACTCACCACAAACGGTTTGTTGGTTAACTCACTACCAACAAACGTCCATGCCACCGCCAGGATTCGAACCTGAAGCCTGTGGTACCAAAGGCCAGAGCGCTAGTCAAATGGTCATCAGGTCGTAGAAACATGTAAGAAAGCGCTAGTCACTCGGCCATCAAGCCCGAATGTATTATTTGGGGGGGGATTATGCAGTTTAGAACAATTTGAAAAGTGGATTGGCAATATTTTTTTCAATAAATATCATTGAGATCATGATAAAAAAAAAAAAAAAATACTTTGAATTCCCGCATAGCAAATTATTGAGAAAAGTTATGATTTGCAGTATATAAAAAAAACATCGAATAAAATATTTTTCCAATATTTGAATGTTTACTTTTTATTAGTATTATTAAACTGAAATTAAATCATGTATCTTGTTTTTAATTTGTCAAATAAATTACCAATTATATTTTTTTAAGTAAAAAAAACCAAAAACTTACGGTGAGATGGGTTGCGATATGTAGCTCTGATCGTGGCTATAAATAGACTTGATAAATCTGTAGGCTGGAAAAACCTTCTTTAGAGCTCGAAAAAGTGAATGGAAATCTCTAATGTCTGTTCGTTACAATAATGTTTCCAAATTGGGGCTTATAAAATGTAGTCGCAAAATTTCTTGTGGAATTGTACCCTTGGTACAGAGTACAATAACGCAGAATATTTACTTATATATCTTTCCAATAGTAAATTATTGATAAAATTGATTAAATCTGGTTTTATTAAATAAATTAGTTAAATGAACTATGGGTCAAACATAATAAACGTAAAACTCCTACTTATATTACGAAATTCAAATTAAAACTTCTCATTATAAAGTTCGCAAAATTTTTTAAACAATTGTAGGATTTCATAATAAAAGTTTAAATACGCAATTTATTTTATTTAATCAAACCAGCATTTTTTCCTCTCTTTTAACGAAATTGAAAAGAAATTTGTAATTTTAATCTATTTCAAAAGCATTGTAATCGGAATAGTTGATATTATCGCTTGCTTACCTTGGGTAAATGTCTTTTGTTTCGTGTTTTCTGGAATTTTTCAATTTCTTGGAAATAGATTTTGTGGGTTTTTTTTAAACATTATGCTTTTAAAGAATTAATTATCAAATGTTGAATTCATTTACCGGTAGTAGGTCAGCTAGCTCTATAAAATTCCCTTGGGAAATTATAGATTTCGGAATTCATTGGACCATGGCATTAGGAAAAACTTTACAAAATCGACTTTTAATTTAAATTGAACCAGCTGATTTTTATCATCAAAAATTGGAAGTTTACTAAAAGTCATGCTTATAAAGATTTCTTATCTTCATCTTGAACTTTTTCAAGGATTTGGATATTTAATGTTTTTTTAATTAAATTTTAATCACAATTCTTGTTACTGAAAATAATTTAATTGTATTAGAAAATTATTCGCTATAAAGTTCATGAACTATGGTGGGGGAAAAAAATCGTTATTTGCCAGTACTGATATTACTATGTTCTCCGAAATAACACATTTTTTTTTTTTTTTTTTTTTTTTTTTTTTTTTTAGTAGTTTTATCGGTAGACTGCATAGAGCCTTTCCTCTGTAACCATGTTTGAGTTTGAATAAAATATTTGTACAAAATTTATTCTGATGAGTAACTTCATTGTTCTTAAAATCACATAGGATTCCGAAATTGGTACGTCCATTGCACTTTTATTTTACGAGTAATGCTGAAAAGCCACTAACGTGAACATTTTTTCAGTAGCCTCATCATTCGCGGTTAAAAAGATGATAAAAAAGGATTTTAAGGCTTTTATTTTTAATATTAGCATCAAAATAAATTAATGTAATGTCAGATTGGCGCTCGGTACCACAGATTTCGGTTTCGAGTCCTGGCGATGCCATGTATGTTTGCAGGGGTTCGGAATCCACTTTAAATTGTAGGTGCCGGTCTAATAGGTGTTGTGGGGGTAGTGTTACTCGCATCCGTAGCATATCTTCAGGCTACACGTGTCCCAATGGGTAGTGCTAAATGAGTAACAGCGTGCAGCCTTTGCTTAGGGCATAAAGATAATTGTCTCAGTATTGCAGACTGCAATTAAGAGAACAAAAATCGTTTTACAAAGATATTTTATCTTTTCCAAAAATGTTTATTTCTCAATCTCCGAAGTAAACATGCTTAGAAGTTCAAATGTTTCTTGTAGACAATCATAAGCATATCAAATGGACCGTATGGATATGTAGTTTTCTTTTAAATTTTATGTGGCAATTCTGCTAGAAAGGACGTAGTGAAAGAATCTAATTTGTTTCGCAGAAAATTTTCCTATTTTTACGTGTGTAGTTCAGAAAATTTCCCTTATTTTACTTGTGCTGTTCAGAAATTTTCCCTAATGTTACGTGTGCAGTTCAGAAAATTTCCCTCATTTTATGTGTGTTGTTCAGAAAATTTCAGTGAGACTCACAATTACAATAAATGCTTTTTCTATGTCTCCCTAAATATGCCATATAATGAATATCATTTCGTAAACTGATTTTAAAAAAATATTTTTATTGGATCGATGAAATTTTTCTTCACATAAATTGTAATCAATCAAAAAATTAAAATATTTAATTTCAGTTTTAAAAAAAATCGGCCATGAAGATGATTTTAAGGTCAACCACAGGAGTGGCAATTTATGTTGTTATCCAAGGTTTCTGGGCTTCTTCCTGACTGGTGACACCACCCAAAACATCGTAATTTAGTTGGAATTCCATTAATACCTGTCTGTGTGTCACCCCTCGGGCGTTTTCGGGGTGAGTCAGTCCCCGATGTGCTAATAGATCCTTTAAAATGGACATGAGAATGAAGGCATAATTATGGAGAAGCCACCGCAATTTTTAGACAGAAATTCTTATTTTAGAGAGAAGCGTTTTCTATCAGTTTCAGATTGTCAAAGGAAGGTGAAATTACTTTGTAATTTACAGGAAATGGAAATTTTTTCTTCTTTTTTTCCCCCATGAACCTTCTTCCCTCCTATTGAATAGAAATGAGATTCCAGAATTATTCCATTATTGAAAAGATTGCCGACTTTTTATAATTTCTATGCTTTAATTTAGATATGGAATTTATTAAAGTTGATATAAAAATTTGTGTAAGAAAATAGATTACAGATGTTACAAATTAGACTTAATAAATGATGATTTTTTAAAAAAAGGGATTTTAGCTGTGTATTTTTATTTGTGATTTAAAACATAAACAGTAATGGCATGTATTACGAAAATTAATAAACGAAGTTTGAATTATTAAAAATGTTTCATTAGTCTTCCTTTTATAAGTATGATTTATATTATTATTTTCTTTAACGTAAAAAGTTTCCTAATTTTTTTTTTAAAGTAATGGCAGGTTAACTAAACATAAATAGATTTCTGTATTGGTTACATGTAATAGATGTGCCTTAAAAATTCGTTTTCAAAAGTTAAAATTCTTTTTCTCATTACATTTAATATGAATTTAAAAGGAACATTATATAAAATTAAAAATTTAATCAAGGAGAAATAATTAATCAAAATTTTCGTTCTTTTTTTTTTTTTTTTTTTTTTTTTTTTTTTTTTTTTTTAAGGAAACCGGTTGTTCTTTTATTGTACGTAATTAAATGATAAACAAATTTGTATGCAAAACAGGCAACCACTTTTATGATGTCGTTTCAATTTAGATACTAAAAAGTTCATAGTTAAGAAACCAGTTTTCCCATATTATAACATGGACAAAAAATTTTTTATTATTCCTTCATTTTTTTTTTAACATTTTGTACTGTCAATAAATAGTTCCCGACTTCCGTGTGAAGATTACAGTTCCTACCCATCACTGTGATACCACTCCTGTTGATGTTTTTGCGAAAAGTTTCAAAAGGGCCAAAGACCTTTTGTTTCTCTGAAAAAGTTTATTTCGAACTCGGAATTCATTAGAAGTAAAACGCCTTATCACGCGAATGCAAATAGATAATTAAATAAGAAGTAATACCTCCAAGAACTGGTAAAGAAAAATGGCACCATGTTATAGTTCTTCTTTTTTTCCAAGATCCCAGGGCGTTGAATCGCGGAAGATTGCTTTTAGAGGATTCAAAAACATACAATAGACCCGCACCTTTTTCATGTCAGCAACAACTTGGGTGAGACCTCTAGAGACAGAGACAATCCCTTGTCTTATATATTTCTACCAAATTACATTCCCTTACAGCATAGCATGCACTTCATTAATATTCAAGATGCTGTTGAGTTTTTTTTCGGGCTCTTTCATCCTCTTACGTCCATCTTGCTCGGGGGCATTTTGTAATTAGATGTTCCCGCCTTAGTAAGGATTCAAGGCGTTTCTTGTCTTATTGCTTGTGCTGCTGAATTAACAGTCTATTTGTTTCTGTTGCCAGGGTATTAGGTGTTTTTTTATATATACATGTATATAAACCTTCTTTCGTGTTTTTAGAGAAATGTACAGAAGCCGTGTCAAGTTAATGAGTTTTGGAGAGCTTTTGATGCGAGTTAAACATTCTGTTTTGATCTTGGTTTTTGGACAAATAGGGGAGTGTCAATGATGTTTTCAATAAAAATGTTACCATTTGGGTGTTTTGCTTAACCAGCTATTACATGTAGTTAAATTTAATGGAATATGTAAGCATGTTTTATGCATTATCTTATAATTTTCTTTGCGTCCTGATGGGCAATTGGCTAGCGCTTTGCCCTTTGGTACCACAGGCTTCAGGTCTGAATCATGTTGGCATGGATGTTTGTTAGTGGTTTGGAATCCGCGTTAAGCTGTAGGTCCCGATCTAATTAGCCTAAAATGAGCCCACAATGACCGTAGAACGACAAACCAAACCAGGATTTTCTTTTGGGATTAATGAGTTCATTTAATAATATAACACATTGAGCGGTTGTAATTTATTAATTAATGTAAATGTAATTTAAAAACAATTTTTTATACAATTTAAATTTATTACATTAATTATATATATAAATAATAATATAAATCTAAATATTTAAGAGGCTAGGCTGTTGGTGCCACAGGTTTCGGTCACGACTGTGTCATGGATGTTTGTAGTGGTACGGAATCCTTTTAAACCGTAGGTCCCGGTCTCAGATGAAGATGACTATTGGGTAGAATTGTCAATCCGACTCAGTAAAAGAAAACATTTCACTTCTTGAAATCTGCCAACAGCGTTGCCACAACATAAGGCTATTGCGCCAATGATTGTGATTATGATAAATATTTAAATTGATTAAAAATATTTATACAATTTATTTTACCTGTATTTTTTACAATAAAACCCTTTTTCTTTTATTGCTCACCTAGCAGAAATGCATTAATTAATGCTTAATTATTTATGTGGTAACAATTTTGAATTTTCAACAAATAAATGTTAATATTAACAATGATTTTCAGCTGTGAGATAATCTTTATTTTGCATTTTTTAATGAGATATCTACTATTGAAATTATATTTCCAATACTCTCAAAATAAATTGTTAAGAGTTGTAATTAAATAATTAAGTTATTGTTTTAATAAACAATAATGTACTAAAAGTTATAAAATTTAAATAATATGAACTGAAAGTATATTTAAATTCACAATAATTATTAAAAAGCATCGATGATTACCAATTGACCATTCACAAAATTTAATGACCATGAACATAATGAAGATCTAAAATTATGCAAATAAACCTCGACGTAAAAGAAAGCAAATTGACATTGTGAACCACTGATATCAAAGATCTCTAATTGACGAATCTCAAAATTCAATGACAAAAGCATTAACAAAAAAGTATGCAAATAAGCCATGACGAAAAGAAAACACCCAACAAAAACCAATAAATACATACTGCGAACCCTGACTCGAGATCTGCAGAAGATAAACTTCCACCAACAATAAAACTAACTAATGAATCAAGAGTTCAATGGGGTTGAACAAAAGCGTAACCAACGAGGACCTTTACGTGCTTGATAGCGTGCGACAAAAACATCATGCATGTCTGACTTACGTGTCGATGCAAGAAGCGAACCATTGTCAGAGATGGTTCTCCGCGATAACAGCACACCTATGGCACTAACGGACCTTTTGAAGAAGACCGTTCTCAAACGTTACATTGTGTTGGGGAGAATGCCTCGCTAATAACGTGGGAGACTTTTTTGGCTATCGTGTCAGAAGGGCATCAGGCTTTTATTAGATGATATTGTTGACACTCTTCCAGTGGGATTTTGTAGGACTCTATGCATTCGGGCGCTGCATTGCTTTTGGATCCAATCATTGAGACGCGCACGTAATTGTTGGTGAAAGTTATAAGTCGATGATTATGGGTATGGATTTGTCTAGCAGTGAGATGTTTTGTTAAATCTAATGAATTATTGAGATCTTTGGCATGAAAAATTTATGTTACCGTGTGCTTATTGAAGGTTGCGTGTGGGGGTGATTAGTTTGCCAATTTTCGGTTGTGAGCTAATATTTTATTAAACCTTATTGCTTTTCGATGTAATATTTATTACAATAAAGAATGCATATTCATTATGGTGTCTGACTTAACGTTGTTTGATTTCTCCGCGATAGAAGTAAACTTATTGCATTAAAGGCCCTTTTGAAGAAGACCGTTCTCAAACGTTACATTGCGTTGGGAGAATGCCTCGCTAATAACGTGGGAGACTTTTTTGGCTATCGTGTCAGAAGGGCATCAGGCTTTTATTAGATGATATTGTTGACACTCTTCCAGTGGGATTTTGTAGGACTCTATACATTCAGGCGCTGCATTGCTTTTGGATGCAATCATTGAGACGCGCACGTAATTGTTGGTGAAAGTTTTTAAGTCGATGATTATGGGTATGGATTTGTCTGGCAGTGAGATGTTTGGTGAATTATTAAAATCTTCGGCATGAAAAATTTATGTTACCGTGTGTTTGTTGAAGGTTGCGTGTGGGGGTGATTAGTTTGCCAATTTTCGGTTGTGAGCTAATATTTTATTAAACCTTATTGCTTTTCGATGTAATATTTATTACAATAACGAATGCATATTTATTATGATAATTTTTTTTGTCAGAATATTATGTATTAATCTTTTTGCGTGTTGTAGAGGATTACTTAGCTTAATTACTAAATCCCTTTGTTCTTAAACCTGTTAATCTTTTTTGCTTGTTTATGCAATGATTATCGAATTAAACAGCGATTAATTGGGCATTAGCATTAATTTCATCTCTTCGATTAATACATGAACTTCTGCATTATTGGAATTGGATTCTTAATATTGGCAACTTTGGTGCTGGTGCAACTATAGCCGCTGGTGACTGCGGCCTAATGGCCAATTGGCTAGCGCTCTGACTTTTAGTACCACAGGCTTCAGGTTAGAATCCTAGCAGTGTCATGGATGTTCGTTAGTGGTTCGGAATCCACGTTAAACTGTAGGTCCCGGTCTAATTAGCCCAAAAAGTGTGCAAAAAATTACCGTAGAGTGTCAAACCAAACCGTGGTGAGCATTAGGGCTGAGGTTCAATCCATGGCCGTTCTGTTGTATTCACTGTTTCAAAAAACGAAGAGACCTAAAGTTGATTTTGATGTTCAGCATCTTGCCTCATTAATCGGTCTACCTGGTGGGTTGGATAGTCTTCTCTGCATTTGCGTATCCAAGGCCTACCTGCGAGGAAGTTCCCCCTAAAAGTCCTCCCGAAAGGCACGGACCTCCTTCTTCAGCGACACGGAACGAAGTCAGACTCGTACCTACGGATGCTCCATCAAACCTGCATATATATATATATATATTATTTAATTCTTTATCCTGTTATAAACTCGTAATAATTTATTCATAAATGAATCAAATATAAAAAATTAAAAAACATAGTAATATTTTAAAAAGTTAAATACAAATTGTTATCTTCATAAGCATTTATATTGGAAATTTTGTGATGTTAAGGAAATTTATCTCTTGATAAATGCAGTGTTTCCATCTACATGAAGCGAATCATCTACTTATTTTATAATTCTTTAAGACGGCCTAGACTCTTTATTCATTAGGTTCAGACATGACTTCATCCCAAGACATTTCTCACAGCACAAATGCATGCATTTTTTCTTTTCTTTTTTTCTTCCTTCTGCATGAACATGGAACAACTAATGAAAATCAATCATCTCTGCTTTTCTCTCTCTTCATTAGTTATTGTCTGACCCAAATAACAACAGGCATTTTGAAACAAGCTTTTGTATTCATCCCACAAATCTTGTACATGGAATTATTAGTTGCCTTTCTTTTTCTTTTCTTTCTTTTTTTTTTTCCCTTCCACTCTTCACACCAGAATGCATGACCAATAGATCGCAGGCCATTGTTGAAGATTGCTTTTTTGGCTATCTTCCAGTGCTGTGCGTGTCTGATTAAATGGTTACGCCTCGGCTGTCGGTTACATGCATTTCTCGTTCTTCCCTATCTAGGTTAAGGTCTCTGCATTGGAAACTTGAATCCGCTTCCCAAGTTAATTTCGCTTGTAAGACGAGTCCTTTCCTATGCAGTGGTGAATCCAGAAAAATTCTTGGGAAAATAAAATAAAAAGTCAATGCTGAAATTCTACGCATCGTAAAAGAGCTACTTGTTATTATTCGAAGATAGGCAAATGTCATTGTTTCTTCCTTTTTATAGTCACGTATGACAAAGTAACATTTTTAATACTTTGTAGGAACGAAAAAGACTCGAGCAGATTAATATAAAAAGATTAAATAAATTTTAGTATGATAAACAGGTTTTTGGTTTAAAAATGAGTGAGAAAAATATAGAATTAAGTAAAATTTAATAAGTGTAGCGAGATGATTCGAATGATTCTTTCACATGTTTATCGATTCGTTCTTTACAAATCGCCTATTTTAAAATGATTTTTTTTCTAAAATCTAATAAACAGGTTTTTGTTTTAAAAACGAGTGAGAATATAAAATAAAGTAAAATTTAATAAGTATGGAAAGATTATTCGAATGATTCGTTCAAATGTTTATCGACTCGTTCTGTACAAATCATCCATTTTAAAATGATTCGTTCCCAATAGCTAAGCTAATTGGACATACCGAATTTTATAATGGCTTCCATTCTAATTAGCTACTTTACTCGTGGCCCATTGGCAACGTGCGCTTCTAGTGTACGGGTAGGCAGAGGTCCGAATTCGCTGGCGGCATTGTTGTAGTAACTGCTTACAGAAACTAAGTAGACTCGATGGCGTGAGTTATCTCGTGTGACTCGATCCAGTGTGACAATAAGTCGGAAAGCGTCTCAAATCCATAGTCATATACGTTTCTGGTTTGCAAGTGTGGGGCAGTTACCCGTAAAAATCCTGGCTGAAAGGCGGCCTGATGGTCAATTGGGTAGCGCTTTGGCCTTCGGTACCACAGGCTTCAGGCTCGAATCCTGACGGGATGGTTTTTGTGAGTGGTTTGGAATCCAAATTAAACTGTAGACCCCGATCTATTTAGCCTAAAGTGTGCACAAGATGGCCGTAGAGCGACAAACCAAACCCATATCTAGGTTAAGGTCTTGCAGGGAAACTTGAATCCGCTTCCCAAGTTAATTTCGCTTGTTAGACGAGTCCTTTCCATGCAGTGGTGAATCCAGAAAAAAAAAGTCTTTTTTTTTTCCTGGGAAAGAAAATAAAAAGTCAATGCTGAAATTCTACGCATCACAAAAGAACTACTTGTTATTATTCGAAGATAGACAAATGTCGTTGTTTCTTCCTTTCTGCGTCTTCTTTATAGTCTCGTATGAAAGAGTAACATATTTAATACTTTGTAGGAACGTTTAATGTAAAAAAATAAATTAATTAAGATTCTAGTGCGATAAACAGGTTTTTGTTTTAAAAAAGGCTGAGAAATATATAGAATTGAGTAAAATTTAATAAGTGTTGGAGAGATGATTCGAATGATTCGTTCAAGTGTTTATCGATTCATTCCCGATAGCTAAACTTAATTAGAAGTACTAAATTTGCTCGACTTTGCTCTAGCTGCTCGACTTGTTGCCCAGTGGCAACGTGTGTAGGTAGACTCAGGTTCGAATCGGCATCGGTTCGCTGGTGACATTGTTGTAGTATCTGTTTTCAGAAACTATGAGACTCGATGGCGATTGTGACAATAAGTCAAAAAAAAAGTCTCGAATCTGTAGTCAGACTGTCTGGTATGCATTTTCCTGGTTCTTAAATGCAGATTAGTTACCCTTAAAAGTCCTTTCGGAAGGCTCTGTTTTCAGCTCATGACCCGTCGGTGGGTTGTTCGTGGGGTGTGTAAGTGTCATGTAAACCCCACAGATGTTCAACATTTTTTTTTTTCTCGTTGCTTTGCACACTACTAGGTACTACTGCACACTACACTAGGGTAATGAGGCAGGGATCTACAGTTTAATGTGGATTCTGAACCATTAACCAACTGTGGTACCAAGGGCGAGAGCACTAGCCAATTGGCGTCATACCGTGTTTTACTAAATTTAGCTTTTGCAGTTTTATAAACATAATCGAAACGCTGCCTAAAATATTAATTTATATACATATTCTGAAGTATTTCAATTCGAAAATCAATTTAAAAGTATATTAAAAATAAAACCCCTTATCTCTCTCATTTGCAATTCAAGAAAAGATGTAAAACACTGTATAACTCATCAGTCTGCCATGCGAAGTGATGCTTTGGAAGAAGAGCAGAAAGGAAAAAAAAGAAGGCTCCTTCACGAGCGAGTGCTCCAGCACACGAAGACGATTTTTCACGGAAGAGCGGTGGTGGGTTACGCATTTAGGAGATCGTTTTAAAGCTCCAAGGATCCCATTGTCAGCGGACTCCTCCCACGAACTTGCCTTTCCGCCGCTCGTCGGCCGCCCCGACGATGTTTTTATTTTCTGTCAACCCTCTGTCCTCGGTTTTTTCCACCACTTGCTTATCTTTTTTTTTATTTAAATAATAATAATGATGAAAAAAAAAAAAAAATCCGTATATCATTTTCTTCCTTGTTGGCTTATTAATGTGAGCGATGCCGCTAAAATTTTTAAACACAGATTTACTGATTGAATCATTAGAAAATCAGTTTTTTTTTTTTTTTTTTTTAAGGCTCAGAAAATGAAATTTATTGCGTTGTTAATAAGTTATCGCGATTATTAGAGAGTGACTTCATATCATTACGGTGACGCTAACGTTGAATTTTAAGACTTTAGGGTGCATTTCCATTGCCAACATGACGCTAAGGCGACGTCGCGTTGGCAGTAGAAAGGCACCTTTTACCATGTGCTGACTTAATTTGAGCATTGTGAACTGGGAAATTTTGCTTACGAATAGTGTCACACGAGTTATATTTACAAACTATTGTTATATATAACTTGAGTTACATATGTTTTTATTGAACAGAAGTCAATTTTCGTCATCAAAATTTCGAATTATAACGAAACTTAAGCATGATTTAAAAACTCATGCTTTCGCAATGGTAATGTTTTTTTTAAAAAGGAAGGCCTAATGGCCGAGTAACAAGAGGCCTGGCACTTGGTGCCATAGGCATCGGACTCGAGTCCTGGTGGTGCCGTGAATGTCTGTAGTGACTCAGAATCCACCTTAAACCTCAGGTCCCAATCTAATATGACTATTTGGCGTAGGGAATTCTTAGCAAACAATTTGTATTATTTATCGGGGATTTAAAGTTGTTATTATTTATAATGTTTAGTAGATATCCACACAAAGCTTAAAATTCCGTACGATTCGTTACTTTTTAGTAGTACATTTGTTTTATGGACACTTGTTTTTAAATGCCTTATGAAAAAATCGCACAAAAATAGATTTCTGTGTATTCTTAAAAATGTAAATGTTTTAAAAAGCTACTTAAAGAAATTATATGATATATTTGTAAATATTTATTACGTGACATAACACGTTTGGTAAACAAAGGTAAAACGCGTTATGAAAAACAACGTATCTAATTTCTGTGACTTTGTAATAAAAAAGAGCGCGAAATATCTGAATATCGACAAGAAACTATTCGAAATCACTTATGATCTTTTAAACAGTCTCTCTCTTTAATTTTTTTTTTTTTCACACCGCCAAATTTGGCTCATTTCATTTATTCGCCAAATTTGGCTCATTTCCACATGTTCACTGGAATTGGAACTTTAAAAATCACTTGGTACTCATCAAAAAATAAATATATAAAAACACCATCTTTGAGTTTATTTTATCTATGGGGAAAAAATAATAAATAAATAAATTCCACCTCACGGGAGGTGGGCGAAGATCTTTAATTTAAAGCTCAAGCTCAATCAGTAAAATATAAAACAGCCGAAGGAAGAAATTGGTTCCAATATTCCTTTCCATCTCTCGGCTTCCCCGAATTCCTGCGACCCATGCGGCACGATGGCGCAATTTTCTTCAAGGGTGGCTGCTGCTTTCTCTGAAGCACTTACTCGCCGGGGTGATGGACGATTGACGGGTGCATCCGCGTGACAATACGAGCGGGCCCCAGACGCGCACTTTTTATGATTCCGGGGCCCGGCCTTTATATCTTGTCCAAATAGGAAGGCTCTCTGCTGGGAATGGCATTTCGGTGGCTTGTTTTGTTGTTGGTTGCATCCAGCGGTTTTTGGGGGTTTATTGTTCTTAATCTTTTCTGTGGATGCACTGAGATTGTTCTGTTTACTGAAGACTGGAGATTTCTTGATGGCTTTTTTATGTTACGAGAAAAGTAAAAGTAATGGACATACGTAAATACTGAGAATTTATAGGTTGGTAGCTAAGCTATCGGAGGTCACATTTTAGACAGGAATATCTAATAGAGCCATTTAATTATTTGGATGAGTTTCAATGACCAGTATTTAAGCGAATCGCCCTAACAAGTCATGAACCAGATATATATGTAGATATATATATATACATTTCAGTCACATTAATGTGACCACCTACTTTCGACGTCAACGTGAAATAACCAATCACACAAGGCAGGTGACAGCACATTGCAGTGGAGTGTATATAAATAATTCCACTTAATTCCACACTCCACTTAAAGCCAGAATATACAAGAGTGTATATTCTGGCTTTTGACAGGTGGTCACATTAATGTGACTGGACTGTGTATATATGACTAGCGCTCTGTGCCACAGAATCCCGGCTGGGTGTTTGTAGTGGTTCGAAAATCCATTTTAAACTGTATCTCCTGGTCAACATGACTGTAGGGCTGACAACTCTACACCGTAAAAAGAAAACATCTCATGTTTCGGAATCTGCCAGTAGGCAGACGGCCTATGTAAAGAAAGAAGAAGTTCAATAACAAAGAATGGAACAGATTAATTATTTCTATGTTCATAAATATCTGAACCACTTCTTCATTGCACGATGGATATGTAGGAACGGGTATCGTGTACTAGACTGCCATAACCTAAGATGAGAACTTCATCAAGAGTTGCGGCATCATGCGTTCCTTGTCAGTTTGTATTCGTTTAAATGTTGGCCTGGAATGTTTGAACTGGTTCGCCAATATTCTCTTCGAATCACGCCTGCATTCCTTTAAAAAATTTTTTTATTTATTTATTTTGTATCTCTAATGAGCTTCTTTTATATGCTTCTATACACTTACAATTTAACGGAATCCTTTGGAATCATTCTGTTCAGTTAGATATTTTGATATTAGATTTACATATGCATTAAATTAGAGGGTAGCACGATTAAATTTATAAATTTTATACCACGATAATCATTTGATCTAATATTCTCGTAACAATTAACTATGGGACCTGAATGGCCGAGTGTAAATCCCGGCGGTGCCATGGATATTTGTAAATTTTATACCCCAGTCTCCTATGACTGTATCAAAAAGTCATTCTGGGTGCTCCATCACAACAGAAGCTGCTTCCTTCCCCTTCAATCATTCTCTCGTGGCCAGCCAAGTGGGAACAACAACACAATTAACTATGGAAAAACTTTGATATCTTTTTTCAATCGTGTTGCAATTTTTGTGGAAAGTTTAGCCTTGACGAAAAAAAGTGAAGGTTAAGTTTAATATGAAATACTGATGGGGGGGGGGGGGGATGAGTTTCAGTTTCATTCTAAATATCGATTTTGATTTGTGGTTGACAGCTACAATATTCTTTTATTGTGAGACGTATAATCATTATTACGTATTATTCCGCGATGCGACTGATTTTCAGTTTCATGTAATATTTTCTGGTCAGTTTTTAATTTGCGGTTGTGGAAACCCGTTTATTACATTTCAGCTGCATATTAAAGAGTTAATCAAGAGATGTTTTCTGCTATCTGAATTTATTCCGTCCTTGATTTTTTTTTTCTAAAAATAAATTATACACTGTTTTTAATTAAAGGATTTTAATTATCTCAACTATATTTGATACATCTTTTGGCGTGTGGCTGTTGTCCGTTGGATATTATACTTTATTATATCCATAAAAAATAATTATATGTATATCCTCCATATTATTTTCTGATTGCCTTTAAAACTTCTGCTGTTGTGGTTTAATCAAATCAGTAATTAGGTTTGATTCATATGTTGTTATTCTTTTTGGGTGCTGGACCTTTGGCCTGTAATCATTGACCACTAGATTGACATATACAACACATTCAGCGTTACCCATCATTTGGGACCTGCTGCAGTTATCCACATTTGGAACGAACGTTCTTACGGTGGCATCTGGGGTGCCATACCTTCCTTGAGTACAACGGGACCTTCCGACCTACGAATTCATCTACCAATCCCCCATATAAATACAAGAGATTTCTATTCTGCTTTCATTGCGAATTTTAAAACAGGCTCTCCTAATTCAGAAATCCATTGTTCTATTCACCAACAGTCCAGCTGTAGTTATGTTTTTACATAAATATTCATAATTGCATAAATATAGTTGCATTTTATGCATATTCTGTCAAAGATAACAGTGAAATAATATGATTAGTATTGCAAATAACCAATAAGATGACTCATCCCGCTAAATGATTGTTAAAGTATAAAGTAGTGCTTAATGAAAAATTAGTGTTGAAGATGAGATTTAGTGCCCTCCAGCTCCAATTTGATTTTATTTACATATCCATAATTGTATAAATATAGTTGTATTTTATGTATATTCTGCCAAAGACGACAGTGAATTAATACCAGTAGCATTGCAAATAACCAATACGGTTATTCATCCCGCTTACCGATTGTTGAATTGGCGCTTAATGAATTATCAGTGTCGAAGATGAGATTCAGTACTCTCCAGTTCCTGTTTGATTTTATATAAATATCCATAGTTGCATTTTATATTTCGCGAAAGACGATAGTCATCTAATATCAATGGCATTGCAAATATCTTATGTGGTGATTGCTGAAGTAACCGATATAATGATGATTCACCCCGCTAATCGGTTATTGAAGTAGTGCTCGATGAAAAATCGATGTTGAAGATGAAATTCAGTATGCTCCAACACCAGTTTGATTTTATATAAATATCCACAGTTGCATTTTAAACATGGTCTGCGAAAGACGACGGAGGATTAATGTCAGTATCATCGCAAGTAACCGATACGGTGATGATTCACCCAACTAACCGATTGTTGGAAGTTGTGCTTAATGAAATTCCATGTTGAAGATCAGATAGGAATCGACAACACGAGCTTATCTGATCCCGCGATGCAAAAAGGCGGAACGAGAGACGATGGCCGACTTCTCGACGTCGTGTATCTTCCCGTAGGATCTCCAAGCCGGGATAACTCGACGAGAAGAATTCTCGCTAATAATTAGTATGGCTGACAGTGCGTTAAAGCATGCAAAACACTATTTATTGCTAACTTAATTTGTAATCGTCGGGAATGAAGAGGCGAAATGAATATTAGTGATTATTTATAAAACTTTGTTGACGACCGAGAGTTCTCACGCTCTTCTTCTATGTGATTTGCATATTAAATTTCGCGTTGCAATTAATGCTCGGCAATCGTTTAGTTTTAAGGTTAACAGCTCTTTATCTTGAGATTGTAGTATCGGAATAAATTTGCATGCTTAATAAATAAAAAATGAAAAGTACATTCATTGCAAATAAATATTTTAATTTTTTTTAATGCCCAATTAATCTTGTGATCAACTTTGTTATGTTTTTATTAATAAGTAGTGAAGAGAATAACAATTGTAATTATTATAAGACAGCATACTTATGTGTTATTTATGTTTTAAGAAATAATTATATGAAAAAAATTATCTTTTACTTATGCTCTCACAATAAACTCACTTGGGCCTGAATTGCCGAGTGTCTACGAGCTCTGGCGCTCGGTGCCACATATGTCGAGTGAGTCCTGGCGGGGTCATGGGATTTTTGTAGTGGTTCAGAATCCACTTTAAGCCGTAGGTCCCAGTCTCATATGATTGTAACGCGCCACGTAGCCAAGTCAGACTTCTACCTATGGATGCTCCATCACAACAGAAGCTGCCCTCTTTCCCTTCAACAATAGAGAGTTTTTGCATACCGTCCGTTAGTTACCGTAGGACGTCCGTTAGCTTTTTCTCCCTAGCGCGCATGCTCATAGGAAACATTATTACAGATACGCATGCGCAGTTTCCTATGAGCATGCGCGCTAGGGAGAAAAAGCTAACGGACGTCCTACGGTAACTAACGGACGGTATGCAAAAACTCTCTAATGAGTCCATACAGAACCGTAGGCTTGGTCTAGATGTCTACCAAATGGGATAAGAAACAACAACATAAACTCACCTAAGAAAAAGAATAGTAAATGTAAAACAACTAAAATGTTTTATATTAAGGCTTTGAAGACGGAAGACGTAAATTCCCGTCTTTTAATTTTTTATTAAATATTTACAAAAAAATATGCAAAATTCAGGTTATGTAGTTTTGATTGCATACCGTCTTTAATTATTTATACTATCGCAATAAATTTGTGCACTAAAAAATTATTATTTTGATGTATGAAACTTGAATGGACTGGGTTTATATTATTATAATAATTACAAAAACATGTAAATAACATATCTCAACTAATTTATTATTCGGAAAAGGAAATTAAATTTTTAAGAGGAAATTTTTGTAGGTAATTTAATTTTAATATATATTCGTCCAAAATTATTATGATTTCTTTTTTTAAAGCATAAATAACGCATAATACTCCTCTATAGTGCCCCTCTTGCAATAATTGCAATTGTTATTTTTTCCCTATTAGCGTTCAAGATTTTTTTTTTTCTCCTTTCTCCCTGATAATTGAAAATTCCCCAGAATCGCTGAACCGTAGTAAAGTGAAAACAACTAGCGGTTTATTTGTTTGTATAATCATTAATCTCGTGGACAAGCATTGAGAAATGGTCACCGTCTGAGATGAAATGTTAATTTCGAGAAAATTGATTTTTATGAATGACTTGGCAATTTAAAAGTAGAGATGCTTGCAATACTTTACACATTCTATTTCTGTGATGATTTGTTGTCGTTTTACTTTTCATTATTTAATTAGGTTTTTCATAAGAATTGATGTATTTTTATGAATGAATTGGAGATTTAAAAATAGAGGCGCTTGTTCAGCGGAAATAAATAGTTCACATAATTTTTCGCTGTGTGTGTTCCGATAAATTGTGATGATTATTTTTTTATTATTATTGTTATAAGAGAGTTTTTCCATACCGTATTTTGGACGTCCGTTAACTTTTTCTCCCTAGCGCGCATGCTCATAGGAAATTGCGCATGCGTATCTGTAATAATTTTTCCTATAAGCATGCGCGCTAGGGAGGAAAAGTTAACGGACGTCCAAAATACGGTATGCAAAAACTCTCTGTTGTTTAATTAACGGTCCATTGTATATGATTTTTTTGAACATTTTTAAATTTTTTTTTATCGCAATTTATTTCTGTGATTATTACTTTTATTATCAATATTATTTAATTAACTGTCCGTTATATGGGATTTTTTCACTTTGTTTTAATTTATTTTTTTCGCAATTTATTTCTGTGATTATTTATTTTTATTATTATTATTTAATCAACGGTCCGTCTATATGTAATTTTTTTACTAACATTTTAAAAAAATATTTTTTCGCAATTTATTTCTGGGATTATTATTTAACGGTGCACCATATATGATTTGTCAAAAATTCATTTATTTATTTTTATCGCAATTTATTTCTTTGATTATTATTTTTTATTATCATTATTATTTAATTAACGGTCCATCGTATGTGTTTTTTTTTGCTAACAATTTTTTAAATTTCTTTTTTTATCACTTTTTTTTTTTTTAACTAAAATTTGAAACAAAATAAAAGAAAAGAAAATTTAATCGTAATTATAATTTTCACGTTATATCACAGTTACATTTGTACTGATAAAACATCAATAAATTTAAAAAATATATATTTAACACCTTAAGAATTTATTTAATAATTAAAAATTCTTTCTGTTTCAGTTGTCCTCCCATGTACGTCGGCGAATATTGCGAACACCTGAACCCTTGCCATACCGGACCCGGACCTAGATGCCAAAACGGGGGCACCTGCAACATGGAGATGAGTGTGACCAGCGGTCCCACCTTCTCGTGTACCTGCCCGGTGGGCTACTCGGCGTCCCTCTGCGAAATTGTCGTCCAGAACAGTTGCAACAGCAATCCATGTCTCAACGGAGGCACGTGCACTCTAGTCACTCTCACCAACTACACCTGCTCATGTGCCGTCGGATACAGAGGTAAGGCATCTCTCTTGCACCTTTCAGTTCATCTCATAGAATAGTAATAAAATAGAGCCTCCCCCCCATTCAAAAAGAACAGAAAGTTGGGGCAAATATCTCCCTGTACTGGAATTCCCGCTATATCACTGCTTGGCTGCTTTTCTGCTGGCATTTATTTAGAAAACGTAAACATTCGATGACCCACGCTACATAAATTACATCAGAAAACTCCATTTCTTTAATTTTAGTTCTTAGTTCTCATGCCTTTCATAGGCTGCGGTAGAAGTATTTTAAGTGTAGGACCTATTGTTTACTATTATTTTGTATCCTAATAAACTATTATTACTAATCTTTTGGGCATGAACACCCCCATTCCCTTCCCGAGAACATTTTCCCCCTCCTAAAAATAAATCGCATTGAACTAAAGAAAAGTATAAAGCCTAAGTGCTGTACATAAATATTTGTGTATAGTATTGCACAAAAAATGAAATGTATTTTCTTATTATAAAATTTATGCCGTTAATATTGTGTGAACGTTAAATTTCACATCGTATTTCTAATTGTGCTTGCCTTTAATTTATTGAATTATAACAATTTATTGTTAGGAGTTAGCGTTGCTATCGCACGCTGTTTTGGACATGAACTCCAATTGGACGTTTGAGACCTGCCCGAACGACATTTTCACCCCTAAAAATAAATCGCACTGAACTAAAGAAAAGTATAAATCCTAAGTGCATTACATAAATATTTGTGTATTGCACAAAAATAAAATATATTTTTTATTCGAAAATTTATATGTTAATGTTGTGTGAACGTTACATTTTACATCGCATTTCTAATTATGCCTGCTTTTGATTTATTGAACCCAGTTAACATATTTATTGCTAGGAATTAGCGTTGTTTTAACGATATGCAAAAGCTATTTATCATATTTTATACACTTATAATTTGTAACCCATTTTATCATTCTTCTTTAAATCACTAATTGTAATTGACCACTTAAGTTGTTCGTCTAGAAATACAGCAATCAGATTTAAAATATCGCATTAACTCATTAATCATCAGCGAAGTTATCTTTTTATTTTATTAAGGTATGTCATTATCTTTTAAATAGCAGAAATATGATATTTTCCGTTGAAAATATGTTTCCTCTATTGGCTCGTGAGAAAAATTGTCTTTCCCTTTTCCCCAGTGTGCAGTGGTTTGTCCTGCTGAAATAATTGATTTCAAATAGACCCCGGTAGTTTATATTGTCCCGCGTGTTTCTAAGAAACGTCCTGGTGTAGTTTTCCTGCATTCAGAATGCACATTTCCCATGGGGATACTGCGTTTGTAAAATTCTTTTGGTGATGATTGAGTAATTTCATTTCTTAGAAGTTCGTCAGTATATCTGTAGAATAAATTAAATTAAGATGAATATCTTACCTCATCATTCACCTTATCAACCTCAAATGTTTACTAATGCTATGTTAGAAATTATTTACTTATAAATATTTACTTTACTGTACTAATAATTTGTAGCCTGTTTTATTATTTTTTTAAGTAATCGAAATTGACTGCTTTAGTTGTTCTTCTGGAAATATTTAATATCTGTAGTAGAGGCTTCAGAAATATATCTATGCATATTAACATTGTTACATAGCAACATGGACATGGTTTTTCTTTCATGTCCATTTTATTGACCGAGGTCTATCATGATCCTTTAAATAGTAAAATTCTTGTTATATTTTCCGTTGAATGTTTTTTCCATTGGCTAGTGAGAAGAAATGTTAGGTTAGTCTCCCCCCTCTCCCTCCAAGTGTCATTTGTCTAGCGTGGACAATTTATTTCAAATTGACCCCTGTAGTTTATATTGTACCTTGTGTTTCTAAGAACCGTCCCGGTGTAGTTTTCCTTTATTCAGAAATACTTGTACATTTCCCATGGGAATGCTGTCTTTGTAAACACTTATGGAGGAGACATATTGACGGACTTCTGTGAAGAAGAACGTCAATATGACTGTAGATTGAATATGTCGTCCCGAGTCTTACCGATGTTTACATATGTTACGTTAGAAGATATTTACTTATACTGTTTATTCTAGCCATTCCAGATGAATAGCTAATAAATAACAAATTAACATTTGTTACACAGCAATATTAACATTATTTTTCTTTCCTGTTCATTTTATTGATCAATATCTGTCATGATCCTTTAAATAACAAAAGGATCATGACAGATCTGTCACATCCTTTAATATTTTCTGTTGAAAATATGTTTACTCTATTGGCTGCTGATAAGAATTGTTAGGTTACAACCTCCTCCCCTCCCTTCCCCCCCACATGTGTGCGGTGTTTTGTCCAGCGTGGGGCAATTTATTTCACATTGACGCTGTACCATGTGTTTCTGAGAAACGTCCCATGGGAATATTATATTGATAAACACTTTTGATGGACACTACTGATTTTAGTAACTGTACTTCATAGAAGTTCGTCATTATGTCTCGAGATTCATCTTCCAGCGTCCTGAACTTTACAAATGTTTACTTATAACACAAGTAAACGCTTGAAGTTGAAATTATTAATTACACATTATTGAAACATTGAAATTATTTACTTATACCTTGATTCTAACCATACCAGATAAAGAACTAATAAATAACCAGTTGAATAACTAATACCAATATACAGTAGCTCTCTCACTCTTAAGTCAGACTCAGTAATATACTAATTCGAAAGTTGAAATTTAAATAAGAAAACTCACACACGCATATATATATATATATATATATATATATATTATTTGAGTGTGTGTATTTTCTCGAATTTGAATCAATTCACTTTGAAATTTCTATTTTTATGCTATTTCTGATGGATTTTCGGTGGGTCTTATAAAATCCAGTACAATAGCGATTGTTATTGTGGCTCTTTTGTACTACTGATTTTCTTTCTAAAAAGTTCTCATCCATTTTTTTTCTCATGTATTTTTAATGAGTCGTTTCCGATGGTCAAATTTATTTAAAAAGTTAAAAATACACATTTTTTTTCCAACCAAGTAATAAATAATAATATATATTTTTCTTCAAAATTATTTTTCAAAAATGATTTAAGTACTACTACTACTATTTAAGGCTACTCTGCTTAAAACATGGGGTTCAATTGTAAGTTAAATAGAAAATCTATTCTTTTATATATATATTTCTATTCCTTCTCCTAATCATTCTCCATCTCTGTCCTTTGGTACCACAGGCTTCGGGTTCGAATCATGGATGTTTATGAATGGTTCGAAATTCACGTTAAACTGTAGGCCCCTGTGTAATTAGCCTAAAGTGTGCAAAAGTTTAGCCGTAGCCAAAGCCGCAGAGTGACAAATTAAATATAATCAAAATCACCTAATTATTCAATAATTCTAGATAATATTTTTCTTGTATATTATGAAAGAAATTAAGATATAAAAAGATTAAGATAGCATTTAAATAATCACACAAATTATTGATAACCTAAATGTGTATGTATAAACTTGATTTCTGTATTTCCTATTTAAAAAAAAAAAAAAAAATAAAAAAAAAAAAAAAAATAAATAAAACTGTTCCAAACATTTGACATGGCATACTGTTATTATTATATACAGTCTACGGGCTCTTTTTTTAGTTATTGTATTTCTCATTCGAATATAAATGTATTCTAGTTTATTTACAGATTAAATCCTTTATTAAAAAATACAAGCACTCTTCGCTTGTTGTACTAATAATAGAGAGTTTTTGCATACCGTATTTTGGACGTCCGTTAGCTTTTTCTCCCTAGCGTGCATGTTCATAGGAAACATTACAGATACGCATGCGCAATTTCCTATGAGCATGCGCGCTAGGGAGAAAAAGCTAACGGACGTCCAAAATACGGCATGCAAAAACTCTCTATTTAATACGAGACCAAAAATTCTTTGTAATGAAAAGGAAAAAAAAAAAAAAAATCTATGCATATTATTTCAGTGATAGCTACTTGTTTCTTGGAAGACTGTTCACCCGACACACCCATTCCCGATCAAAATCGAAATGGGATTTTATTATCAACGAAATTGATCACCTCCATCACTTGGGACCCTGTCGCAATTTAGATTAATGTTCCAATCAAGCCATGCCACTAATAGAACGTTTAACCACTGCCCCCTTAGCGCGTAAACCCATTGAACCCCACGTGACATCCTATTCGATTCACTTTTCAACAACCCCGCGAAATCCATTTAATTAACAGGATTAATTGCAAAAAGGGGACGAACAATATTTAGTTGTTGTCGCGGCCGTTGCTGTTTTTTTTGTTAACGAGCTCTGTGATTGGAGTTGTTGTTATGTGTGCACCTCAAATTGAAAAGAAAAATAACAAAAACAAAAACGTTGTATTTGTTCTCCGTAACCCTTTCCAAAAAGGTCGATGAACAGTGAATGCGTTGGAATTTCTATGGACACGAACGCCACGTAATTAATGTTCGAAAGTTGTTGTTACATGAAGGGAAAGGATAAATGAGAATCCAGTATGGTCGGTGGTCCCTGGAATTAAAACAACATTAAAAAAAAAAAAAAAAAAAAATTGCTTGTTTAGAGCTGAGTGGTATTCGTGAACAATTATGGATACGATAATTTGACTCGTATTTCATGTCACGGTAAGGTCGTAATCATCATGCTTTTTCGACTTCTGTAATAAAAGGTCTTTGAGCTTGGGGACAGTTCATGCCGTTAGTTAGCTATCGAGTAAAGTAAATAATTGTGGTTTTTTTTTTATCATCAAATGATATGGTCATTTATCGTTTGATTTGTATTTAACTTTCTTCGAAATTTAACATTTTTTGTTGTTGTTTTTAAATGCCCAGTTTGGAATCAATAAAAAAAATATAAAGTTATTATTATTAAGTATGTAAAGTAAAATTTTAATTCTTATAAAATTTATTGTATACAAGAATAATACGAAAACCAAATAATTATGTCTTTAATTGTCTTCGAAATTTAACATTTAACGATTTGTTGTTGTTGCTATTAAATACGTTGTTTGGAATCAGTTAAAAAATATAACGAGTATTATTATTTTGTATGCAAATAAAATTTTTATTCTTTCAAAATTTATTGTATTCAAGAAGGAATTAAAAACTAAATAATTATGTTTTTATCATCGCTGGTTTTGTTTTTAACTTTCTTTGAAATTAACATTTCATTTTTTGTTGTTGTTGTTGTTAAATGAGCTGTATGGAATCAATAAAAAAATATAGCATTATTATTAAGTATATAAATAAAATTTTAATTCTTATAAAATTTGTTGTATGGAAAAATAAAATGAAAACCAAATAATTTTGTTTTTATCATGATCGTTTGATTTGTTTTTAATTTTCTTCGAAATTTAATGTTTTTTTGTTGTTGTTGTTGTTGTTGCTGTTAAATACGTTGTTTGGAATCAGTTAAAAAATATAACGAGCATTTTAATTTTGTATGCAAATAAAATTTTAAATCTTTCAAAACTTATTGTATGCAAGAATGAACTGAAAACTAAATAATTATGTTTTTAACTTCGAAATTCAACATTTCATTTGTTTTCTTTTGGTTAAATACGCTGTTTGGAATTAATTATAAATAAAATGAGTATTATTATTTTGTATTCAGTTACATTTTAATTCTTTCAAAATTTAAATTTATTTTATGCTAGAGTGAACTAAAAATTAAGTAATTATGGGTTTTGTCATTGAACTATGCTTAAATTATTTTTTCTCTCTACTTTATTTTCTCTGAAATTTAAAAGATATGACAAATTTCATTGTTCTGAATACAATTAAAATTTTAATTCTTTCTATCTTTTTATTAGTTAATGTCGAAACATCTTTTTTTAATCAATCCGTCTTTATTTTAAATAAAAAGCTCCCCCCCCCTTATTATAAAATGTAGATAAATGTTTCAGAATTCGTGAATATTCTTTCTTGTTTAATGTTTAATAATGTTCTTTGTTTATAAATTATTGGCATAGCTTTTTCTTTGTTTTATATAAAAATTGAGCTGGCGTGTTCAATGAAGTGTTACTTTAATTTAATTTAACAAAACATTGTTTTAGGCTTAGATCATTTATAGAATTTTCTGTTTTTTTATATACAGATTTTTGTATAGGAAAAATACGATTTAATGATTATTGAAATACAATAAAATATATTTTAATAATTTTTGCTGCTTCACGATTTAAAGAGCTTAAACAGTCATCTTAAATGTACCCCACGTTAAAGAAATAAAATAGGAATATGAGTATAATGAATATATATTTTTTTAAATGTGAATATGATTTTTAAACTATGGCGTTAGACCTTTTGAGTATTCACACGTTTGCTAATAAATAAATGAAGCTTTTATGTGTTCAACTTGTGGACGGATTTTTTAAAACTGAAAAATGTGAATAAATGGGGTTTTTTAATTAAATTTTATTCCAATAGTTATTCATCGTGTGTAAAATAAAGATAAATATATAAAAAATCAAATAAATACCACATTTGTGACAGTTGATTTAATAGTAATAGACGAACAAAAAAAATGCATGGATTTATGGTAAAATATTATCAACGCTTAACATATGATATGTTCTTTCATAATTGAAGTATTTTTTAATAATAAGTAACATTAGAAGTAGTTAATCAGCTAGACTAATTGTTGATGCGAAAGTATTGATAATGTATTGGATTGACGAGAAAGTAATTTCGGTTTTCACCATTTAAGTGAATGGTAAGAACCAGACGAACTTTTCTTACTAACCCAATACATAAAAATGGACGAATTTGGTGTTCATATTCGCCACTTATTTATATTAATAATTTAAATTCACCTTCTTTTCCACAGGTCGCCATTGCCAATTGCCAGACCACTGTGCCTCTCAGCCTTGTAGAAACTCGGCTTCCTGCCATTCCTTAAAAGATACTTATCGCTGTACTTGTGCCCGAGGATTCACAGGTACCAACTGCACCACAGATATTGACGAGTGTCGACAGGATCTTTGCGTTAATGGAAGGTGCATCAATACTGTTGGATCATACAGGTATTGTTGACTTATTATAATATTACTTAATTATTTTTTCTTTTGCTTTTGGTTTTTGTATGTTTAATTTACACGACATTTCTTTCCAGATGTAATTGTTCTCCTGGATACACAGGACTCAACTGTGATTCTCAATACATTCCATGTGATCCTAGTCCATGCATTAATGGAGGCACTTGTAGACACGTCGATACTTTCAACTATCAGTGCTCTTGCCCTCCAGGTCAGTATTTATTTATTTCTTTAACAAATTTTCATTTTATTTCCAGATTTAAAGCTAATTGGGAATAGATTTCAACTAATTTTTGTCGCCAAAAGTGTAATTGGACGCCTAAATCGTATTGGAGTTTTTTTTTTTTTTTTTTTTTGTTATTATACCTTATCCTTTCCAATATTCTGTTTCAGAGACTCAGTCCATTTGTATAATCTGAAATTGGCAGTTAGTAATGGGGGTTTGGGAAAGGAAAATCCTCTGTTGACGAAATTTATGCCAAATTCTCGAAAAGTTAATTGAATATGATATTGACATTCATCACTTGGTTAATGGTTTTTTTGTTCATATTTTATAGTGTGAGTAGGCAACACCTAATGGATGCAATGTATAATTTTAAAATTCCAAGAAAACTTATTTGACTTATAATGTGTACAATGAGTTACACTAACTGCAAAATCCAATGCATGGGGGTTTTCTTAGAAAGCCTTAAGTGTTAATAATGTTCGACAAGGTGACTGTCTTTCATGCCTTCTCTTTACTATTGCGCTGGAAAAGCTTTTCAAGATTCAAATATTGATACTCGCTGAAACACCTTTTATGCATCTGTTCATCTCCTAGCTTGCGATGATTACCACTGATTTTATTGCTAGGGGTGTCCCTTCATTGAGAGGAGCTTTCTTTCCTTTAGAGGTAGCTGCAAATCGCGTAGGATTGGCAGTAAATGACTCTAAAATCAAATACATTCAAGATTAATTTCACCGTTATAAAATAATTTCCTCATTAAAAATTGTACAAAGTTTTAGATCGAGTTATTAAATAAAATAATACCAACTTCTTTTTAATTACATAATAATTGAGTTAAATACTATATTTTTAGAATAATTATTATTCGTTACTATCTATGCAAAAAATTTGTTATTTGCTATTTTTGTATGTTTTTAAGCAAGAAAACTTCTTTCACGATTTATCAAAATAAATCGTGAATTTTTTTTCGAAATTAGGAATAACATGTAATGACATTTGAATCCTGACGTATAACAAACTTTCTTAAATCTTAATATTAATTTTAAATTTTTTTTTTTTTTTTTGTCCCATTGCTTTCTCTGAAATTATTTTAAGTAAAACATTTTTCTTAAAAGCTGAATTTTATCCTTTAGCTTTCTTATTTTTCATTGAGGTTAATAAGAGTGCGTCTCATGTTTTTCGATATTTATGGTTTTTTTCCCTTGGCGCCAAACCGTAATCTTTTTCTTTCTTTTTTTCGCCAACTTGTAAAAAGCCACGAAAACTGAGCACTTAACATCGCAAAATGTGACGATTATCTTCCGGCCATCCATTAAATTCTAAAAGCATTTTCAAGATCCTTCTTTTATGCCATGAGAAGAAGAGTTGCAGACGAAAAAGAACGCAATTGCGATTTAAGCGGTCATTCGAATGGATAAAACATGAAGTAAAAAAAAATAAAAAAGAACCACTACACAGCAACAGTAACTACTTAGCTTCTTTCCCCTTTCGAACTCTTTTTCCGCCATTACATGTCTCCAAACTTTTTTGTTGAGTTGTCTGGTGCTTGTGGAGTTTTTTCTCTCGTTTGGATCCAGATGATTAAATATCGAACGTAAAGCAAAATAAATTTTTTCTGTCTTTCTTTAAGAAAACGATTTCTGTTAGAATGTTTTTTATTCTAATCGTATTTTCTCTGTTGGATGGTTTTCCCATCTATTCTTTTGTGCTCTTATGTATTCTTTCAGATTTAGAAATTCTCGATTTCTTATTCGATGCCAGGTTTCTCGTGTAAAAAATTATGGAAACGAACGATTTTTTTTCTTCCGACTCGTTAAGATATACATTCTATCGTGGGATTCTTATCTTGTAGGCTACGCATATACCAGTGACCCCTGCTTTGTCTGGAGTGCTTTTTGCAAAGTTTCGACTTCCTTTTTAATGGCATAGACGCCTCGAAACGAGTTTAATTTTTTTTTTTTTTCTGCTTCTTTATGTCACAGAGATAGATAAAAGCGGTTACGTGATGTGGAATTATTATAGCACCTTGTTCATTTGGGCGTGATCTATAGAATTTGGAAACATTTTTCGTTGCTCTTTAAAGACATTTTCGAAGTACAATAATGCTCAAATTGGATTTGTTCCTTCTAAAAAGATTTGCGTTGGCAGAGCACGATTGTTGGGTATTTAATTAATTATTTTTTGTGCTGTACTGTACCAGGAATTGAGAGGATGGGAATTAGCCAAAAGGTGGAAGTTCAATTAAGTGTTAAAAATAAGATTGATTTAACAGAATAATGAGTAGTAATTTAAATCTGAGAACTGAACAAAGGTGAGCTTTATGATTTACTGATCTTTATGTAAACATAGTAATTTAGATAATTATAGTTTCTGTTTTTTATTTAGTATGTAAGTATTATTCAAAGATGATGAAAATTGCAGTTCTGTTTTATTCAATTGAAATTTCTTTATTCAGATTTCATTTAATCTGTAATTAATTTCAAGAAAGTTGAATATATGAAATTTTAACATCAAATCGCATTTCTAAGAAGTATGTAATTAATTGCTCGTGTCTTTTATGAACTAAATTTTAAATTATTAATTTATGTTCTTAAAAGGGATGTAAGCATTAGTTGAAATGCATGAGAAACGTATTTTTTATATAAAATACATTCTTCACTGGCGCAATAGCCTAATGGTGGGCCAAGGCCATCTGCCTACTGGCAGATTTCGAGACAGGAGACGTTTTTCTTTTTACGCGGTAGGGCTTGTTTATTGCTCAACGCTCTATAGTCATATTAGATTGGGATCTACGGTTTAAGGTGGATTACGAACCGCTACAAACATCTATGGCATCGCCGGCCCTTTCACTCGAAAATGTGACATCGAGCGCCAGACACTCGGCCATCAGACCCCACAAAATGCATTACGAAAATTAATTTATATTTATTTTTTTAAACCTATATCCATAAAAAAAAAGTTCAATAGTTTTTCTTTGAATTCAATTACCGATTTTAAAGATATTAACCAATCTTTTAAATCGTATCGTAGTTTGAAAGTATAAAAGAAAAGTTGTTTTTTTCTTTCTTTTGGTTTACTTCATTATATTTTGCCTCTACCTCTATATTATTTAATCATTGTTCTTTAAAATAATCAAATCAAATTAAAGTTTAAAAGAGTCGAATATTTAAAGATGTATACATTTCTAGGACGCATGCTCATTGTTCGATTCCAATGCAACTCGTCATGTTATTTTTCTCATAGCTCATGATTGGCATCAGATAAATCTGTTTATTTGAGCTGCATACCCTCTCCATCAATCCTTCCAACCTGCTCCGTAATCATCAATTACCATCCTTCCCTCCTAATGTTAATATTCCAATCTCGTTCCAAAAGGCAACAAAGAACAAAGCCTTATTTCTCATAACCCGCCTCTGGTCCTTCCACCTCGTCGAAAATAATAATAATAATAATAATGCCAGCAACCCATTTGCAGCGGCCAACGGTTGTGGTTGAAGAGAATGGTGACAGCGTGCAACTCTCAAAACCTCAAGATGAAGTTTAAAATAATAACTGACCTCTCCCTTCCAGCCATATAGGAATAATTTCATTCCGCAGTTGATCTGGTAGAAGGGAGAGTCCACCCACCGAGCAGCTTTTTGGAAGTGGACCTTTGGAATATTGGAGTTCCATGACCCTATGTTTGTGCTCACCATACAATTGTCTCCTGACTATTATACAGTTTATATGTTATTATATTTTAATCATCGTTATTATTCATTCTTCAAAGTTAAGAAAGAAGATTATTGTATGTACGCCTATCTAGTGAAGATTATGAATTTACGAGTATACTTCAAAGCGTTGGTGGATGGTATGATGGATTTATTGCGTACACATGAGAAATATTAAGATTTATACATGGATTAAGTTTATATAATTTCAATCTTTTCTCTCTCTTTTTTTTTTTTTTTTTTTTTTTTTGCAATGTTTGTGAATGTTAATTAGGAGAAAAATGGTATTGTTACTCTGCAACATTGAAATTGGAGTTCCATGATCCATGTTTGTGCCCCCCATACAATTGCCTCTTCACTATTATATATACAGTTTATATATTATTATTATTTATAATTATTATTTATTCTTTAAAGTTGAGAATGAAGATTATTGTATGTCTGCCTATCTAGTGAAGATTATGAATTTTTGCCTCAAACCATTGGTGGGAGATAGGATGGATTTATTGCATACACATGAGATTTATACATGGTTTAAGTTTACATAATTTCAGTCTTTTCTTTTTCTTTATTTTATAATGTTTGTGAATGTCAGTTAGCAGAAATATGGTATTGCTGCTCAGATGTTGCTGTTGTTCAACGCTGTTATTCAGTTGTTGCTCAATGCTGTTGTTCAGATGTTGAAATTTTAAAATTTTCAATTATGTCTGTTATGTTATAATAAAATAATGATTTTCCTTTAAAAAAAAATTTTTTTTTTTTGAAACATTGTTTTTGGTTGATTAATTTTCCATTACTCAGAACATATCAGGAAATAGTTTTCATAACTTTTAACAAATGCTATTTATTATTATTGAATTTAAAAACAAAAAAAACAAAATTTCATGAACTGTGAACTAATGTAAACATCTAAACGAGAATTTTTAATTGGTGTTTATTCTTAATCTGATATGAAAATAAAACTTTCGACATCCTCATTAAACACTGTTATTGTTTTTTCTGGAGAATAATAATAATAAAAGCATATAACAACAATTTATAAGAAAAAAAAAAAAAAAAAAATTAAAATATTTCTCTGCGTCTTCCACTTTCTCTCTATCACACCCCGTATTCTCGGAAAGGGCCATTAATTTTGGGGCCTTCTTGACACCAAAAAGGGCGGAGATTCATTTTGGCCAAGATTTATTTCGGTTCCGTTGGACGTTGAGGCCCTATAAAATGGCGCGCGTTTGTTGGCGTACGTTTGCTTGTCGTTGAGGCCGTTCGTTTTTCTTTTTTTCTTTTCTCTGGTAGTCATTTTGATAGTGCTATAATGGGATGAGAAAATTCTTGATAACATGCTGCCCCCTTCACTCCAGAATAGCCACACCCTGATTTTCAGGTGGTAGCACCATAAAAAAAAAAAAAAAAAGTTCTACTTTCACACCCACGGTATTTTGTTCCATTATTGCCAAGTCCACAGCTGTGTTTATGACTGTAGATATGTGAATGGAGATCTCTTGCATTTCTTAAATTCTTCCTTGGGTCGTAATGTAAACAATAAAATGTGGCTGTATTTTTATGGTATCTCGTAATTTACTTCCAATGCTAACCAATAATTGAGGTGTTGCATTAAAGATTAAACCTGGACATCATGTTCAGGATTAAATGAAGAAGATTATGTCGGCATCCTTTCAAGTTTTATATTTCAGCCTCACTATAATTTTAGGACTTTCTTATCCTTTACACTTACTACAAATAAGTAAATTGTTTTACAGAATTTATATATATATATATATAAATCATTCGTATATCAATTAATAATCTGGTCAAGGTGTAACATTTTTTTTTTCAAACTTTTTACGATTTTTAAATAATAGCTTTTCGTCTCTTTTATATCAATTTTGATAGATTTGCTAAATTTTAAATTTTTCTGCAATCTTAAAAATAAATTTGCTTATTTATAAAGTATATATGTGCAGTAAAAAATAGAAGTGATAATTTAGTGCTAAAAAACTATTAAATGTGATTTTTTTTTTTTTCAAATAAAGTTCTTGAATATTTTTATTTAAGTAAAATAAGCTCAAATAAAGTTTTCGGAACATTTTTATTTCAGTAAAATAAGCTCAAATAAAAGTTCTCGTTAAGTGAAATAAGCTCAAATAAAAGTTTTAGAATATTTTTATTTAAATAAAATAAGCTCAAATAAAAGTTCTCGAATATTTTTATTTAAGTAAAATAAGTATACAATTGTCGAGACGGGCAAGAAGTTTTGAAGTACCAATCTTCTATGGTATTTTAATTTGTCAAGTTTTTCTTTTTCTTTTAAAAAAATTTTTTTAAGTACAGAAATGTAAAAATATTTCATATTTTTATAAGTGAAAAAATAATATGAATGTTAACTTTATGTGTCTTAAATAAAGAAAATAAAATTAAAAGCAATATTTTATTCGCATAATTTCCCTTTTCCCCGTTTGAACATTATTATACTTTGAAAATGTCTCCATCTTTAAAGATCAACAGAAAAATTGCTCCCAATTACTTTAGATCACCAAACACCCAATGCCAATTTTTTAATGGTTAAAGTTAAGGAATCATTTCTTTTTATTTTGGTTAGCGTTCATATAATTATCTATACAAAAATAAAGATATTCAAGGATTGTCAATTGATTATAATGTTATATATTCTTTTTCAAACCTATCGTAAAATACTTTGGCTATATACATCTTAAATACTAAAATAAAATTAGAACAAATATTATATTTTCTCTAACTCTAATTCTTAATTTATTCTGAAATTCGTAACATTCTTGAGAGCTGACGTCGTCGAATTTAAATAAATTATCATTTTTCATCAATACGGAATGCAATTAGTATTCCAAAAGACAAAAATATTTCATTTAACTAATACATTTATGAGTTAACTTGGGTTGGTTGAAAAACACAGCACCCAAATCGCACGCTAACTTTCTAGCCATCTTTTAGTGGTTAAAGTTAAAGAATCATTTCTTTTTATTTTAGTTAGCGTTTATATAAATATATATACATAAACAAAAATGTTTAATAGTTGACGAATGATTATAATGTTATGCTTAATTTTTGAAACCGAACGTAAAATAATTTGGCTCTTTGCATCATAAATAATACAATAAAATTGAAACAACTAGTCTGTTCCCATAATTCCTAATTTACGAGATGCATTCATTTATTCTGGAATTCGGGGCATTCTTGAAACATGACATCATCGAATTTAAATAAATTATCATTTAGAATTAGTAATTGGAATCCAAAAGACAAAAAATTTCATTAACTAATACATTTATGAGTCAATTTGGGTTGGTTGAAAAACACAGCACCCAAATCACACGCTATAACTTGCTAGCCATAACATCCACATTAACGGGGTATCATCGCGGTTATATTCAACTGTGATTTTCCTTTGTTGTGTCTGGCTGCCATTGTGGTGCAATCAGCAGGACCGTTAACTCTGGGAGAGATATCCTTTTTCCATCTCTCCAATGCGTGGGAAAGGTTTTCCGATCTTGGATGAAAACTGATTTATGGGGACTGTGCACTCAATGCCTCGCGTCTGTTTGCCCGATATATTTGCAGTGGCCCGTGCGTTGTGAGGCAAGGGACCTTTGGAATTAAATCAAGCAAAGATTCAAGAATAAATTCAAGCATGGTAGACAGACATATTATATGTGAAACACCGTTTTGATCAATTGTTGAATTCAATTTGATGTTGGATTTAATTTAATTTAATGCTGTTATAGCTTGAGATATTTGTGGTTATATAGGGTGTCCCAAAATTCACGCAAAAATTAATGCTTTTAATAAAGGTGCAAAAGGATTTGTTTTAGAAATTAATTTTGTACACTCCCTCTAAGCCTAAAGGGGAATTTTGAAGGGAAATCATCTCTTTCATAACTAAATATTCCAGACTATTCAGGGTGTTTTGGAATTCAAATTGAAGTCTTTGGAATTAAAAAGATGTCAGTATTTATTCGTTCAAGCATGGTAGACAGAAATATTATGCGAAACACTGTTTTGATCAATTGTTGAACTACGCTTCTTCAGTTTTATATTGGATTTAATTTAATTTAATGTAATGGTTTATAGCTTGAGATGTTATTTGCGGTTATATAAGGGTGTCCCAAAATTCGCGCAAGAAGTAATGTTTTTAATAAAAGGTACAAAAGGATTTGTTTTAGAAAACAATTTGGTATACTCAATCCCCGTCCCCCAGAATACCAAGCCTAAAGGTGCGTTTTGAAGGGAAATCAGCTCTTTCATTACCAAATATTCCAGACTCTTTAGGATGTTTAGGCATTCAAATCTTGAATGGATTTTGGGACGCCCTATATATATTCTGCCGAAGTTGATGATCTGTAAAAACAAAATGACTTTAGCATTTTTAAAAATGTAAATAATGTTTTTTTTTTTTGTATTACTACTAGTTAGTAATATTACTAGTGTTTTACTAGTAATAATACTAACCAAATTAAGTAACATTAATGTATAAAATGTTTCGTGGATTAATCCACGGGATGCCCATATTTTGGAAAATATTATCTATGAATTTTTTAAATGAGTTTTCTTTAAATGTTTTGAAGATAAATTACTATATTAGAATTTTTCACTAATTCCTTCCGTCCATCAAACCTTTTTCTCAGATTAAAAAAAACATTGCTAGCAATTATCACACTTCCATTTTTCAGGTTAGCCGTCTTAAAAACGGACATTGCAAGCGAAGGAATTCACATTTCGCCCTCGCAGACCAACCCTTTTCAAAAGGAGATTTAATCCTTTCCTTTTTGTTGAAAAAAGACCATCCCTTGCGGAAAATAAAGAAGATCTCTCTCTGCCTTAACTGGGCGTTGCATAAGAATAGGTTTTTACTTCCAAGAAAAGGGGTTCGGCCGCTGTACCGAGGTCAGAGACGAAACCACGGGAGATCTTATCATCCACCCTCACCTTTGCAGCCATTACTCAAGAAAACTGTGCATACTATTACCTCCACCCAAATCTTCACATCCTTCTGTGGATGTCTCGACCTTTTTTACTTCTTTTTATTGCTCTGAAGATGTCTGTTTTCACTGTTACCACCATAGCTTATTCTTTCGACGCACTTTTGCTGCTTCAAGTTTCCTTTCCCGTCATCTTGTCTCCCGTCGACACCCTCACTGCAGTCTGTCTTGTGCGCGATTAAAGGTCTTTGTTCATTCATTTTTATGAAAGGCTCCTCACTAGAAAGTGGAATTTCCCCCCTCCCCCCTTTGCTGTGCTTTGCTTTCCCCTCTTCCTTCCTTCCCTGTCATTTAAGATTGGCATCTTTGAGAAGCCACCCTCACTAGTGTGCACTCGCATCTTAAACCCGCGGCAATTTGTAGCTCACGTTAGTAGCACGTAGTCTGATACGATTAATAAGGTTTTTTTAATTTTTATTTTGCAAAAGAAAAAGGAAAGAAATGTCCAACCTATAAGTTTTTAAAACCATACTGTATCCTTATATAATCAGCAACGATAACGGATGTAGCAATTCAGTGCCGTCTTTGCCATGCTCTGGGTGGCTTTTAAAAAAGCCATTGGAAAAAAATGGACTTTTGGCTTTCAATTTAACAATTAAATTAACTATTTAACTAATCCATAATAGGCCATTTCCAATATATATATATATATATATATATGGTATCCAAGATGACGATTTCATGGCATGTACCAATCAGATGGTGCGTGCGTCTTTTAAGAGAAACGCTAACTCTTGACTGTAGGTTTGGTTTGTCGCTCTATTGTCATTTTATGCACACTTTAGGCTAATTAGATCGGGACCTACAGTTTAACGTGAATTCCGAACCACTCACAAACATCCATGACACTGCCAGAATTAGAACATGAAGCCTGTGGTACCAAAGGCCAGAGCGCTAGCCAATTAGGCGTCAGGCTGCCTGACTGTTGTAGGAGGGAGTAAAGAGCTACGATGAAAATAAAAAAGTGTTGATAACGATGGTAATATAATGAAAATAAATGTGCTGAAAACGACGCCAACAAGATGAAAATAAGATGTGCTGAAAACGACGGCAATAAGATGAAAATAAAATTTGCTGAAAACGACGGCTACAGGATGAAAATAAATGTGTTGAAAATGATGGTAACAGGATGAAAAATAAAATGTGCTGGAAACGACGGCAACTCTGAAGAACATTAGATGAAGCTATTTTATGACGATATTGTCTTACATCAATGTAAATATTTTAATTGTCCAGGTCCTTAGTTTTTAAAAAATATCCTATACCCCAGAGATCTAGCTATCTATTATTTTAGAATCTAAGCTTATTAATCAGACAAACATCTATGGCTCTGTGGTAACGTGCCAACTAACGTACAAGTCTCAGGTTGTTGGCCGCTGATGGTGTTCGTTACAGTTGTTACATATATTCTTCCTTTGGAAATTTGTTTAAAAAGAATTATGTATTTCTCTTTCTTAAGAAAATATATTCTTATTAAATATTTGCAAATATATATAAATTCGAAGTTGACTGAAAAAAAAAATCGAATAGTATTAATCAATACTCTATGCCAAAATTTCCAATAAAAAATAAAAATTATATTAAATTTCTTTTCAAAAATAAGCGAGAAATAAAAAAAATCTGCATTTTCAAATTTGTACTTATTTTTGGTAATTATTTTATCCATTAATGCTAATTTAATTATTTATAAATTGTTGATTCTTACTCTTACTTATAAATTGTTGATTTACTTTTGGAGAGAGCTATTTTAGTTAAATTTTCAGAATTTTTTTTTTCTCTGGTGTCCTACATATATTTTAAATGATATATTAAAAAAAATAAATTTTTTTTTTAAGAGATATAAGTTTATTTCTTTTTCATAACAAAGTACTAAAATATATTTAAAAAAAATTTTTTTTTTCAAGGAAACATATAAAAATAAAATTAATTTTCACTTTCGTATTATTGATTAAAACTAATTTGTAATTTATCAGAATAGCCATGTTTTCGTAATAAAAATAAAACTGTTTTATAACATTTTGCAAATCTAATCATATTTATTAATCAATATACATTTTCTAACTCTGCAATATAAATTTAAAATTTTTTTTATAGATAACTTAAAATAATTACATACACATTTACATTTAAACTGATTATTTATACAAAAAATTGAAATATCTAAAAACTAAAACATAATAGATTGTTCGAAATATACATCTACCAAATCGTCTGCTTCCTGCCATTAAGTGCACTTATGTTATGAAACTGGTACTGCTGATACTGAAACACATTATCCAATCAAGTTAAGCGTAAAATTTCTTTGCAAAATCACGTATTTGATCAACAAGATTCAAAATAATACATGTGCATTTAAAAAAAAAAAAAAAAAAAATTATAAAAAAGATTGCTATAAAATTTATTAAAAAAATTGAAGCCAACTTAAAAATTTCCTGTTGCAAAATCTCATTTGTAACAAATACTCCAAAAAAATATAAGATCGTTTACTTGTGAAAGAAAAGCTATTGAAGCATTAAAAGAAAATATAAATAAATAAAAACTACAGGTTTTTTTTTTCGATCTTTACAGTTTATCGTGCATTGTTCTTACAAGAAGAGTTTATTTGTAAGAAGTTCTTGTTAAGGAAAAGCAATTGTCTTCTGTTAAAGAGTATTTTGTGCAATAATTTTCTCAGTATTAGAGAAAGTTTCTTTTTGTGTTCAAGATTTATTTATTTTCTTTTTAGTTGTCCACGGTTTATTAACATCTAGTTAATTACGTATCTATATTTATTTATGTTTCATGTTCACAGCCAGTCTACACATAAGAATAAAAAGTAAAATTTTTATAAAATACTTATTTAAAAGCGGGAAATAGGCTTAATTATGATGGGCTCAAATTATGTAACAAATATTTATAAGATTTTAATTACAAACGGACAGATATAAAAAGTTAATTAAAAAAAAAAGAAAGGTGTTACATTCAACCACACCAGAATAGACATTAACTACTACTGAGGAAATTCAGTCAGTATATAGAGGGCGCTGTTGATGCGATGCTGGTATTGCCAGATAAATGAAAGTAAAACTGAGTTAACTGTAAATTTTTTTTTTTTTTTTTAATGTCTTTAATATGTACTCAATATAAATGGTGAATAGTTTGAATTTAAATATTAATATTTGTTCTTTTACGAGGCTAAATTACATGAAATTATTAAATTAATAATAATTTTGTTTTCAGGATTTACCGGCACGAACTGTGAAGTCAACATTAACGACTGCCCTGGAAATCTTTGTCAGAATGGTGCTACTTGTATCGATGGTGTAAATTCTTATACTTGCCAATGTCCACCTTCTTATACAGGTAAGAAGGCATAAACTACGTTTTTTTTTTACGAAAATTAATTTTCTGTTTGTAAGTTTATCTTCAGGTGGCTTGTTAAACAATATTCTATTTATTTTTATCTGTAGGAACCTATTGTAGCAAAGATGTAGATGAGTGTGCTTTGAGACCCAGTGTCTGCAAAAATGGAGCAACTTGCACAAACACCGTTGGTGGATACACTTGTATTTGCGTTAATGGATGGACAGGCCAGGACTGCTCGGAAAATATTGATGATTGTGCAGTTGCGGCTTGCTTTAATGGTGCCACTTGCCATGATAGGGTTGGATCCTTTTATTGCCAGTGTGCTCCTGGAAAAACGGGTGAGCAAATTTTCTTAGCCTTTGTATCGATCGATTGTATGGAAAATTGGCTAGTCTAGTCGGAGTGGTGTAATAAAGGAAAAAGGTTATTTCAGAGGGATTTAAATTTTAATTTAAAAAACAAAATAAAATAGTTACTGAAATACGCTTACAAATTTCAATTTATCAGGTGTGAACTTATAATGCTGGTGAATATACGTGGGAGTATACCAATATTAAATAACCAAGTAATTTATGAAGCAGTTGGTCAGAATACTACGAAAGCTGTCTAATTCAATAGCCATGGAAATATATCAAAGTTTGATAACCCTAAAACTTGAAGAAGCAGTTGTTCGAAATATTATAAGAAGCACAACTAAATTCAATAGCCACGGAAATATAGCAAAGTTGAATAACCCAAGAAATTTATAAAGCAATTGGTCAAAATACTACAAGAATTGCCGAATTCAATATCCACGGGTATATACCAGAATTTGATAAACCTAGATCTTCATTAAAAAGCAATTGTTCAAAGTACTATAAGAAGCATTAACAAATTCAGTAGCCACGGAAATATACCAAAATTAAACTATTGCTGATTGCATTAATAAATTCAATAGCCATGGGAATATACCAAAATTAAACTATTGCTGGTTATATTGTTGCTATTGCTGTTCGGCTATATAAATCATTGCTATATATTCGAGTATATACTGCAACTATTTTTACCAACCTACGACAAGGAACTTTATTTTCTCCCACGCATTTTTGGATAACGCCACTGATCCTTAATCAGGAGTACATCATGTTAATGCATATTAATAATTACTCTTCATACCAAAAGAAGAAAAAAAATGCTAAATGGAAAAATTCCACAATAACTATTAAACTTGTTTACTTCCAAAATTACTTGACGCCGCATATATCTGCACCCCTAACAAGTAATCGATCCGTCCGTTTTCAAAACTGATATTAGAGAGTTTTTGCATACCGTACGTTAGTTACCATAGGACGTCCGTTAGCTTTTTCTCCCTAGCCCGCATGCGCAGTTTCCTATGAGCATGCGCGCTAGAGAGAAAAAGCTAACAGACGTCCTACGGTAACTAACGTACGGTATGCAAAAACTCTCTATTACCTCTCCATACAATCGGTGGTCAAACTATAAATACGATTAAAAGTTTAGCGTTTTCTGGAATTGGAATTATATTTTAGCTTACACTCAAGAGCCAAAACATTATGACCACCTGTCAATAACGAGTTGGCCCACCTTTGGCGTGCAACACAGCTTCAACCCGCCTTGGCATGGATTAATACCACCTCTTAATACCAGTTAAATACCACTTCCACTAGATCACGTGCCTTCCACGTCATCCAGGCGAGTTCGTTGCAAAATGTAGGCGTGGTCATAATGTTTTGGCTCTTGAGTGTATATATCAATAATAATAATAATAATAATAAATCTCATTTTTTAAAGGTCTTCTGTGTCATCTGGATGATGCATGTGCAAGTGATCCGTGTCACGCTGGTGCCATGTGTGACACCAGTCCTATTGATGGAACGTATATTTGCTCCTGTCCGAATGGTTTCAAAGGAACAGACTGCACAGAAGATGTGGATGAATGCGAAGAAGGTACGTCGAATTATTATTTAAAAAAAAAAAAAAAAAAAAAAAAATTCCGTTTTTTAAAAAGTATTTTCCAGTATCTTTTAATATCGATATTCCTTTGTCCTTAGGATATCCTTGCGAGCACGATGGAAAATGCGTCAACATTCCTGGGTCATTCAGTTGCAACTGTACAAAGGGTTTCACTGGGCCTAGATGCGAGATTAACATAAACGAATGCGATTCGAATCCGTGCCAGAATGAAGGCACTTGCTTAGATGAAAGAGGTGGTTTTCGCTGCGTCTGCATGCCAGGTAATATAAAATTTGTTAAATATCAACAAATGTGAGCTAATTTTTATAAATTCGTTTGTCAACGAGAGATGGCGCAGCCAGCGCTGACGTAATAACTGATAGTTGCCAACAGAGGGGGGAAACAGAGCCAACAGAGTGGAGAAAAAATGAAAGTTTGTTTACGTCGAGAGTAGTTTTTTTTTTTAATAAAAAAATTATTTTAATAAATTATTAGTTAAATAAATTATTTTAAACTAAATAATTTTTAATAAAAAAAAATTTATTTATATTAAAATAAAACTTATGACAGACTAGATCACAACATTATAAAATTTATAATAGTTATAATTTCTCCTCTTCCATTATATTTTTTTATTACTATTATAGCAACAAAGCTTTGATAATTTGTTATACTTTATTTATTTATTTTTTAAAAATCCACTAACTAGTTTATTGACATTTTCAATTAACCCATAAGAACTAATTACAATAAATGCACAAAAAGTTATGCTTGCATTGTGCAACGTTCTTCTTTGTAATCAACCATTTCTCCAAAGCAAATATGCATTTTTTTTTTTTTTTTTTTTTTTAAACGAAGAAATACGAAGAGTTAGAAAGAAAAAATCAACACAACTCTCTCCCCCAACCCCTCCCCAACAAATTATCGTCTGGTCTATGGTAAAGGTTAGCACGGGCGGTACTCAACTCAAAAGCTCATGTAATTGCTCAGCTGAAAGTTTGTGAACCCGGAGCAAGCAACGTTGGTAATGGACCTTATACGTGGACTATGGCTGTTTCACTTGACCCTTTGTGCACCTCTCGCAGCAGGATTGACGGAAGGATAAAAGAAAGATGGTGGGGGAGGGAAGATTTTTCTTCTTCTTTCCACCCCTTCCCTACACTTTTACTTCAGTTGATTGCTTGCAGTTTTCTTTTCTTTTTCTTTTCTCTCTCTTCGACGGGGCACAAAAAGGCGAAAAAGTTTATGTTCGCTTTTCCAGAAGAACAAAGAATTGTTTAAAGTATCGGTGTCAGTAGGTTTTTCTCCCCAGTTTGATTTTGCATCGTATTGTGTTATTTTGTCCCATTCATGTAATCAAGTGCGTGGGTGTGTAATTAAAGGGTGCTTCGAAATCGTGGCTTTTAGTAGGTGGGGAAATTCGACTAGGTTACTTTTTTATCTTTTTTTGCCGATGGAATATAAGGAAACTTAACTATATTAAAGGTTGAATAGAAAACAAATAAATAGTGACCATTAGCGGTTAACAATAGCGTGTGATACAATTTCTCATAATGTACTGAATAGGTGTTTTTACCTGCCCTACTCTGGATTTCGCTTTGTGTTTTATATTGATGTATGTACTGTTAAGCATTGGCTATGGTGATTTTGAAAAGTTGCATAATTAATGAATTTTTTTTTTTTTTTTTTTGACAGAATTTTATTTTCATTGCATAATGTCAGGTGATTATTTTCATTTGAACCATTATCAGAAAATTATTTTAATGGGGGGGGGGCATTCTAAGAGCCACTTAATTGAGTTTATCTATACCTGTTATAAAACATAAGTTTCAATAATTAACATTTCTTTAAAAATGTGTACTTTTCGTTTTCACTATTTCTAATGGAATGGAAAGTTAATTTAGATAGATTTCAATCATAAATGTTGCATTTTAATTGGAAGATTGAAACTAAGTTTTCAATATATATATATATGGGTCTAATGACCAGGTGACTTGCTTTCGTGCTGGCACAGGTTTCGGGTTCAGGTCCCGCCGGTGCCATGGATGTTTTTAATGGTTCGGAATCCACTTTAAACCGTGGTTGCAGATCTAATATGACTGTAGAACGTTGGACGTAGGGCTGACAGCCCAACCTCGTAAAAATATAACATCTCCTATCTCGAAATCTGCCAGCAGGCAGACAGCCTTGGCTACCATAGGGTTGTTTCGCCATTGAAGACTATATATATATATAATTATATAAGAAATGGGCAAGTTTCATTGTATAAGAAACGGATTGCACAATGTAAATTTCAGGTACATTATGTTTAGAAATATATATATAAAAAAAAATCGCCTTTTAAACTATTTAGCTATTTTAAAATTGCTGCATTTGATTGACTACGTAAATATGTTCTCATCTGATCGTTTTCCATTTATAATGCTTGATTAAAAATTGCGGACTGTAATTGATTTAGTTCGTTTGAAGAGGCCAGCATGTTCCCGTGTAAACGGCCTTTGGATCGCATATCGCATGCTTGGCGGACTCGCGCGTTAGTTCAATATTTTCTTTATTCGCAAGTACCACCGAAGCGCTTACCGGAAAAAATTACACACTGTTTGTCTTCTGGATGTGGACAACTTCCTGTTTATTTTTGTGCAACTTTCGTATAAAAAGGAGGTATTTCGTTTTGTTTCCACATATTTACGACGGTGAAATTTATTGGGTTTTTTGAATGGCTGATGTTTTTTATGTATATTTTATTTTTTTGACTAGACGTGACAGATTATTTTTTTACTTTTTTTTTCTTTTTCTTTTTAACTTTATATTATTCGCATACCTTACAATTGTATTAAGCATCAGAAGCAAATTATCGATAGAAGCGAAGTACTATTAAATAATTGCATAATAATTTATAGAAGTACATTTTAAAAGTATTAGTTCTCTCAGAGATTATATCAAAAGAATTAATTGTAAAATCGCAAAATAGGGGGCGTTGGGATTTGGTGTCAAAAAATCTTTTCGCCAAAGTGCGCCAAGTAACGAGTTGTGATTGTAAGTGAATGAATTGTAAACAGTAATAATGAATAGAGTAGTGTATAACTGTAGTAATGAATCATAGAATAATGAATTGTAAACAGTACAGGAAATTCGGGTTAGTACATTAGGTTAACTTATTGCCCAATTTGCTCCACAAAAACTGGCCAAATCCGAACTGTCCCTATTTTGCGATTTGGTCGAATTAAGTTATCCTACTTAAAATTTCTTAGTTCATTATATAATTACAAAGCTGAAGAATTACTTACACTAGCATAAATTTCAAAACATTTGGTCAAGTCAAAACAATTATTAGGAATTACTTATTTATATAATATGCATTCTACAAATCATATTATTCTAACTTTAAGAATCTCCTGGTTTTTTTTTTATCGCTTGGTTATTAAATAATAGTTAAAATTTTCCGTTTTGATTATAAATATTAATTCATCTTTTTATATTTTTTATTATTGTTAGGCTTTACTGGGGTATTCTGTGAACAAGATATTGATGAATGTGCTTCTAAACCATGTTTGAATGGTGGAATATGCACTGATCTAATAAACCGGTACACATGTATATGTCCCATTGGATTTACTGGCAAGAAATGTGAAACTAATGAAGATGATTGCCTCAGCGATCCATGCCAAAATGGTGCCAGATGCAATGATGCTATTGCCAGTTACAATTGTCAATGCCTACCAGGTTAGGAATTCATTGTTATAATTGCTTATTATAGTTTCCTACTTATAGTTAAGCAATATTTTTATATAATGCTATATATCAAAAATATCAATTTACTTATGTATCATTTTATATTAGAAATAATTTTTTAAAATTAATTATCTCTCAATCTTTACAATAATTTGTATTATCTTATTCCTCAGATTTTATATACATATTTCTTTTTATTTAGGTTTTACTGGAATTAATTGTGAAACAAATATTAATGATTGTCTTTCTTCGCCATGCCACCATGGTGAATGCATTGATGGCATTGATTCCTTTCATTGCAATTGTCATCGAGGATACACTGGTAGATTGTGTCAGACACAAATTAATGAATGTCTTAGTAGCCCATGCCATCATGGAGGAAGGTGTGAAGATTTGGTTAACGGATATCAATGCAGATGTCTTCCTGGTACATCAGGAATGAATTGTGAACACAATGTCAATGAATGTTCAAGTAATCCATGTCGTAATGGGGCAACTTGCAAAGATGGAATTAATTCTTATACATGTCAATGTCGTCCTGGATTTACAGGTAATTTATTAATTTTTTTTTCATGGTGATCATATAAAATAATTTTCTGGTTTTAATGTAAAAGAAACAAATTAAATTAAAACTAATTTATTAATGCATATAATCATGTCAGAAGTATTAAAACACTTTTAGACTTCTTATTTTAGTTTGCTTAATTGTACATCATTGTGCTTCATAAATATCTTTTTAGATTAGTTATTCCAAATGCAACATAACAAATATGTATTTTAATAATGTTATAATTTTAAATGTTTTTTACAATTTAAAAAACAACAACAGCAAAGCAATTAAAAAGTTCTATGTTTAATCTATATTTTGATTTTAAATTTTCCTCAGAACAAGAAGTAGAAAGCACCAAGCTCTTTTTCAGTAAATTTTCTAATTACTTTTTTTCTTAAAGGTGTGCATTGTGAGAAAAATATTGATGACTGTCGAAGTAATCCTTGTGCCAATGGTGGAATATGTATTGATCTCATTGATGGTTATCGATGCGAGTGCCCTAGAGGTTACTATGGAACCCGCTGTTTGTCTGATATCAATGAATGTGCCAGTAATCCTTGTAGGCATGGAGCTACATGTGAAGATGAAATTGACCGTTTTATTTGTCATTGCCCTCCAGGTACACTATACTGAATTATTTGTTTCTGTTACAAAAGTGCAAAATTAAATAGGATTATAAAATTTATGTACACTACTAAAATATTAGTGTAAAACATTATTAGCTTAATGTAGTAAATGTAATGAAATTAACTTTTTATTTATAATTTTTTCTTCCTAACTCCCCTACAAACTCCCCTTATAACTTGCTTATTGAATCTTTAATTTCAATAAATTAAAATTATAATTTTTGTTTTATTATATTAGTAGACGATAATATCTAATTGTTTCAATTATATTTCTTTAAAGAAAGGCTTAATTTAAAAAATTCATGTATTTTCAGGTTATGGAGGCCACAGGTGTGAAATGGACATTGATGAATGCCAATCCAATCCATGCCAACATGGTGGGAGCTGTAGAGATTCACTTGCCAGTTACAGCTGTACATGTCTTCCTGGTTATTCTGGCAGAAATTGTGAGAGCAACATTGATGACTGCTCAATGGACTCTTGTTTGAATGGCGGATCTTGCATTGATCTAGTGAATGCCTTTCAATGTGTTTGTGAAGTTCCATATACTGGAAAAAATTGTGAAGTGGAATTGGATCCCTGCAGTCCAAATAGGTGCAAAAATAATGCAAAATGTATGCCATCATCAAATTACCAGGACTTTGCTTGTAGTTGCAGTATTGGCTTCACTGGTATGTTATAAATATATACATTATTTTGCTTTATAAATCTTATAAAGAATATGTGGTTAATTTTTTCTTCTATTTTAAAAGGTTACATGAAAATAAAATTATATTTAAATCAATCAACTGAAATAAATGTTGATTTGCCTTTCTCCTCATTTATTATTAAAATATTTTTAAAAAATGAAATATCCAATGTTTTTTCTATAGGCTTTTAACATTGCATTGAAAAACTTTTAATGTTATAACTTAACTCTTGAATTAATTTAGAGCTGTGTAGTTGGTGTGGGATTTATTTATTGCTTTAAGAATAACATGTTTTCCATTATTATCAGGTCGCTTATGTGATGAAGACATAGATGAATGTGCTGTATCTTCACCATGTCGTAATGGTGCTACTTGCATCAATGTTAATGGTTCTTATACATGTAACTGTGCTAAAGGATTTGAAGGAAGAGATTGTTTGATAAATACTGATGACTGTGCATCATGTAAGTTACATTTCCAGTATTTTATTATTATATTAATATACAGACCCATTACTTTAATATAAATACATTAAAGAAATGAATTTCAGACAAATTTTGTCTTATTTCTCCATTAATATGAATTGGTGTATCTATACATTTGGGTCCCTTACATGAATTAAATATTTTTTTTTAAATTTCAGTAGTCTTTTATATTTAAAAATTTATATTTCCATTTTTTCATATATCTAATTTTCACTTACTCTTTTTTAAAATCTTTTTAATATCATGTAATTGTCAAAAATATATAAGTTTGTAATTTAAAATTGAGTGTTGTTGCTGTTCTGTTAAAAAGAAAAATAGTTTTATTTGTGAATCAAGTGATTTTTATCTGAAAATAAATATCAAGCTATTAAGACATAAAATGTTAAAAATATAAAAATATAAAATTATAAAAATATAATAAATATGTATTAGATATAAAGAATTTAAATATCTGATTTTTTTTAAAGATATATTAAATGAGATGATTTTATATTTATTTCAGTTCCTTGCCAAAATGGTGGTACCTGCTTAGATGGCGTGGGAGAATACACTTGTCTTTGTGTTGATGGATTTGGAGGAGCCCATTGTGAAAAAGATATCAATGAATGTGCAGGAAACCCTTGTAAAAATGGTGCTACTTGTAATGATTATGTCAACAGTTACACCTGCACTTGCCCATTAGGTTTTAGTGGAACCAATTGTCAGACAAATGATGAAGATTGCAATTTAAGGTTAATAATATTACTTTGTATTTAATTTTCTAAAATCATTTTATAGTATATTTTAGTTACAAATTGTTTCTGGTTAAGTTCTATGAATTTTTATATTAATCCTAGAATATTTTTATGTTTTGTAGCTCTTGTGTTAATGGAGGAACATGTATTGATGGTATCAACAACTACACATGCCATTGTGCCGCTGGCTATACTGGAAGTAATTGTCAGTATCATATTAATGAGTGCGAGTCCCACCCATGTCAACATGGTGCCACTTGTGTTGATCATGTTGGATCATTTACCTGCCATTGCCCTTTTGGATATACTGGTAGACAGTGTGAGGTAATTATTAAATGATTTTCATCGCCTAGTAAAATCTTTGTATATCCATAAGTTAAATATGCATTAACTTCTTACTTATTAAAGATCTTTCTTAATGTTTCTTATTCAAATTGTTGGTGGAAGAGAAGAGAAGAAACAACTTTTGTTTGATCTCTTTGACATTTATGGTAGTATTTAATGATTAATTTTTATAATTTCATCAACAAAAATAACTGAATTTATTTTAAATTATTAATAATTATTTAAAAATAAAATTGTCTTTTTTTTAAGTAAAAATTTATATTTCAAATTTTATTAGTTGTGAAGTAATATATGAACCTTAGTATTACAACTTTAAATTATCAACTTTTTATACAAAATTACATTACATGGTTTTCAAAAAAAGAACGTTATCAATTTTTTAAAAAATAACTTTGGATAATGTAGTTAATATAAATTTATGCCTTATTATGTTTTTTTCCATCCTATCAGCCTGAAAACTATTTTGTACATTATCCATACATTTTCCCCCCTAAACATTATTTTCTTATATCATTAATATTTATAAAATAGTATTGATTCCTGAATTTTTTTATCTCTTTTTAGGATTTTGTAGATTGGTGCAGCCAGAGCCCATGTTTGAATGGGGCCACTTGTAAACAAATAAATAATACCTATGGCTGTACATGCAAACCTGGTTGGACAGGACATTTATGTGATGTTAGTATGGTGTCCTGTAATGATGCTGCTTTACAGAAAGGTACATATTAAATGATTATTATTTACAAATTTTATAGATATTATTACTTTAATCATTTTTTAATACTTATCATCCATACTAATAATTAAAATATTTTTTTAGGTATATCTGTCAAAGATTTATGCAAAAATGGAGGAAAATGTGAAAATCAAGGTAATAGCCACAGATGTATATGCGCTGTTGGTTATGAAGGTAGTTATTGTCAACATGAGATTAATGAGTGTGCATCACAACCTTGTCATAATGGAGCAACTTGTAATGATCTTGTTGGTCAATATTCATGTTCGTGTTTGCCTGGTTTCCAAGGTATTATCATTTTTCAGTTTTAATAAATTTATTTCATTTTATTTTAATAATAAATTTTATATATGAGAAAGGGTAATGAAATTTTCATTTCTATTTCGAATTGAAGATTATTTGGTTCAATTTTTAAAAGGAAATTTTAAATGAAAATTTCACTTTTATACCTTCATAATTTTTTTCACTGTGTTTAATTAGATCATAGAAAATTATATTATTCGCATTCTTGCAGATTTAGGTAATCAAAACATTATTTATAGTTCGATTTGCAGCACAATGGAATTGCAGTAAAGCTCTAACATTTTAGTTTTAAATATTCTTTAGTATCCTTGATAAATTTCCTGTTAATATGATATTCTATACATTTACTTGAAAAAAAATTGATCATATCATCTTCAGTGAAAATATTTCATAAGAAATTCTATCAGTTAATTAAATTTTCATTTTAATTTCAGGTATAAATTGTGAACATAATATTGATGATTGCACACCTAATCGATGTCGAAATGGAGGAACATGCCATGATTTAATTAACAATTTTGTCTGTTCTTGCCCTCATGGTACTCAAGGAGTTTTATGTGAAATTAATGTAAATGAATGTTTTCCTACTGCTTGTCATCATGGTGGATCATGCATTGATAAAGTTGGCAATTATGAGTGTATGTGCTCACCTGGATTTGTAGGTCCAAGGTAAATATTTCTTTTATAAATTTATGGAAATAATCAGTTTCTGATTATTTTATATGTATTCAAACAGTCTAATATTAAAGTCGTTAAAAGAATGTATCAATTGATTAGAAAGTAGCTTATCTTAAAAAAAAGTAATACTTAAATTATTTGTTCACAGTTTTTTAAATAGAATCTTAATTTTATTTCTTTTTAAATTTTAGATGTGAAGGAGATGTGAATGAATGTTTATCAAATCCCTGCTCTGCAACTGGAACCCAAGATTGTGTACAATTAGTGAATGATTATCGATGCGATTGCAAACCTGGTTTTGCTGGACGACTTTGTAATTTAAGGCTAGATTTTTGTTCATCGAGTCCTTGCTTAAATGGAGGTGTCTGCTCAAGTGTAGCACAAGGCCACATATGTATTTGTTCTGAGGTAAATGATTTTTATATCCTAGATAAATTAAATATTCAATTTCTTACTTTTATAGTATTGTTAAATAAAATAAATTCTTATTTAAAATAATAAATATGGAATTGAATATTTTTTCTGTTACATATACTGAAAATTATTTCTTCATAATTTTTTTTTTCTTTTTTGTTGTTTTATTCCTCCATAATTTTAGAGTATTTTTATTTAAAAAAAATTATTTAGTTAGTAAGAAAAAGTAGTTAAAAAATTATGTAGTTTTAGATTGTATGGCTATAACTGTGTTTGTAATTCATATTCATATTTTATGACTTAAAATTTCTAATAAAAATTTTTACACAGGGATTTTATGGAAATGCTTGTGAATATTCTAATACTTCTTGTGCTGGAAATCCATGTAAAAATGGAGGTCAATGTCGGCAGATAAAGCATGGTTATGTATGTGTGTGTCCACCCGGTGCAACAGGCCATAATTGTGAAATTGATACCTATAATAAATGCAGTTCATCACCTTGCTTAAATGGAGGCACCTGTCACAACAGAATTGGTAAGATTCATTTTTTAGTAATTACAGTTGCAGCAATTGTTTTATTAAATATTGGCAGATACAATCAGGCATTGCCCAATTTCAATGCAACTATATATTTTTTTACTTTGATATATGTAAAAAAAAAATCAGTAAAAAAAGTAGAGGAAGATTAAAAGAAAAATTTATATTTTTTAGAACACTTAAAACGAACTACACCATCTCATAAAAAGTAAAAGTATGATTGAAATCACAAATTTTAACTTCATTATCCTAACAAAAAATTTTTTTTTTCGTCTCATCAATCTAATATTTACAAATAATGTACTACAACAATGCTAACAAAAGCAGATAATTTTTTTAACTAATGTATTGTACTGACTAATAAAATAATTAATTAATCAGTACAATACATTAGTTAAAAGTATTGTACTAATTAAATATTTTGCTTTATATGTAGATAGATAATATAATATCGTTCATTATTAAAATATTCACTTTCAATTTATGTAAATCTAAGAATAATCATACAGTTCAGTTTGCTTTACTTTTATTAATTTGTTATTATTTTCTATTTGAATATTTCCAAGGATTGTAAATGAAAGAAACAATAATGTGAATGATATTTAAATATGTAGAAATATTTTTAAAAACTAAAATTAATTATTTAACAATAATTTGTTGTAAGTTACATAATAAAAAGGATTTTTTTTAATTGTACTTTAATTTTTAACTTATAATTGAATTTTTTGTTTTAATTTTGCAAAATAAGAATTAATAATAAAAATATTTTAAGGTATTAATAAAATTATACCTAATTTATTGAAACAAAACTTTTATTGCTTTTATTTTTAATTTTGATAAACTATTTTCTTTCAGGTAAATATGAATGTGAATGTCCAGAGAATTGGAATGGTGCTCAATGTGGAGTTTATGATTCTTCATTCACTGGTGGCATTGGTATCTATTTGAAACCTGGTACTATTTTGAAAACTAATAATGATAATGAAAATTATGATCGATGTGAAATTAATGAATGTTATAAGAAATCTGGAAACAGAAAGTGCAATGAGGAATGTAATACCAGAGAATGTAATTATGATGGTGGAGATTGCTCATTAGGTAAATATTTTCAAATTTTATAACTTTTTATTTGAGAGATTCCAACTTAAATGGAAAAATATTTTTAATACTAATTCTGACTTTGTGAATTAGGTATGAATCCATGGATGAATTGTACTGCACCTATCAACTGTTGGGATGTGTTTCGTAATGATGAATGTAACATTGAATGCAATAATATTGATTGTCTATTCGATGGTTTTGATTGTGAGAAGAAGTTATTACAATGCAAGTAAGGACATAAATTTAAATTTCATTATTAAAAATAAGCACAGAATGGCTGGTCTATTATTATCATTTATAAATTTCTTCAATGTATATAATATTTTATATTATGTCAACTTGCCTTTTATGTGTAAAAAAATTTAGTCATAAAAAGATATGTTATTTTTACATTTTGTATTTGCTAAAAATGTACAATACTCTTTTTAGTGAACACTATGATACATATTGCTTAAAAAATTATGGAAATGGTTATTGTGATTATGGATGCAACAATGAAGAATGCAATTGGGATGGATTAGATTGTGAATCAGAACCACCAATGCTAGCTGATGGATCTCTAATGGCAGTTGTTTTAGTGGAACCAGATGTAAGTTTTCTCATCCTCCCTTTTAAATTTCCTTAAAACATATACATTGCATGTATTACTCAAATACATTGTGTATAAATAAATAATATGCATTAATTACACCTAAAACATATTTTTATTTTAAAAAGACTTAATTTTATTTGCTAATACAGTTGTTGCAACCTTTTAAATTTCGTCCCCCCCTCCTTTTTTGAAACATTAATTGATTCTGTAAGAATTTTAATATTGTTAAATGCATTTCATGTAAATGAAAAGGATAGCTATATAAATATTACTTTTATTAAATACATTTGTAATTATTATTGCAGGGAAGTATTACAAGTAGCTTAATAAGAAAATAAAGTAGAGATTTTTTTAGAATGCAGAATGTGATTTTGATACATATATAGATGTATCTTTCTAGAATACATACAATTATTATAAGAAATTCCAAATTCTGTTTGACCTTATTAAGCCATTTTTCTTATAAATGTGATGATTTAACACTATTTTTTTATATGGACTTTAATATTCCCCCTCTTTTGAGATGAAACATGGAGGGAATGATTTAGTAAAGGGGATAACAAGAGTTAATTGTTATCCTAAATGTTTTTACTATTTTATTCTTAAATTGTGTATTTAAAAAAACACATACTTGTATTTATACAATTCTTTAATTTATATGTTGTTATATTGTTACAAAACTTTTTTTGTATACTTACGATTTGACATGAATTTTAGGTCTTCAAAAACGATTCAGTACTTTTCTTGAGAGAAATTGGACACGCTTTAAGAACAATTGTCCGGATAAAGAAAGATATGGAGGGCAATCCAATGATTTATCCATGGCAAGCTAAAGATGTTCCTGTTAGTTACAGTAGAAAGCATGCAAAGAAAGGGTAAAAGAAAAATTTAAATTTTTGTTTGTAAAATATTTATTATTATTAAAAATATTTGAGGAATTTAACATATTTATATTTATTTTATAGAACTAAAGTGATAATGGAAATTGACAATCGTAGATGTGTTAAATCTGCCGCAACTGAGTGCTTTCAAACTTCATCTAAGGTGAGTTTTTAATTTTAAAATTTTCATATTTTTTTTCTATCTGAAAATATTGTTATCATATTTAAAACATTTAGTTATTGATAATTTTGTAAATTTTCCTAAATAGTTAGTTTTAAGTGTTCTTTGATTTTTTTTAAAATTTATATTTACTTTGTATTTCTAGGCTGCCCAATTTTTGACTGCAGCTCAAACACGCCAAGCATTTGCTTTTAAGCTTGAAGAAATCCATGGAGAAGATCAAGATAAAACTACTCGAGTAGAAACAACCTCCTCCAACTTACTATATATTGTGGTTACTATAGTTGCAGTAGCCTTTTCTGGGATCATTTTTGGTGTTTTGATCACAAGTCGTAAAAAAGCAAGAGGAGTAACTTGGTTTCCAGAAGGTTTCTTCCGTACTAGTAGTAGTCAACGTCGAAGTTCACATAGAAGAGGGCCTGATGGTCAAGAGATGAGGTTAGTTAAAATTTAAAATATAGATGCTTTTGCATTCTATTCTAAATATTTAAGAATCTATTATCAAGAATACTATATCTAAATAAATTTGAAAAAAAAAAGGCCTCTAATGGTATGTAACTATTCAAATATAAAAAAATAGAGACTTTTTTAATTAAATTTATTTGTATTAATAGTTTTGCTCCCTTTAAAAGAAGTTGATTTGTCTAACTTCTCTATTGTTGATATAGATAATAAAATAGTTATAAAACATAAATAAAATAATTTTTTATTATTTATGTTTTAGAAATTTGAATAAGTTATCATCAACTATAACTGTAGACATGAACTCCAATGATAATGCAGTACCAATGCCACCTCCTCCTGTACCATCTTCAGCTGTTAGTGAGTGGAGTGATGATGATGGTTTAGATCACTCTCCGGTGAAACGATTGAAAAGTGAGCGATCTCAAGATGGGAGTTTTGGAGACAGCCAGAGTTCATTATCTCCACCAGAGTATGATGAAAATGATCCTCGACCCTGGACACAACAACATTTAGATGCTGCAGATGTCAGGAACCCTGATATTCTAGCACTCACTCCACCACAAGGTGAAAGAGATATGGAACCTGGCACTGTTGATGTTAATGTGCAAGGACCTGGTGAGTACAAGCTGTGTAACATGCATTAATGCTATATAAGCTTAAGTTTATATAAAGTGTTAAAATTTTTTTTTCTCTTATGAATACATATTTCTTGTGGTATCAATTGCAAACTTATAAGCAAGAGTAATGTATATTTAAATATTCATCTTATTATTAACATTCTTATAGTTGCATAAATTTTATTATAGTTTAAAATTATTCTCTAGTTAGAATTTAAAAGTTAAAATTGTTTATTTAAAATTCTTTATCTGTCATTTATATATTTAACATTTATAATATGATGCTGACAAGTGAATATCAGTGATAATAACAAAATGATTCTGTGCAAGAACAGCATTATAAAATGAAAACAAGATATGCAAAATTGAAATTAGTACTGCTAAATTATCAATAATTTTTTATTATTAATAATTTGTATAGCCTTGAATATTTTTTGTAAAAATATGAAAAATGAACAATAAAACCGCAATATAGAAATCCTTTGATGCCCAGTATGATAGCTATATGATTTCTTGTGAGAAGATATTTCCATACATAAAAAAAAGAAATTAAACTATTATCAGTATTTATTTATTTTAAATCATAATGTACTTTTTGAAAATATTTATTTTGACTTTACGAATTTAAAATATTTTATTGCCAAAATATATTCAAGCAAAAATATTAATATTTACAGGTGGATTAACACCATTGATGTGTGCATCATGTCGAGGTGGTGGAATCGATATGCTAGAAGATGGTGAGGATGAGGATGGAGTTTGCGGAAATATGGTGCAAGAGCTATTGATGCAGGGAGCAGACTTCAACATGACTTTAGATAAAACTGGTATGTGTAATTTGTTTATTAAATCCTGTTTCATTATTTTTTTAAAAATAATTGCTTCCAAATTCAGGAACATTATTAAATAATGTTCATAAATATTGAAATTTAATTTAGATTATAAAAAATTTGAGCACTACAGTGTATAGTGTTTATATATTTTATAACATTATTGTTTAATATTAAAATTGAAAATAATATCTTATTTTAAACATTTTGAAAAATTATAATTAATTTTGGTTGTGTCAAGAAAGGAAAAGTTAAATTATTTGTAATATTACATCTCTTCTTAATTTATATTAGGAATGTTATTCAATTTGCTTGCATACGTTTGGTCTTACGAAATCATAAAGAAATATAGCATAAAAATACAAAAATGTGTACGTTGGAAATCTAAAAAAATTTACCTTTTTTACCCTTTCTGTACTGTCATTTCAATTATGTATTTTATAATTGCAGGAGAGTCGCCTTTACATTTAGCAGCTCGTTATTCTCGAGCAGATGCTGCTAAAAGGCTTCTAGATGCAGGATGTGATGCTAATGTTAAGGACATTACTGGACGTTCTCCTTTACATGCTGCAGTATCCGCGGATGCCATGGGTGTCTTTCAGGTATTTTTCTAAACTTCCACTGATTATTCTGATTTTTTTAAAATATTTAATTGAGATGGTGTCTTTTTCGAGATATATTTGTATCTTTATTGTATGTTTTTTTCTCATTATACACTACTTCGTTTTAGATTTTGTTGAGAAACAGAGCAACAAACTTGAATGCCAGAATGAATGATGGTACAACTCCTCTGATACTTGCTACTCGTTTAGCAATAGAAGGAATGGTTGAAGAATTAGTCAATGCTGATGCAGACATTAATGCTGCAGATGACCATGGTACATTTTCTTTATTCTTTTTATGTTAACATATATATTATAATCAAATGTTATAACTGTTGACTAATTTCTTTTTTTAAAATAATTGCTAATTATGCAATAATATGGAATCTTTTTTTATGTGGTGAATAAAAAGTACAGAAAAGCTCATGTAAAAAAATAATCACTTATAATCACTTATAATCACAGCAATTCAAATGTAATAAAAAGTTTTGTTTTATTTATATGCTTTTTGTTCAAGGGACCATCAAATTAAGCAATTTTTAGAGCATAAGTAAATAAAAAATTTAACCAATAATTATTAAAATTTTTAATTTTTCACACACTGCTCATTGTAAGTAGTGCCAGTTTTGGAAACGACAATCAATCCATTAATGTTATATGTTGTAGCTCACAACCAAGAGTTTAAATTTGAACCCAATTCTTATTTGACCACTAGGCCACACAGCCAAAAATGGTATATCTCAGTGAAACAAATGGAAGCAACTGATGTTTAGAGGCTCTCCATATTCAAGATTTTTAAATTCCATATATGAAAGTTAGATCAAGAAATTTTTTGGACAAAATACAACTATACAATTTCAAAATCACATAAAATAAGACTTTACAGGTTTTTTATGGTAGATAATCATCACTTTCTTGTGAAAGTATTTGAATTATTTTTAATTTATGATTTTTATCTTTAAATTTGAATATTCAAACTGATAAAAACAGATAAAATAATAATATATCTGAGCAAAGGGCTTTAAAAATTGTTTTTCAAATTAATTTAAATCATTACATTTCGTATAAAGAATTTTGTTCAAAAAGTACTTTTATTACATTTTTTAGCTATGATATATTTATTGTAATAAGTAATTAAATAAAAAAAAATATTGAAATAAATTGTGTTATAAATTTATAATAACAGGCAGTTGTATGTTAAATTTTTTTAAATAGAATTTCTTTCTAATACATGTATTATCGTTATTAGGTAAATCAGCTCTGCACTGGGCAGCAGCAGTTAATAATTATGACGCAATAAGAGTATTGATTGCTCATGGAGCAAATAAAGACGCTCAAGATAACAAGGATGAAACACCCCTTTTTCTTGCTGCCAGAGAAGGTAGTTTGGAAGCAACTCAGTTACTCTTAGAGAATCTGGCTAATAAAGAAATAACTGACCACATGGATAGGTTGCCTCATGATGTTGCTCGTGAAAGGCAGCACTTAGACATTGTCAAGTTGCTTGATGAATATGTACCTCCTAGCCCTCAAATATCTAATGGACATTTAAATGCAGGCTCTCCAATGTTCTTAATGAGCATACATGGTTCTACAAAATCAAAAGCAAAGAGACGAAAACTCCCTGCTGGATCTTCCTCCGGGAAAGATTTGGATAGTCTTGGGCTTACTAATGATACTGGCCTACGACGAAAATCTTCTGTCAAGAAGCGCAAGGAACCCTCCCATATACTCATGCAGGGCATGGATGGATCGGTATCTTTATCCCCTGATTCATTGACATCTCCAAATGCTGTTATGCAGAATGGAATGGACACTTCAGAACCTATTTACACCCAGCTAACTAATGTGGTTCATTTGCAGCCAGGCACCATGAAGCTGTTACCACCCCCTTATGATGAACGACTTAAAGTGAATTATTGTGGAAATTCTGGCATGGATTCACAAGGTTTGGGTCAAACCTATTTGGATCCAAATTCTTTGCAAAATGTGCCTACTCATCATGCAAGGCAGAACTCCATACCAAACCCTAATAATAGCGGTGTTCCACCGTCTCGTCCTTACAATTCATCGTCTCCCATTAAACAACGTCCATCCTTACCTACATCTCCAACCCATATGGCAGCCATGAGAGCTGCTCATCACCAACGGACTACAAAATTGCATCCACAACCTACTGGTAATCTTATTTATGATTATCCACAGGTAATGCCAGAATTGCAGACAGGGATGGGCTCTAACCCAAAGGGTAGCATGCAAAACAATGGACAACAATCATTGTATCCTCAATTATACCACTACCCTACTCCTCCCTCCCAGCACAGTCATAATGATGGTGAAACCACACCTCACTATCTTCATCCTCCTGAAAACAATTACCTTACTCCATCCCCTGATTCTCCTGGACAATGGTCAAGCTCATCTCCCCATTCTGCATCAGATTGGTCAGAAAGTATGGCCAGTCCTATGGGGCACAACCATCATTCAATACACTCTGTTGACCATTCACAGCATCCAAAAACTCAAAATGTGAATGCCAAGCAGAATAAGTCTTCCATAACAAAATCGCCACAAGCTGTGTTTATATAACAATTATGCAATAAGCCTTAAAAATGCCAAAATAATCTGGGAAAAAGAGTGAAATAAAGTTAACTGCACAATGTTCTGATCATTTAAGGTAGTGAGAGAAATGATCTCCGTATCATAAATGATGTATTTAAAGAGTATTTATTGCCCATCTTCACATGCTGTGTGATAATTTCATTTAGTTCTTGTATTTAAAAGGACAGCATATCATTCATTTGCTGGTTTTTAGCCAAATGTTTTCATTTTGTACAGTAAAATTCATTATCATTTTTTTAAAACATAATATTCCTTTTATTAATTTTTTGCAAAACCAATGCACTTGTTTTCTTGCAAGTTTTGATAGTGCCATGTTCTAAAAGGTAAAGTAATGTTGTGAATTTCTAAAAGATTTTTTGTAACTATAGCATACTTGCCAACTTTTACTTTCATCTTGTAAAATTTATAAATTTAGATCTAATTTTATGGAAGTTAACTTTTTTTTTACATGGATTCCTTTTATTCAATTTTCGAAATATTTCATACTGGTTCCATATTTTTTACTGTGAATTTTTGATATTTATTTCTTTATAAGGTTAAGGTATTTTATTCTCGAGTTTTGTGAATGAACCCATTTTACTATTTTCTAATAAGTTATATGGAAATAGATGTCCCTATTTTAAAAATTATTCAGCTGTTGATTTGTTCAAGAATAGGAATCTACCTATTAAAAAAAGATTGCAATTGATAGTAATTCTGTATCATTCCTTCCTGCCTCCTATTTTAAAATATTATTTTTAATTTTTAGTAAATTGTTAACTCTTGATAAAACCTTTGACCTTTCTATAACCAGATTATAAAAATTTCATTTAAATTTTGAATCTTAATCATCACTTTACTGTCATATTTTGATTCTGAACAATTTCAAATTGCGATTTTCTTTAAAGATATATCAAATTTTTCAAGTAAAAGAAAAATGTTTATGAGTTTAAACGATGTAGAAACTATTTACTCAATGAAGTATAAATGACTTTAATAGATATTTACATAAACTCGTGATTCTTAAAAAAATATTATGAGGAGCATACACTAAGTTTTTTAAATGCCTATTTTTCAAAGTTGGCAAGTATGCAATAGTCTGTATCAGAATTTTTATTGTAAACTTTCCCTTTGTTTCAAAATACACTTCAGTTTATATGAAAAACATATGTAAATTTATTCATTTGTATATTTTGTAGAATTTGATGGGAATTTTATTGTACAGCCATGTTACTTTATTGTTACGTCGTTTTAGGAGTTCTTAAATGTTTACAATGGTGTTAATGTATATTGAGAGGGGGAAAATCTTCAATGAATGTTAAAACAATTAAAAAGTTTATATTGTTTTTATATATATTGCAGCTATATTTTAATAAAATAATATTTTAACTTACATAATATCTTGAGCTTAATATTTATTGATTGAAATTCTAAGTTTCTGTGACCTTTCATCATGTCATAGCAAGATTAATCGTTTTTACTAAAACATTAAAGTGCATATTCTTGTGATAACTAATAAATTAATATCTATAAGAAGTTATACTAATTCCTTTATTCAAGACCAATTAAATGTGAGAATATTTAGCTCTTATATTCCAATTATCTGTGATGAATCACATATAGTTTTATGTAAATACATACTGAATTACAGTATATTTTAACTATATAGAAAGGGACCAATGTGTTTATTGAAACTTCAAATTTGTAAGATTTTTCTTTTTGTTTGTATACAGATTTTTAACAAATATTAGTTATTAGTGGGATATTTTTAAAAAATGCTCTGGAGGAAAAAAAAAAACTTCAAGAATAATTTTGCATAATTATTCATTTTTTAAAAATGAAAGTGAGAGAAAAAACTTTTTTGTTGTTGAAAAACATTTTGTTTTTTCGTTATTCAGATGTTCGAAGTATATTTTACGTAAATTCAATACTTCGAAGAAAAATATAATTTGAAAACCTTTTTTTCCCTTCCAAAACACTAATTTTTATACCATTAAGAACTGTAATATTAAGTTTAAATTTAGCCCTATTGTAAAAAAATATATATTTATATATTCTTATATTGGTTTGCATTAAAAGTACTATCAGAAGTAGAATAAAAAATTAGTTTTTTTCATGTGCAATTTATTACAATGAGAAAGATATAAAAAAATCTTTTAAATTTTTTAAAAAGCATTTTACATTTCAATAAAAAATTAATATGCAACTCATTTTCAAAATTAAATTTTTTTTTGTGAATTAGTTAATAATAATGGCAATTATTTGAAAGTAATTAAAATTTTTGTGACTTGTAATCATCTAATATAAATGTTTTCCATTATTCTTAACATTTATTTTTTTCACTCCTTATTATACATCATTCAGAAAATTTTACAACCAATTTTGATGATGAATGCCATTTTACTAAGAACAAATTTTGTGCATAATCTACGATCAAATCTTTTTTACTGTTTTTATATTTAAGATTTGAAATCAGAATTTTACAGAAAAAAAGGACTTAATAAAGTTGGGTATCAGCATTGATAAATTGTTTTTTATATGTAGTAAGATTTATACTGTTTTTAAGTAATGTTTATGTCAACCATTGTAAAAAACAGGTCATCACTTCTTTTAATAAAGATATTTTTGTATTGTAGTTTTGCTAAATAAAAATTAAAATAATTTTTGTGTTTTGATTTATTTGTGAATTTAAAAATCTTTTATTGTCTTCAAAGTGGCTGGCGCTCGGTACCACAGGTTTCGGGTTCGAGTCCCGGTGATGCCATGGATGTTTGTAGTGGTTCGGAATCCACTTTATACTGTAGGTCCCAGTCTTATGTGACTGTTGGGCATAGAGCTGACAACCCTACTGCGTAAAAAGAAAAACGTATCGAAATCTACCAGTAGGTAGATGGCCTTGGCCCACACTGGGCTGTTGTGCCAATGATGATAATGATGTCTTCAAATATATAAGTGGTAACAGCTACTTTACCAATGGCTAAGAATTGTGATATGATTGACTGTAATCTTTAATTTTATTATTATAATTAAATTTGATGTTTGCCCTTAGTAACTTAAACTTCAATAAATAATTGTTAAATGACTTAGGCCAGGGGTCGGCAACCTTTTGAGTCGGAAGAGCCAAAAATGACAATTTACAAAGTTTTAAAGAGCCACAAAATATTTTCTTGCCAACAATAAATAACCGGTGGGCTGAAAAGTTCGTAGGCTGACACATAGATGGCGCTACTAGTATTAAATCCATGCGATTTTTAGTTAGCCCAAACCTTCAAAAGGCATGTATATAAATTTGATAGCCGTTCACTATTAATATGTGAGTTATAGCATTTTTAGTGTTCATCACGTGAAGTCCACTAAGCTGACTGTCGATTGGATTCCGGTGTGAAATGATGGAGCCATGTTTCATACATTGTCCCATATCGACGAAAAAATTCGGGTTTATTACGATTGAATAGCTCAAAACACTGCTTAGAATCATCAATTCGTTGTTGTTTTGGGTTGATTGTGAGCTTGCGCGGCACCCACTTTGAACAGAGCTTTCGCATATCCAAATATTCATTCACGTTATGTCCAACCCGTTCCGTTGATATCTTTAGGGTCCGAATAATGTTTATCGCGCCAAGCCTTGGCTTCAATAGTATTTATATTTTTTGGCCAAGCAGAAATGCTTTATTAACCCACGAAATTCCTTTTTATCCATTTTTTCAAACTAACAAAAGTTGCTTCACTAAAAATGATATAACTCCCATACTAATATTGCACCAGCTGTCAAATTTATACACGTGTCTTTTGAAGGTTAGGGCTAACTAAAAATCATATGGATTTAATACCAGTAGCGCCGATTTAATAATACTAGCCCACCTGTTAATACTCGCATAAATAAAGTTTTTTTATAAAAAAAAAATCTATTTATTCTAAGAAAAATATGATTCATAAGAAAAAATATCTATTTATTCATTATATCATTCTATTTAATCATTATTAGATAACTTATTATTCAAGTAAAAAATTAAAATAATTAAACATTTACTTACAACACTAACTGTAACTTGTAATTTAACAAACAATGGAACAAACAAATTCAATGGGAGCGATGGCTTTGCATGATTATTCAAGTAGAAAATTTAAACTTTATTAAACAATGTAATTTGTACTTAAAATAAAAAAACAATAACATACATTTGAGCAAACATATTCAATGGGAGCATTGGCTTTGCATGGTTTTAGAAAGTGTGGATAAATTTGGCTCATAACTTTGGCTTTGAGGACCTGGTTATTGGAATGAGAAACAGAACCATAGAACTTTGTTTCTTTGAGTGCGGTGAAAAGCGAGTACAAGTGGCTGAGAGATAGAATCGGTGCGTAATCCTCGTTAATCGATTCAGAACGATTTTTAAATGCTTTTTTTTTTATAAAATAAATAATATTTGCTTATGGATCCAAAGAGCCGCAGCTTCACATTCAAAGAGCCACATGTGGCTCGCGAGCCGCAGGTTGCCGACCCCTGACAGGCCCATCATAATTAACCTTATTTCCCCCAACACATTTTCTCATTGAATTTTATTGGTTTTTATGCACGCAAGGTGGGAATTTTTGATGGTAATAGCATTTATCCTTTATTCTCCATAATAAGGATAAATGCATCGGATGTGAACTTTAATTTTTTAAAATATGGAGGGAAGGAAATATTTTGCCAGTTACCCATACAACTTCACAAAACATCCTAAATCTATATTTTGTACTGCCAATATTTACATGCCAAGCAACAACCAGCTAGATAAAAAAAACCATTTTAAATTCAAGTAATGAAAAAATTTACATTTTTACTAATTTTTCTCTTTTATTTAGACATTTTTTAAATACAAAAATTGTTTTTTAATACTTTTTTATTATGAATTTATAAAGGAACTATTTATACATATAAACAAAGAGCCACATGTCCATCACTTGATTAGATTTTGTAGTTGGTTTTTGTTCTATTTCTAAGTCTTCTTTTAATTGCCTCATCTTTTTTTTTTTCAATTTCTTCTGGAGTACATCTAGGTTGTTGAGACATTAAATCTAGAAAATAATTATAAAAAATTAATATTAATATTAATTTAAAAAAATTAATATTTAATTAAATATTATTTTAAAAATATTACATGGATGATTATTAATTATATTACATAATTATTAATCATCCATGATAATCTATAATAATTATTGCAATGTCTTGTTATATTAATGAAAAATGTTTTATTATATATTAACAATTTATACACAAATACATTATATAAACAATTTCAACTTAAGGTGATATAGACAAAACTGTTAAAATCCACAGCAGAATTTGCTTCCTCCTTCAAGGGTCATGTGCAGATTTAGTGAATTATCCATGAAAGGAGGGATTTGTAATCAAGAGGACTCCAGATTTGTAATCTGTTCCATTTAATTTGTTTACTTGGTGAATTAGTTGGATGGATTTTCGTGTAATATCGTTTTACCATGAAAACTAACTGCAGCAGTCATACTTGTTTATTTGACAATTTGGTATCCTGGCGATGGATTTGTGCGAAGGGTGCAGGATTCAAGTTTTTTTTGCCAAAAATTTTGCCATTAAAAGTAACATTAAGACAGTCATTATACTGGAAAAATGAATTTCTCTAATTAAACTATTATAACATTAAAGAAATTGGCGAAACATTCCGGATTGAAGATTAGCGACTTCCTCAGGAATACAGGATATTAAATTTCGACCCAACCATGGTAGATTTGATAATTTTAAGAAGAGGATTAGCATTCTTAGCTTTGTAAGACACAGAGATGAAATCCTTGCTGGTAAAAATGCCTTCAATGATGTCACAAAGTTTGTGGAGACTGAGAGTTTATTCTCCTCTTGCTTCCTGTTCCTAACAAAAAATCAAATGTTCCTGAGATATCGTATCAATGATAATGATTTTGAAAAAGGTAAAACTGATAAATTCAAATATGATGCAAAACAAGATCCAATAAGTTTTAAATTGTTATGAAGTAAGACCGTTTTAAAAGAAAATGACCACAGTAAAAGTAGATTCAACAGCAAGGCTTTAATAACTAGAAACTTTTTTAGTGAGTGGTTTGTTTTACCACATGTAAAGCTATTTAGAATAGAGAAATCTGCCTCTGAAGGTTCTCTATACAACAGACAAAGCTTCAGCTCACTCTCCAAGCTTGTAGCTCAATCCTACAAACTTGGAATTCTAAGTTAGACTTTATCACTACAGTTCCTCCCTCCTAATATGACCCCTTTCATTCAGCAGACCACCAGTAATTTCAAGACACTTTGCACTAAAGCACTATTCCAGAGATGCTTCGAAATGGACCTAATGGAGAAGTTCCCTATAGAACAATCAAGTCAATTTGGAAGAATCTATGGCCAGAAGCAATGATTGTAAGAGACTTTGAGAGGATGTACCTATAGTAGAGGATAGTGCAGAGTTCCATGGGTCTGAATGTTAAGTGATAGAAATGTAGAGGAGTTCTGGAACACAGGAAAGAATTAGGAGGAGCAGAAACTTGAGAAGGAGGAACATAATATTAAGAAAATTCTCAACAATTTGAAAATTCTCTTTTCAAATTGTTGCCAAATCAATAGATGTCAAAAACCTTGCATAATAGTGTCCTCTCAACAAAGCCCAAACAAGCCATAATAACATTGTCTAAAATGATTCCAAACATCCCAAGAAGCAGCATGCCAATAAGGAAGAGAAAATTAAATTTGATAAGCTTTCCTTCTTGTTAAATTTTCCAATTTCACAATCAAATAACCCAAAATAAATCTAATTTTCCATTTGGTTGAAAAGTCATCTTTGTCACATTTTACAAGAAAAAAAACAACAACCTTGTACAAAAAAAAGGTTGACATTCAAGTTAAAAATTACATGACAGCCCCTAATTGGCAGCCATTCTTCGATACTTTAGTATCTGGAGGAAACTTTAAAGAACTGACTGCTTCAAAAAAGATCAGGACTAATAAGGAAACTATTTACTAATCTAATTTATATTTTAAATTTAGTTTATAACATTCAAATTAACCTGGTAACATTTATATAGATCTTTTTTAAATTTCATTTTAATATTTATAATCTTACATTCTGAACCTAAATGTACTTGTTTTTAAATATAAAGACTTGCATACTCAATACAATTTTAATTATTTATCATTAAAGTTTGTAATCATTAAAACAACTTAAAGAACATTTATGGTCAGAAATGATTGGAAGAAACTAGTTAATCTAAAAACTAACAGGTCAACAACCAATATCTAGTTGTGTGGCTTGTTCAAAATTATTGGTTAGCAAAATGTATTAGTACTTACTTTCAACTTCATCTATTTTTGATAAAACATCAGGTTGGCAGAGAAGAGATTCATCTTCAAAACTTTCGTCTTCGAAACTATTGTATAAAGCTGCATTCTTTTCTTTCATCACAGCATTTTCTTTACCTGAAGAAAGACTTGGATTGTTTCCTTTTTGAATATTCCCCAAAATATTACTTGGTTTTTCAATACTTAGTTCACAATTTACAGTACTTGCAGTTACTATTTGTACTTTGTCTGAAAGCACAGTACCAGATAATACATCCTCAGGAATCTCACTCAATTCATCTTCACCTATAAGAAAACCATTATCCCATTCTTCCATCTCAGAGTCCCAATCGACATTCGATAGTTCTTCAAATAAGCTGCTATATTCATCTAAAGTCAGTCTACCTTCACAAGAATGTCTCGTTTGCATAACTTCTGAAGGTACAGTTTCAGGTATAGTGGATACTAAATCTTCGCAGATTGGATTATTGGTGGCACCAATCTTGCTTATAGAATCAAGCTCCTGGGTTGCTTTAACAATGAAGCTGTTGTCTGGGTCTCCCCACAGCTCATCTGTGGAATCATTATCTGTGCTGTCACTACCCAAAAATAATTTGGAAGAAGTGTTTAGTTTTAGCACATTGTTTGAATTGCCTACTTCTTGATTATTTACAGAACTATCCCTTTGACTGAAATAAATTTAAAATTCAAGATTTTCAATTTCATTTTAATACTTTATGCAAGTAATTGAACATAAATTTTTTAAAATATATAGTCTAATCTGTGGCATATTTAATAACATGCTAGCACATTTTATGATAGTAAATACTTCATAAAATCTTTTAATAATTAAAAAATTTTTTTATAATTTTTTTATAAATAAAATTTTTAATAATTTAAAAAGTGGAAAACAATACAGAATGAGGAAACATTTGAAAATCAAGCATTTATGAGCTGGTTATATTATGGTTATATTACAGAAAATAAACAAAAACATTAAACAGTTGAATTGACAAAAAAATTAATAGCAACATATATATATGAAAACATTAATACTATAGTGATACAGTTAAATATTGACATAGAAGTACTCATTATAAAGCTTTAAAACAATTCACAATTAGGGTAGTTTACAGAATTTTTCGTGGATTTCTTAAAATCAGAATAATTTGTCTTCTACAACAGAAAGAAAAGAAAGAAGGTCAGAAAAAAAACAATTTTTTTTTTTTTTTTTGGATACAATTGTTTTATTTAACATCCAAATTTAAATAAAAATTATTTATTGTAGAATAATAGATATCATAAGAATATTTTTATATGCAAGAAGAGAAAATATATCTATTTTTTACATAGAAAAAAATGAAATTTAAAAAATATTTTTGGGAAAAACAAAAGAATATGCCATTTATTCATTAAAAAAATTTAAAAGAAAATTTTAAATACCTTGCAGCATTTTTTTCAGCATCTTTATTTAATCCTAAGGAGAGAAAAAAATATTTATTTTATATAAATTATAAAAAAATTACAAGGAATGACTTAAGATTAATAATTTTATAAATTTTCTATGTTTTAATTAGTGTATAAATATAATTCCTATTTTTATAAATCAAGAGTAATAATATTTCAAAAAATAAAGCCAAAAACACTATACAGAAAAAAAAAATTAACATAACATATTATTTTATTTTATTTTGTGAACTTTTGAGCACAGAAATCAAAATTTTTCTTCCTAACAGATATAAATAATAATAAAAATATTATAACAGTAATTTGTAAAAGTTTCGTACATTTTTTTATATAGTAATAGAATATGAACTTTTTATTTTCTGTTCAACTTTCATATTTTGAAATTTATATATATGTGAACAAAATATGTTAGTATACATGGACAATTTTGTAGTGCATGTCCTTTTGTTTGATAAAAATTATAATTTTACAACACCTTTCTTTCTGGGTTCAGAAATATTACTTAAAATATTTGGGTTTTTTTTAAAAGTTATACAATTGATTTATAACATTGTAGGAATGACAATGATGGAAGTAGAACAATGAGTAGGAAGTTTTTTCAATGCCCAACAGGAAACTTTTTTAATTAAATAATTTTTTTAAAAAAAGTATGTCCTTTCATATGAAAATCAACAAAATATATAATTCTAAAAAATGAAAATCTAAATAAGTTGATTTTTAAAAAAAAATTTCAATGTTCTCCTTCTCCCAGACATTTTCTATACAAGTTTAAAATAAAATTCTTTTTTTATAATTTTTTAAATTTGGTTTGAATGAGACTACATAGTACTAAAGACTTTCTTTCGTTTGATTTAGAATGCACAATTATTAAAAAAATTAAACAAATAATTATTTTATATTCTTTAAAATTATCTTTCATACATTTATTTTGATGGCTCAAAACTTTTTGAAATAAATTCTCTAAATAAATTATTTACATTTTGAAAAGAAAAAAATTGTTTAACATTATTTTTAAAAATAAAACCTGAACACCAGCCTTATTACGAATTAGTAAGTCATCAAAATCAAAAAATTACGTAAATAGATAAAAAAAAAAAAAAAAAAAAAAATTATCATTTAAAAATAAAATTTTTAAGTTATTCTAAGAATATAAAACAATATCTTACTTGGTATTGTCTCCAAAAATTTCTTCATTTCTGCAACAACTTGTCGAGATCGTTTTTTAATTACAGGTTTTTTCTGTCTGTTAAAAAAAAAAAAAAAAAATACAATATTAGCTATCTTAAATAAGACATTAAAAAAATAAATGATTCATTTAATGTTTTCTGTAATTTATTTTTTTCATTATATGGTTAACTAAGACATTTCATTAAATGATTAATGAAATAACTTGTTTAAAATATATACTAAATAAGGCATTTTATTCAAAAGTATTGTACTATATTGAATGTGATAATAAATATGCATTCCTAGTCTCCTCCACCTCCCTCAAAAAAATTATATCTTATATAATTACAATATTCAACATATAGCACTGACATATTTTTATTATTTAAACATACATGTTAATGATTTATTATAATTTCTGAGAAATCAAAAATTTAGCTTAAGTATTTTGTAGTAATCAAATTCTGAAAAATGAAATTTCAAAAATATTTTTGCAAAGAACAAAATAATATGTCAATTATTCATTAAAACACATACTAATGCTTCTGGAATAAAAAGAAGATTGATTGACTAATTATTTCAAAACAATTGCTACAATGCTATTTCCCCCTATTCATAATTAAATGAGAAAAAGGATGTTAAAAACATACAAAATACATGATGCATTATTTGTTTTCTTAGGAGTGAAAAATCCTGAATAGGTAGCAGCATTAAAATAACAGAGAACTTTGCAGTAAACCATTGGCAAAAAAGTCACAGTTCACAAATCTCCATGCCGAAACATGGAGATTTAGTATTAGTCCAGAATGATTAATTAATTCATATTAATGCTTCACTAAATCCTGATTAATCATCCTTCCCTATGTTTAAATATCAACAATTTTTCTATTTAAACATAACTTATATATACAGAATAACCCTTAGAATATTAGTTGAAAGATAAGTGAATTTCAAAATAGTTCATAAAGACACAAACAAATTTCTTTCAAAGCATTTGAAGAAATAGATTTATTTTTATTTCTGATGCTGATAATTAATTGCATTGCATAATAACACACTGAAATGGTGAATGAAAGTGTATTGGAGATTTTCAGAGAATTAGAATTTTCTGAGATTAGTCTTTTTTGAAATTCATTCAAAAATCCATTATAAAAGAATATTTGTTTTGCAATTCTTTCTTTTTTTTAATATACTTTACAAAACTATTATGCTATTTATTTATTATGAAAAAAGACTCCAATTTTTTTTCTTCAAAAAACATTCTTTGATGCCTTTCTCTGATTCTGCTATAGCTGTTGGCCACTTAAAAATATCTTTGCCTGTACATATTCTTTAAGATTTTGTAGGTCATTCATTTTTACAGGAATGACTAACACTTTTGAGGAGCAGACCATTAATTCTTTAACAGCACAAAGACCTTTTGTTTCTGATAAGACAAATATTTTGTTTCTTTCGTTACCAATGAACAGATGTCATATGACTTTTTAGAACAAAAGATGAACACTAAAAACCCCAATATTTAGAAGGAAATCATTAATATTAATTTTTTCTGAAGTATCTTTCCAGAAATGATTTTGCCTAGAATTTATTAACTTTTAACCCTGCTTTAAAATCTATGACACTGAAATATTTTGTAGCTTTTACATTAAACATCTGTTTTTTCCTTCAACTAAATATGAAATCTATGTATTATTGGTGAATAAACAAATGAGCTTCTTTTTGGATTCAGAGTTTTAGTTTATTTACAGTCATGTCCATAAATTAAGGATAATGAAGTTCAGGCAAAGAAAGAGACAGAAGCAAAAAAGATGCTATATGTTTGACATAATTAATAAAAATTGTGATTTTTACTCCCTGGAGCAAATTTCAAAAAAGAACCTATTTATAAAAAACAGTATAACATGGTTAGTATGATGGTTAATATGGAGTACGTCTCCCGGACGATGCAATACAGGCCTCACAACGCCTAGGCATGCTGAGTATCAAATTATCAATCTGATCTTGGGGAATATTACACCACTCATCAAGCAATGTCTTCCGAAGTTCCGGTTGACAGGGGGGAGGGGGTTGACAGGCTGCAATTCGTCGGCCAAGCATATCCCTCACATGCTCTATTGGATTCAAGTCCAGTGAGTATGCTGCCAATCCATACGGGTGATATCCTCCAATTGAAGGCCTTCGTCTACAATGTTTGAACGGTGAGGACGGGCGTTGTCATCCATAAACAGAAATTCAACACACATGGCGCCCCGAAACAAACGTACATGTTGTTCCAGAATGACATCCCGATAGATGTGGCCTGTCATCATTACACTCTGAACATGCAGGTCAGTTCTGGAACCAAGAATAATTCCTCCCCGAACGAGCCATCCTGCACCCCCGTAACGGTGTCGTTCAATGGTGGTAACGGGTACCTGGCGCTCTCCATATGAAAGTCCGGCGAGAATCAGACTGCAAACTAAACCTGGACTCGTCGGAAAACATCACACAAGACCACTGTTGCGGTGTCCACAATGCATGCTCTCTACTCCAGGTTAATCGCAGGTGACAATGAGTTGCGTTAAGTGGAACACATCTGACAGGCCTACGAGCATATAGACCAATGTGCCCTAAGCGTCTGTACACGGTCTGCCTTGAAACTGTCGTACCGGTAGCTGAAGAGACAGGTCTGATGCTGTGCTCCGTCTGTTTCTTTTGGCAATAACTGCTACATATAGGTCCTCATTGGGCGTTGTAACTCGGGGGCGACCTGTGCTGTAACATCTACTCACATTACCATCATCTAGGAATCGTTGCCAAAGCCTGGAGATGACACTCTGGGCGATTCCAAGTTCCGCGGATACTTCCACATTCCAGTCGTCCGATAATTCTACCACGTAAAAAATCATCCAAATGCTTCCTTTGTGCCATAACTATGCGGTTATTGCACTGAAAGGCTTTTAAAGCGCTTGTTAATAATTTTACTTCTTTGCCACCATTCCTTATATACCCCTCTCTTACACTCTCGTCATTGTGACGTACTATCCGCGCCATCTGGTGGTTTCCTGTAATTTGCATATTCTTCTTCAAGATGTGTGTGATAATTCTACAGATCAAATTTTTATTTTAGAGTTCAATTTCTGTGTGATTCTGAATTATCCTTAATTTATGGACATGAGTGTATTATAAAGCCCCAATCGCAGTCATTAAAAGATTGCATTTTTTTTAAATTTTATATTTTGACTAGCTAATAACGAGTATCAGATTAATTAACTAATAATAACTAATTGTAGTAGTATCAAAATATTAATTTCTCAAAAAAATAGGTAGAAAATACAGTAGAACCTCTTTAAGTCAAAAACTTCCACAACTTGAAAAAAAATTTTGTTCCCTTTCTCCAAGCTCGAAAACCTCCATTACTCAGAATTTCAACCCTCTATATGTCGAAATAATTAGTCAATCCCACAAGCCATTTTGGTATATATTTTCCCTCTGTAACTCGAAAAAAAAAAAAAAAAAAAAATTGGGACCTCCGTATCTGTAACATTAACAATGTTTGATTTTACAACCTTTACAACTCGATCATTTGAAACTAATTACCTCTATAGCTCAAAGAAAAATAAGCTACCTACTTTAAGGATTTGCCGACAATGCATGTCATTGTTACTTAAAAAACAATGTATGAGTATACAGTAAATAGAATAACCAATTCTATGAAATATTCTGATTATTGCTATTGATTTTATTTGAACTCTAGCGATACATAGAGGATGATCGAATTGTCTAAAGCAAATAAATAAGTAAATAAATAATGGACTCTTTTAATACATAATATTTTTAATTTAAAGGTTGTTTCAGAATTATTTAAATTTTTTATTGTAGTACATAATATAACTTTTAAGTTGCAAATAAACATGTTTATTAACTCTGTAACTTGAATATTTATTTATTTTACCTAACTCAAAATAAGTCAGAAAAATTTTTAAACCTCTACAAGTCGAAAACTCTATAACTCGAATTATTTGGCTTCCCCCTTGAAGTTCGACTTACAGAAGTTCTACTGTAGTTTCACATATTATGATATATTTTAAATATAGCTGAAATAACAACATTATAGGAGAAAAGATTAATTTTTTTCAAGGGGAAAAAAAGCTATATGTACCAGATTCAAAGAAGTTAATTTTTTTTTTGTAGTTTATTTAGAATTTAGTATAAAATAATAAAAAAAGGAAATAAATATTTTCTAATGATCAAACAAACAAATGCAAGCACCATGCCATTAAAAATGAAATAGTGAACATTACACATTTTAAATAATAAGAAAATTCTTAAATTGCACATTTGTATATAGCAATACAATTTGTATATAACAATAAATTTGATAAAGTAACACAATATTTTTTTGAAAAAGAATAAATGTAGCATTTTTTTTTAATTGTTCAATGCAATAACCTTTTGAATATACATAATTTTAATTCCTGAACAAGTATTTTTCCACAAAAATTACATTAAAATATCTCTAAAGAAATATACAGAACAGAATCATAATAAATAATAAGATTTTAAATTATGTACTTTAAAAAGCCCACTTTTGAAAATTTCTGCAACTGAAAAAAAATTCTGTAATTCTTTAATTACAGACATGCACACAACTTTCATTTTTAATGGCATTTTTTTTAACAAATACTAAATTTATTTATAACTTGGATTGTTTCTTACTGGGAAATCAACATGTTAAAAAATTAGAACTTACTGTACTTTTTTTATATTAGTAATCTTTTTTTGATTAGACATCCAATTTTCCAATAGTTTTATATATTGAGCTGATTTTACATTGTTGTTACATTCTGGTACCTGGAATTTGAAAATGATAATACCCAATAAGAATAATATTGATTTTAATATATTTGAATGTAATATTTTTAAGGTAACATAAAAATTTTGCATGCCAATATCTTTGTTTCATTTTATAATAAAGAAAATTTTCTTGAAAATTCAATAACAAAAAAAAAATTCTTAACTAGAATATATTTTTTAAGAAGTAAAATATCTAAAAATATACAATAATTATTTTTGCTGAAGTATCACTACTAAAGTACACAATAATATAGTACAATAAGTAAATTTAAGATTATTTAAACTTGATTATAACTAAACAAACTGTTTTGAACAACATTAGCAATTTATTAATCAATTATATAGTTTATATCAATAGCAAAACAATCTTAAATATGAGAAAAACAAGTTTTCCTTGTTTATATACCATAACAAAAATCATAATAATTATAGTAACTTCTTCAACCCATGTAAAAATAAACTAAAAAAAAAAGTGACGCAATTATGAATGAAATATTTAAATAAAAAAAAAATTCCTAACGAATAAGATTCCAATCTAATTTGTTGTATAATTATTCAAATAAAGTATATTGTGTTTAATAATTTGTGATTAAATAATATAGCAACATTTTTTTTAAATAATTCAAGCATTTGATATAATATGATCTGTTTGGAATTATTAATGAATTCATCATTGGTTAGCTATCAGGTTTAAATTTTTATGTTTTAAATTTTTTGTTTATCATTCTGTCATTTTATTTTCAAAACTGCACTATTTTTCCTTAAACTCACAGTAGATAAACCGAATTAAAACATTACATGGCATTATTTACAGAAAGAGAATTAATAAAGTATTTTTTATTGCATTAATATAAAAACATATCAAATATTGTACAAGTAAAAAAAATTACTATTTGATAAGATCTTTGATTAAAACAAGAAAAAGTACAGAGGCACTAGCTTCAGTAAGTTTCATGATTAAATGAATAATAAATATTCATAATACCAAAATTGAACAAAAAAAAAAAAAAAAAACTATTTCTTTAAAAGCAACATTGATACATTATATGTAATATAATACTGTATCATATTAGAAATGAATTAAAAAATTATGTTTCATCTTACCATAAAAATGTATTCATTTAGCTATATTGCTAATGATCATAAAATTAAAACTAATAATCATAAAACTAAAATTCTTACTTATGAAATAAAAATAAGTGAAAACAATAAAAAATTAACAAAAATAAAGTTATCAAATCAAACATTGTATGAATAGTACGCATAAATACTGATACATATAACCCGTTAATGATCGATCTTAAAAAAAAATTAAATTAAAATTAAGTACATAAGTAAATCTAGTTTCGTTTTATTAAAAAAATTTCAATTTTTATAATACAATAACTGAAAAAAAGGAAAAATAATCTTTTATTAAAAAATAAATATATATCTTCAATAAAATTCAAAAGACAGCAAGATATATTTTATACTTTTATTTTAATCTTCAACAGAAGAAAAGAAAAAACATACCTGACACTGATTTAGATTTTCAAGCAGCTCTTGAATGGTAAGTTTTATTTCTTTTTTTCTTGAACCTTTAAAATAAATTTTTTAACTACAAATTTTTATCAGTACAATACATCTTAAAAGAGTTATTCTTAAAGTTTTTCTTTTGTACTTCTCTTTCCCCTTTAGTTATAAAAAAAATTACTGCTGCATACTACAAGAGTCTTTTCATAAATTAAATTAAAATAGACTTAATGCTTGTTTTATTTATTTTTGTTAGTAGTAGATGAATAGCTATTTTCTATATATATAAATTAAGTATTCAAATATTAAGCTAAAAAGAACTAGCTTCATTAATTTCAAATATTTGCATAAAAGCAAACATAATAAACAATTTTGAAAAGAAGCAGAAAATACGATTTAATAATGGAATATGTAAAAAAAAATAGATCACAGCATAAATATTACCTTTAGGCAATTTTGGTGAACTATAATCCCAAACTACATCAGGATGGTTTTCTTGAGAATATGGAAAAGAAGAAGAAGGAGAACTATAATTTTGAATACCAGTTTTTGGGGACTGTGAGGGTGTTGAACAAGAACTGTGAACATCTGTAAAAGAATGTTATTAGTTTGATTTTATTTTTTAGGATATATTATTTGTATAAGATGCAATTGATATTATAAAAGATGCTATAGTATATATATATATTTATATATAATATAGTAATATATAGCAGCGGTGGGCAAATGTGATTATTGGTCTTTTAAAAAGCAATCCTAAAATTTCCAAGTTTGTACCAGTTCACTGAATAATCCATCACAAGCATATTATTAATAGATATTTAAAATACAAAAACAAGAGGAATTTTATTCTAAAAATTGTAAATTTTATTCGAACAAATACCAAGTCTTTTTTTTTTAAGAATTGAAAGAGAAATAGGAACTGTCAAATGACATATTTTACTGTATTGTGTGATAGTTATCAATTTACAAAGTTATGAACCAATTTAATGAATTATTCTCTTCAATTTCCACATATTTTTTAAAGTAAAATGATACCTAGAACTGGCTTCAATACTTAATGTCCATTATTGACACCATGCAGCACTTACAAATTCTAAATTTAACATTGTACAGGAAAAAAATAAGTGATTTGTCTCAAACTATAATTAATTTTTAATTCCTCCAACTTTTAAAAATGATTTGAAGTCAAACACATTAAAAATTTTTCCTCACTTAAAAGCAAGTTCTATTGAAGATAAAATTAATGAATATCAAGAAATTGTAGAGCTGAGAAACTTCATATTTACATTAGTGTTTTTTGTTGTATTGATATTATTCAATGTTTTTTTTTTTTTTTTTTTTTTTTGTTGTTGTTGTTGTAATATACTACTATCCGACACAGTATTACAGTAGAAGTACTAGTAATGAAGGAGGACAAGGTATAGCAAATGCAAAATAAATCTCTTTTCTTGGAGTTTTATAAATTAGTGACAAAAACAAAATAATTCTAACTTAAAGAAAGCAAATTTCAATTTCTGGAACAAAACATTCCTGTAAATATCTATATTCAATACAAAGTCCAAATATCATTTACAATAAACTAATCATCATCTTAAAGAATTGCTGTGAAGAGCTTTGATAAATTAAACACCAGATTTTAAAAAATTATCAAAAAATCAACTGAATTTATAATTATTAAATGTTTTATTAATTTTCTTCCAATTGTATTTATTTTTAAAATTTTAGCCTCTTTTTTAATTCATATTGCCAATTTATTTTTAATAATGATAAATAAATATTAGTTATTGTATCAAATTTTATTAAAAATATGACACAGCTCCCGAAAGAAATATGAAACCTGTATGAGGTTCTGCTCACCTCTGCCCACTCCTGACACATAATAATAAAAATAATTACAAAATATATTAGTAAACCCAAATGCAATTTTGCCAAGGCTATAACAGCCTTATTATGAGAACATGATGGAGTGGGTAGGGGATTGAAAGTATACATAAAGCTAAATATGAGAGGAACTCTGCATTGTATTGTCCAAAGTTACCAATTTTGTTAAGACAACACTGGCCAAGAGTACTATAATAAAAATAGAGAAAACAACATTGTAATGCTAATTAATGTATTGAAAAACATTCCACTAATCTATGTAAGTGTAAAATTATCAGTATTTTAAAGGCTTTATCTGTATTAAATTTTTATAAAATGTCAATATTTTTTAAAATATCACATATTAACTAATATTATATCAGAAAGAATTTTAATTTGAAAAAGCAATTTAATAATATATAACTAGCACTACCACTTATTATTTATTTATTATTACATCTACTAATTTTAGGTAATATAGCCTATATATATTAGAAATTGCATATTTCTTCATAATTTTTATTTATTAATGAAAAGAAAAGGAATGAACATAAGAAAATAAAATATGTGATCTTATATTTTTTTGAAAAACAAATTTGCTTAAATATCTTTAGTGTTAATTTAAATAAGAATGAAATTCTTGGCAGGATTTCTTAAAATTTACTTTGATAATTAATATTGCTTTGTAAAACATGACATTAAACTGTTTTTTTCACTCATCTACAACTTATTCATAAGAGAAAATATTCTTTCTATGGGTTCCATTAGTGTCTGAAAGACACAAATTACATTCAATAATTATGCAAAAATTCACGCAATTAAAATTATATGCAAGAAACTTCATGAACAATTCATACCTGTGCATAGAACTTTTCACTATGATAAAAAACATATACATTGAATTTAGTATTGCGAATAAAGAAATATGTAAAAATCAAGATACCCTGAATAGCAGAAATCAATATTTTTGATATGATATTTTGATTATTTATTATTCACTCCAGACTATTTTCACTCACTTTGTTGAGCCTTGCTCTTTTATAAATGGGTGGTTACAATTCCTCATATTTATAAGTTTCTCACTTTATTTTTGGAAAAATGATAGGGAGGGACATCTGCTTACTTTTCGTTTAGATTGAAGTTCAGTGTAATATTTGAGAACAAAAAAAAAAAAAAAAAAAAAATCATCAGAATATATATGCATACATAATTTGCCACATGAAATAGTAGGTTCTTAATGAATAATCTGCAAATTATGGTACTCAAGAGCTAGCCAAAAAAGAGACAAGGTAAGAAAAAATGAAATGATTAATAACTCATAGTCTATTTCAAAAGAAGTAAAATATATCTGTCAGTTCATAGTAATATGAAAAGGGCATGTTAATATAAAAATATTTTTCCCTTGTAAACACCATGCTTCTCTTCCTATTACTATAGGATTAGAAACAGACTGAATGAAAAATATGTAATAATATTTGCAAATATACAACATCACTAGCACAAATTATAATCTAAATCTATACTTCTCTTATTAGACCCATCCTGGAATATAGAATTCCTGTTTACTGTTGCGCATCTAACACAAATTTACAGAAACTTGAGCGAGTCCAACTTAGCGCAGCACGAGTTATCACTGGTCTTCGTAACACTTGCCCTAATGACATAGTGCTGTATGAGGCTGATTTGCAACCACTTAACCTCAGAAGAAGTGCTTGTTTGGTGAAATATTATGGTAAACTATGTAGTCTTGGAGACAGAAATAGAACCTCAGCTTATTTAAGAGACTGGCACAATGTTCAGAAGCTTAAGAGATACAGCCCATTCAGCATGGTGGCTTCTGCTCATCTGTTCGAAACTAACGTGGAACAGCATATTTTGGTTCAATGCATAGATCCTTCTGACGGTCTTCCTAATGTACATTTCCACACTGACCTTTCTGTCCAAGTGAATAAGCAGGATGACCTTCCTGTTTATCTAAAGCAACTAGCCCTTGAAATAATAAACGACATTCCAGCTGATGCTATTAAAATGTACACTGATGGCAGTAAAAACGAGAAAGGTGGAACTGGCAGTGAAATATATATAATTTCAAATAGTAATTACATGAAGATTCAGAGAAGGAATCCTGATGGCTGCTCTGTATTCCGTAGCGAGCTCATTGCTATAAACGAAGGCCTTGACTACTTAGCGACTGTTACTGCAGGAAATGAAATCTGGATTCTAACTGATAGCAGGAGTTCTATTCAGCACTTGGCTAATTGGTCCAGTGTTAGAGACAGGGTAGGTGTATCTATTCTCAAAAAGCTAAAACATCTTTCAGTGGATCATCAGATCCACATACAGTGAATTCCCTCCCATGTAATGGACCTTGGGGAATGAAATGGCAGATGCATTGGCCAGCGGGTGCTAGTGAGGTATTGGTTCTGCTTGAGCCCCTTACCTACACAGAGATTTACTCCCAAGCTATGTTAAATGGAAAAACTATTTGGTCTACTCCCCCAGTGCACCAGTGGTATCGGGGTCATCGACCTGGCGGTGCTTTGGCACTTAATTGTGACAGGCAGGGACAAACTGCAATCACCCGTTTGCTCAGTGGACACCTTAGAACTATGACTTTCACAGATGGTTTGAAAGCTTTCGACATTTGCACCAAGTGCTCCTCTGAGCAGGCTTCACCATCTCACATATTGGCGTGCCTGGGGCTCAGATGTCAGGATCTCCTTGACAGTCTGTGGATGGTCTTGGACTTTCTTCGGGTATTTGGATTCATGGACCTAGTCTAGCCCCGCTGGACTTTGGGGATAGGGTGGGGTAATAAATCAGGGGTGGCCAACCTGTAGCCCGCATTGAATATTTTTTCTGGCCTGTGAGATTTATCACACTTTTACAAAATATATTTATTTTATAACGACAAAAGTAGTGAAAACCAATGTATTAAAAAAATACATTATGCTTGCATCCATGTATCAAAAATTAACTGTCAAAATTATGAGAAAAAATTAACTTTAATTTTAAAATAATATCCTTGTGAATATACAACAGATATTGCATGTTTTATTTTTGAGTTTACAGTTATGAGTTCGTAGAATAATTAAATTACATTCTGCGAACTCATGATACACTCACATCTTGGAACATCTAATATAAAAGATTCTATGTTTCACTTTAAGTGACCATCCTTAGATATGTACAGTCGATTATTGATAGCAAAGCAAACCAGATTCTTAGTTCAAGTTGATAGCGCTTTTGGTTCAACTGAAATCTGCAAATCGTTTTTTTTTTTTCGAAAATGAAATTGACCAGACTCAAAACATGCTCAAACATAAAGGACACAAACCTGCAACACCAATTACGATGTGCAAATACCCAAATTGAGATCGATTTGCAAAATCTAAGTGAAAGAGTGGAGAAACAAATATTGCATTAATAAAAAAAAAATTTTAATGATTTAATTTTTATTTCGTTTATAATTATATATTTCATTTTTAGAGCTACACATTTTCTTTACAGTGAGTGTTTAGTATCATAATTATATTTTCTATGCTTACATGTAAGAATAATAGTAAACACAAAAATAATAACTCATTATATTTCAATTTTTCACACCAAAAAATGTGTACAGTGGGTCTAAATCCAATATGGGGATATATAATTTTATATGTGGCCCGTGGGTTATAATACATTTCCAAAGTGGCCTCTAAGATCTTTCGGGTTGACCATCCCTGATCTAAATCAAATATGATCTTATATGAGATTAAGCTTTTACATTGAGCAATATCTAAGGGATTCCCTCAAATCTCCTTACATGAATGTTAAGTATTAAGGATATTCAGTACTTTCTCGTTTAAGTGAGACTGGGCAAAATATGTGAGAGCCTATCAAGAATTTACTGCAATATTCGTTAACAAACAGAATCACAGATCATTATACATTAGAAATCAGACTTCGAAAACTTACCAATGCCCTGATCTCGCCTCGATGTCTTTCGTGTAAGTCTCTTAGGAGTAACTTGGTATTTTCTGTTCGCTCTAATAGGGCTTATTTCACACCCATCTAATCCTGAATCGGTTTGATGCATAATTATTTAAAATGAATTTCTTTGATTTTGAAACAGTGATATGTGTTTTTCTAAGACTGAAAACTTAGGTAAAAAAATAAATACAATATGCACATAGATCTCCAAAGTCAACAAAACTTTATAAAAATATTTGCACGATTATTTTCATAAGTTGAAAATATCAGACATAATTTAATAAATTTGTTATTTTACAACTAGTAAAAGAATAAATACAATTACACAAAGAAAATTGTCAAAAACTAAACAAACACATTGATACATAAAAAAACAAATCAGATTATGACTTGACTTCACTTGACTTGATTTTAAGATTTTATTCGTCATTGGCTGTTTTATCCTTATTTATTGATCTCTTTAAAAAATTTGAAATTTTTATGAAGATATAAAATTAAAGAAAGAACGATTAAAAGAATACTATTTTAAAGAAAATTATAGAAACTAATTATAAGTCACCATTAAAGCTGATTCTGGCTATTTTGTTTTCATAATAATCTTTTAACAAGTGAAGTGAAATGCAGTGTTTCGCATTTGTTTATCTTAGTTTCATTTTTTTTTTTTTTTTTAAATTTTTGTTGTTTACTGTCTGACACATTTTTGAAAGTGAAACTGAGATGAACCAATTATGTCTCTTTAAGAGAGCATCTTATTGCTAGTAAAATTAGAGGAATTATTATTGCATTCTTTAAGAAACGGTATTTATCTCATTTGTTGAATGAATTTATTTTAAAAAAATAAACATTTTTTAATATTTTGCAATTGTGTGATAACAAAACTTCGAAATATTATTATTTAAAAATAATATATGTCATTTTATCGAATGTATTTTTTTTCTATACGAAACCAGTGTACATTGTTTTTTGAAATAATAAATAAAAAATTACACTTGATTTCATAAAAATTATTTCATAAATACATTTTCAAACATTTTATTAAAATATTATTACGTTTCATAGTTAAATGATTATTAAAAAATTACGATCTCTTTTTCAAAACATTTCATGATGATAATAAAAGTAAGAAATAAAAAAAAAATTACATCTTTAAAAAAAAATGAAATTGCATACATATATATATATATATATATATATATATATGCACAATAATACACACAAAGCTCTAGAAAAAGGAATTATTTTCTTTTCTCATATTGCTGTGTGTATATGTATATACACACCACTGTATGAGTATAGAAACTAATAATGATTTTTATTTTCAAAATGGTTTTATTATTATCAAATTTTAATTAAAATTATTATTATTTGATTTTTTATTTTAGCAGTGATCTTGACTTCATATGAAGTTAATCCAAAGTAATTTATATGTATTTGTTGAGTTAGAAATTGGTAATGGGTAAGTATATGGTTTTTTATTTTTTTGAGTTTAATTTTGTATGATTTTAATATTTATTTTCTAATTTATTTATTTGTTATCTAACAATGTGTTTCTGAAATACTTATAAAATTCTAAAATGTATACCTTAACAACCAAAATAGCATTATTTTGTATATTTTGGGAATCTTATGTTATTCTGTACAGTTAAAACTGAGAACTTAAAAGTAATTAAATTTAATAAGTAATGCTTCTGCAGTGTGTTTTCAAATATAATGTATGCATTCAATATTCAAATGTTTTGGTTAATATTGAATTTTTCACTACTCCATTTACTTATTTATTATTCTTTTTCAGGAGATGGGTAATTGCCAATGCTGTAATCAACACTGATGGAGCTTTCAAAGTGCAAATTCAAAATGAAGATGCATATACTATTCAATTATCTGATACTTGTGTTATTACAGCTCCACAGGATACGGTTTTTAATATAATTCCTCCATTGCCATTCAGAAGATCTGCAAAAGAAACTTTCAGTATTCATATCAAGAAAAATTCCACTATTTGGTTTTTGGCTTCATGTGAAGAAGAGAGGTAAAAAAAAAAAGAGCATATGTGAGATGTTCTGTAATAACCATTTAAATTATTTTTTCTCATATAAAAAAAATTTATTACTTATAGATTAAACTAGATTTGCTTAGCATATTTTAAAATATGCTAAGCAAAGCTAAGCCTTTTTATTTTTAAGAGGAAATAGGGTTGTTAAACTCTATTGTTGTAATTTTTAAAAATTCATATATATGTAGAGATTTGAGAAACAGTAAATTAATTTGGTAATGGTCGATAAATTTTAAAGCTATTAAAAAACAATATGATATGTATGGTAATATAGACTGAAAAAAGTTACATATAAGTTAATAGCAAAAAAATACTTATTATTTATATAAATTGTTTTGTTTGCTTAAATTTATTTTAGTATAATAATTTTAATAAGAATTTAATAAATGATAAAAATTAATGCATAATATATCTAATAAACAATAAAATGTTTGCATAGCTTGCAAAACACACACACACACTGAAATTCAAGAATCTAAATTTGTCACAAACATAAAATAAAAGCTTTTTCTGACTAAATAATCTCTCTAAAACAGCATGTGAATAAGAAATAAATGATTGCATGCTTCATCTTTTTAATATTGTAAACTTTAAAAATAATTTTTTTATTGTTATTTTTAATGTTTTTTTTTAATATTGCAAAAGAAAAAATTAAAACAAAACGACTTTTTGTAGTCATTTGCTCAATGAAAGCTACAATTATATTCTTTTGCATCTTTAAACGAATTCTAAATTTTTATTTTTAAGTTTATGAATTCAATTTCAATTCATAAAGCTTTTCATTTGTTTTTCATTTATCGCTATAATTTTGTTATTTTTATGTTTTCTTCTCAAAGTTTTTGTATAAAAAAAAATATATTGTATTAAGTAGATTTATTTCCCTTGCTATATAAAATAAATTAAAAATATATCTCAATTTATAGGGATGGTTGGTGCAAGGCTCTTAATGGATTTGTAAGTCTATTTATTACATTTTAAATGTGTTTTATCATTTACTTTTTTTGTTTTTAATATTTGGAAATTACTGAAATGAGTAATTTTTGTAATATCATGTAGTGGTCTATTTTCGAATATCTTTTATAATTTGTTATAAAAATTATTTCAAAGAGAATCATAATGGATGAAATTGACATGTTAATTTAAAAAAAAAAAAATTTATTTTATCTAATCATTTAATTTCCATAGCAATTTTTCTTTTTGCATGATGTGCATTATGTATCTTAATACTTTAATTTTAAAAGATTCTGTAATTTATATAAAATTAATGTAAATAAATAAAAAAAACTAATTAAATTTTTTAAGAAAATATGCAATTAACTTAATTATGAAAATAAATTTTTTCTATAAAAGTAATTAATATTAATATAAATTAATAACAGTTTAATATTTTTCTTGATAAAACAAGCCATATGGTTAAGTATGAGATAAATAATGCTAAAAACGAAAAAAAAATTTGAAATGTACTATTAAAAGGGATTTGTTTACAAAATATCAGATTAAAAATTGAGGATTTGGTTAAGGATTAGTTCATAATGATGGGCATGATGTTATTTAAAATTTTGCATTGATATAAAAGGGATTTGTTTAATGTTAATTTGATATTGTAAAGTTTAACATTAATACAAGTTTCTAAAAATAAATCTAAAATAAATTTACTGTGATATTTATTTATTTTTTTAACTAGTTTGCAGGTATAACAACACAATGTGAGGCATTGGGTAATTTTTTTTATGAGTTCATAAAAAATTAAGTTTGTTATTGTATTTTTTATTTTTTCTGTAAATGTCTTGCAGAACTCCAGTTAGTTCAATCGGCATAGGTGCAAAAAAGAATAAATTTTTTTATAATAGAATCTTAACATAAAAATAAATATTAGTAGATTTTCTATTTTTGTTTTTTATTGTAACAGTCATACATAAAAAAAATCTAACCAGAAATGAATTATTATATTTTTCTGACTTTCAATTTGGTAAAATTGGTAATTATTTAATCTAAGTCCAAAATTTAGGCCAAGAAAGGTTTGATTGACAGTATTGCTAAATTATGCAACTTTTCTTGTCCCATGAAATTTCCTAAATATATTTGTATTGATGCATATGTACTAATGATACAACTATGGTAAATAAATTGTAATTGTTCATGACTATTGAATTTTATAGAAGTTGATTTAGTAATAATATATTAAATCATATTATTTATAGAAATTCATAAATTCTTATCATTTAATTATTTAAATAATATTTTATTTTGTCACAATTGGCCAAGTTTTTATTTTTTCAGTATTTCATATTTATATTCCTTAGAAAATATTTAATTATTTTTTAGACCAATCGTAAACCACTGCCTTATGGTGATTATGACAACTGGAACTACAATCAAGATATTGAAATTGAAACGAAAATTCTAAAATCATGTCATTCACTCAAATCCCTCGCTTCTCAACATCGTACTGGATTCTACTTTATTCAAGAATCCAAAAGTAATTGCTCTAAATTACCTGACGCTTCACATGCTGAATTGGACTTAGGGTTTTATTCTCCGGCTGAAACAAAAAGAAGCCTAAAATTTCCTGATTCAGTTGCACCTCAACATCGATCAGGGTTTTATTCGATCCATAAACCCAAAAAGAAAGCGTCTGATGAAATTAATATTTCTCCAGTTGATCCACTGGAAAGTGGTGTAGAAAAATCTGAATCGAAAAATATCCGCTGTCGTTGCTGCTGTGTTTCACTTAGATGCCTTGTCAATATCTTTGGTTCCTGCTTGCATCATTGTTGTACCAATTTTGCTTCAGCAGTTTAAAACATTTTTGTTACATCAAGTGTTGTGGTTTTAAATTTACCTTTTTATATAGAATATAAATAATTCTTTATGTAGAAACATTGTATCTAGAATTTTTTTTTATTTATTTAAAAATGTTTCAATTTCCTCTTTTTTTAAATAAATATTAAATTTTATTATTTAATTCAAAGAATTCATTTAAATCAAAATCTTGGGAATATTAATCAAACTTTTTAAGGCAAAAATATTGGATAGAAAATTAGAATCTTAACTATTGAATAAAAAAAAAAAAAAAAAAAATCTTTACTATTGGCTTTTTTTACTATTTAACTATGTTTATAATCTATAGTTTTGTTAAAATATTTTGTTTAGTTGTACAATGGTACTAGTCTTATTCAGTATTATAAATACTGTGTTGGAAGAAAGCATTATTTCTTCAATTATTAAATTATATTTTTTATTTCTTTATTTTTCCTATTTTAGACACTGTGTGCAATATTTTTTTGAAATGACTAATTTTAACTAGAGCTTGTTTCATGATAAGCTATATATTATTTTCATGTATTTTATTTATGTATATAAGTGCATTTAAAAAATCCTATAACTTTGTTATATTATTTTTTTGTTTGAATGACTGGTTGATTAATATTTATTTTTTATTTAATATTAGTTTTATCAATGTATCGAAAATTATTGCTTTAAATATTATATGTCTAAAAAGTCTTATTTATTTTCTTAATTTTTTTTTTTTTTTTTTTTTTTTTTTTTTTTTTTTTGGTACTTGCTATTTTTGCTTTTCAGTGAAATTTTTTTTTACAAAAATATTTTTTATATCAACAGCAAAAGAATTTTTAATTATGGTACTTTTTTATTTGAGAATAGTAATTATATTATGCTGTGAAACTTTTTTTATTTTCAGTTTTGCATATTTTTAATTACAAAATTAGAATCGCTTTATTTAAGTTTATGGTTATTTTGTGGTTAAAAAAGGCCTATTTAATTAATTAAACAAATTTTTTATGTAACACTTAATATAGTGCAGAATGATTTCATTAGTTTATTTTTGTAAAATGTTCTATAAATAATGTTTAAAAATATAACGAACATTTTTTAATGTTTTATAAAATTCTAACTAGTCATTTTATTTTAAATCCTAATAATTTCTAGGATTTTTTTAAAAATTACATTTATTAAAACAGAAAATATTAATAATTTAAAAAAATATTTTGTCTCAGTATTATAAACATGAATAAAATACCTAAAAGCGAAATCAAATTATCGTAAAGTTCTGCAGTACAGTAAATTTGAATTAAAATATTTAATTTAATCTTTCTAATTTTTGAATACATTTTAATAATTATTATCTATTCAGTCATTTCATAAAAATACATATTCTACATGTGTACAATGTAATAAGGATTTTTGTCATTTTTTATTTTTAATATTTTATAACTAATTATCCCGCTCCTACAGACCATGCTGAACCATGGTAGTCTGCCTGTCGGCAGATTCTGAAATAGGAGATGTTTTCTTTTTATAGGGTTATCAGCCCAATGCTCTAGAGTCACATTTGAATGGGATCTACAGTTTAAAGTGGATTCCGAACCTCCACAATCATCCATGGAGGCGCTAGGACTCAAACCTGAAACCTTTGGCATTGAGCGCTAGTCACTCAGCCATCAGGTCTCTTTAATATTTTATATGCCGTTTCTAACTTTTGATCCTTAATTACTTATCAATATTATAATGGCACTAATTTAGTTTTTGGTTTAAATCATATTGTACAAACTTACATAAAATATAAATAAGTCACATTTTTTCCCTCTAGTTAGCTTATTACAAAAATATTTTACTTTATTTTAATTACTTTTGTGAAGTAGCAAAAATATTTTATCTTGTGCATGGTATGTTTATAGTGGAATTAACTGAGATTATTTTACAACAATACATTCAAATATACTACTTGCCATAATTCACATCATAAAGAAAAAAAATTCTTTATCAAGATCCAATAAACTGAAGCTTACTGTTAGAGCATATTATTCAATAGGTTATTTAAACAGTTTAAAATTGCATATTATAAATATTGGTCCAGCTATATTTCTACTGTAGCATATAGAAACTAACAGTTATTTTTTAATGGATAATTTTTTAACTATTATATTTTATACATTTAATATTTATTAAACTGATACTACAGTATGATATTGCAAACATACTGTTTCTTATAATAACTACTTTATATTATTGCCTATAAATATGCTTAATAAAGTATATTTATTGCATTTGTATAGTATGTATCAATTGAAATTTCTTTAAGTAAAATATTGTTTTTTTTTTTTTGTTTTTTTTAAATTTAAATAAAAAATATGCTTACTTCAATAATTAAAAAAATAAAAACAAAAATTACCTTTGCTTTCATTTTAAAGTATAACTTTAAAATGAAAGCAAAGGTAATTTTTATTTAATAAAATAAGCAAATTTTTCCTTTTCTTGGTCAATTAACTGAAAAATTAATTTGATTATGTATTTAATAATTATTACTTTTATACTTGATAGTTAAAAATAATATAGAAGAAAAAAAATTATTGGAAGAATTTAATTTTTTTATGCATTATTATTTAAACTGTATTAATATGCCATTTTGAAATAATTTTTTCATGGTTAAAATGTGATCAATAAACAATATTAAGTGTTGCATGTAATAAAATTTATAAAGGGAGTGTATTTGAAATAATTACAATTGATACTTATCGTAAGTTTTTTAAAACATATATATTTTTAAATAGTGCTAAACAATTTATATATTGATATTATAATCCTTTTTATGAAAGAAAAAAAAAATTTTTGAATACTGTATTTTTAAAAACATTGAAAAAAATTATTTGTAAGACAAATGAAGATTAAAGTGCCTATAAATTATTGTCTTTTTCTTTTTTGACACACACATTTGAAATTTTTAGAGTATTAGTTTTTCTTATAACAAATAAGTTTATAATGTATAAAATAACAAAAGAAAATATGCGTAAGGTAGGAATTAGTTTGAATTCACGTAAAATAAATCCTCATTGTAAAACTCATAGGAATCCAATATCTGGCATAGGTACTCTTAGTAAAACACACAATAAGTTTTATAATAGCCAAAGTTACGTATATTTCTTAAAGTCGTATGATTTGTTTTTTGCATAAATCTGTTAATAATATTATTATATAGTAAAAATGAAATAATAGTTCATGTCATAAAACAAAAACAAACTTTTAACTATGTCACAAACTTTTTTCAAGTTAATAAACTTCCGGCAATTTTTTTAATAAGGTAATATACATTACACAAAAACTGTTATAACAGTATTAAAAAAAAATTCAAAAGCTCTATAAAGTTTTTCTTTATTTTTTATTTATTAAAATTATATATACATAACAAAATGAAAACAATAGTAATAAACAATTACTTCATTTAGATTCAGGTTATTATTAATGCAATTTATGAGCAAATCAATAAGGGTTTGCAAATTTTTATTAATAAGTAATTTTAAATTTAAATAAATGCACATATTTCATATAGTTATATAGGGGAGATAAACTAAACTTATATATAAACTAAGTATGTATTTTACATTATAACATTTTTCAGCACTTAAATAAGCAAAATTTCTAGAAAAAGTAAATTTAGCAAGATCTTTAAACTTAAATGAGTTAATTGTCCATACAATCAATGAACATGAGTAATGTTTTAATACAATGTTATTTTGAAAAGAACTGATAGCAATAAAGATTTTAATATCAATAAGGATGTCTTAGATATTCGAAAAAAAGATGGCTTTACTAAAATTCTATATTTTGTATAACATGGAGCCAAATAACTGTACCGATAGATTAATAAAACATTTTGATTCTTGGATTAATGTGTATGCACTATTCAAATATATTTTTAATGTACAAAATAAATAAAATCAAGTTTCAAAATTATTCCATTAATAAAACATAATTTAGAATTGTATAGTAGCAAAATTTTATTACGAAGCAATTTCTGTTTTTTATTATTATTATAACAGCTGGCATTAATATAAGTTTCATTTTAAAATTATTTTGAATATCCAAGAACTCGAATATATATCTAAGCCAACAATTTAAACTTACTGGTTAATCAGGCCAAAATTGAAGGTATGCAATTTCCATGGTGAAAATATTTCAAAAGGTAAGAGTTTCAAAAACAAAATCTGGGTTTTGCTTTGGGAAATAAATTTTCCCTTCTACAGATTGCTTGTACATCAATTCCAATTTGAAGGAATTCAATTAAACTTGAATGAAGATAATAAGAATAGAGTAATATTATTATTCAAATTATATTCAACTTATATTTATAAAAAATACAGTTTTATCAATAGAATGCATTGAGTCAGCAGTCCTCAATTGCTTCCTTCTCCTTTTTAGTAGGAGGTGCTTTGAAAAGTTTCTCTAACATTGGCTGGATCTGCCGCTTTCTCAGAACTCTTCTAAAGTAGTTGATAACTTTATCATTATAGATACTGGTCACACCTGATGCAACAGCTTGATTTGGATGCCACTTGCTTGTAAGTTCAGTAAGGTCACCCCACAACTCTAAAATTTTTTCAACATCTTTAGTTGGAATGTTTTTCTGGGTACAGTTTTCTTCCTCTTCATTATTCACATTATCATGAAAAGTCGAATTGTCTTTTACTGGTATCTTAGTATGTAATGTTTGTTCTTCTTTGGTAGTGAATGTTTTTCGGCAGCCCCATTCTTCCAAAAGAGAGGACTTTCATTACATTCATAAATTTTTTCTGAACTGTAATTTTCAGGTTCTATCACATTCAATTGTTTAACAATATTATCAGTATTTTTTTTCCTTTTGTGTTTTAAAACACTATGGATGCCTGATCTGTTCTTAAATTTTTCAAACCATCCTTTACTGGCCATGAAATCATAATTAATATCCTTTCCAATACTGGTGGATGGCATAGTTGCTAAAAGTTCTTGGTAAAAGTTTTGAGCTTTTATACAAATCATGCTTTGTGATATACTATCTCCTTTTAGTTGTTTGTCATTTATCCAAAGCAACAGCAGTTTTTCCATTTCTTCAATAACTTTATTCCGACGAGGTGATAAAACAGTTACACCTTTAGCTACATCTAATTTTTTGTAATAATCCGCTCTCTTAATTATTGTGGCTAAGGTAGATCTGGATAAATTATATTCTTTTGATAAATTTATCTGCTTTGCTCCCCTTTCAAATTTTTCAATAATCTCTTTCTTTGTTTCTATTGTAATTTTCTTTTTTTCTTCCTTCTTGCGCTTTTCTGGAGCCATACTGAAAATTTAAACATATAAGTCTCAGAAAAACTGATCACTGAATGAATTTTTTTAATAAATTACTCATGAAGCGAACATAAAATCGGCTTTGAAACTTTTCAAAATTCACTTACATAAAATTTAATTAATTTTTATTTTTTTAAAATGAACTTATGGAAAAATTATGTTTAATGCCATTATGACAAAAATAAGTATTCACTTCTGAGAGATTTGACTGGACGTAACTTTCAAATTTATGCTCGGCAATGTCTGCTTTATTTCGAGAGAAAATTTGCATTTCACAAATATAAACAAAAGAGTCCGGGACAGTTATAGTTAGACGTACATAAGAATTGTAAACAGCTGATCGTGAGCATTATTTATAATGTCGTACAAGAACTTCTTTATAAATTGTTCACAATGAAACAGAGGTTAAGATGTTATACCTCTCAAAAAAATCTGTATCGTCATGAAAATGATTTACTACAGCCTCTTTTGCTTAAAAAATGGTTTACGAAAGTTATACATCAATTTTTTTGACTATTGGCTCCTCTAATTCTTCTGAAAAAAAATTGCATTTTCTTTTCTGGAAAAGTAAATATTTCAAAAAAATGACTTCTCTAAAATCTTAATTTTTATTATAATCTCACGCAATGATTCACAAATCTTTCATCTTTGGACCCTATTTTTAAATAGGCTTGAATTTGTCATGTACCCCATGTCCTTTTTTTTATCACAAAATATCATAATAAGTTTGACGTTTTAAACTGTTGTTTGAAAAGGAATTGAAGTTTTTAAACAGATCGTTCATCTAAATTAATAATTAAATCTTTACCCATATAAAAAAAATTGCAAATTCTTAAAAAAATTACAATTTCTTGCAAACCATTGATATTTAACACTGAGCTTTGACTTTCTTGAACGGCAACGCTTTATTTGTTTATAATTCAAATCTTGCTGTTTGACTGGAGAAATATTCTTTATTAGAGTAGGATGTATTGAGATAAACCAACTAATAATTAGTGAGCAAACAGCTCAAAGTCAAGTTTTAATTAAATGTTTTGAACTTAAAGAAAACCTCAAATAAACAGAACAATCAGCTGCTCATAATTAATTCGAAAATTGTCTAGACGAATTCCTGCAGCTTACAAACAGTGAGAGAAATCTTTAAGTATGAATTGAATACAATTTTATTTAATAAGTGCAAGTATTTTTGTATAATAATATTCGGCTCAAATTTTATATAGAAGATTAACTTATTTTTTCAAAAGCAAAAGTTTAGGAACAATTTTAAGTAAATCTGAAAACAATTTTGTATGTGTCTTTTTTTCATATAAAACAATAATATTTTTTATAACACATAAGTTATATATACATCCTAAAAAATAAATTTATGTGATGAAAATCAATATTCTTATGGTGGAAGAGATATCTAATATGAGCATAAGGAAGATATATGAAGGATAATAGTGCATTAGTTCATTTTGGAAATAATAAACAGGTTATATTTGTCTGTTTGTTATAATATTCTTCTTATATAATAGTATTCTGTTTGTTATAGTTATTGCAAGTATTATTCAGTTATTTTGTTGCATTTTTAAAGGTTATTTTATACTAAAATTAATATATATATATATATATTAAAATTTAATCATAATTTTATAGGAAAATAAACTTTTATTCATTCATGTTGCAAAAGGATTGATTTAAAAGAAACTTTATATGTGGGACATATCTATTTCTGATTTCAAAATTTAATATATATAAAACAAAACTGAGAAAATCCAATTCAGAATTAGTTTCAGAACAAGTTTAAACACAGCAACTGGCAATGTCAGATGAGAAAACAGTTGAGAAAAGTTGTAAAACTTATGATTAATCTCTATTACCTCACTAAGTGGTTAATAGCTTGTATACTTTTAAAATTATTGAAGGTAGTGAAAATTAATTTGTAAATATCGATATTTGAAAAATAAATTTCCTAAAGGTGCCATTAAACTGAGATTAAAGGACAAATTTTTTACTCTGTTCAGATTGCCTAATTTCAGTATTTTAAAATATTTATTGGGTTTGTTACAAAAATTCACTGTATGTTTTTTTCAGTAAATTTTGAATTTGGGAATCATAGATTACATTTGTGTTACATGTTGGTATTTTTTGCTTGTAAAAATTTGATTTTTATTCAAAATATATGAGTGAAGCTTTAAATGCTAAAAAAAAAAAAATTGTTTTTATCCAAGAAATGTAATCAGTATTCTGACCTGTAACACTAAATTTGAATTGAAATTATTTGTTTTGTAAATGCATGTTATATATTAAATCTTTTAGATTTTTCACACTATTGTTGAGTATTATAATATTCATTAAACATCGAACAAAATCAAAGATTATATTATAATAAGTGAAAAATGAAAAGTTTTTTATCTTGTAGTAATTATTTAGGATTTAAGTAAAAACAATTACCTGAATATGGTTGTCATTATTTGACAAGTTTTCAAAATAAAATTTTGTATAACTTTGGCCATTCAATATATGACAAGGAATCTGCTATGTATGAGCAAAACTCATCTGACATTGCCAAAAAATATTTGGAAGTAATCACCATTTCCATTATTATTAGATTTTATTTATTTATTTTGTAATCAGGTATATTTACAGCTCTTTTCACACAACTAAATTTTTTTTAAAATTTTATTACTCATCATATTTATAAATCAAACTTCCAAAGCTGAGTATTTATAATTATGACAGATAAATAGTTTTTTTATTGCTCTATTGAAAACACCAGTAAATATGTGCCTATATATTTAATGTCAATTGCAGGCAATAATGGAAGAATAATAATGGCGCAATAAACTCTGTTACTGAATATCATCTGGAGGACTTTCGGATTATTTTATCGTGATTAATATCTAATACATTTTTTTTCTTTTTTAGTTAATATTGTACTTTTTCTTGTTACTTTCTTAATATTAATCACAAACTAGAGAATAAGTGAGAAAAATTAATGTTTATTGATTCTAAAAGGTTTAGAAAGGTTTTAAAAGGTCAAAGTTTATAAAATATACCTTTCTGCAAGAAAGTTGAGGATATAGTGTCTGGTTATAACCACACGGTGACTGACTGACTTTTTAAATTATGAATTTTAATTCTTTCAAAAAAGGCAACCTAAAAGTTTTCATTTTAACAGTTTTTAGTAGTTTGAAATATTTTCTTATATAAAAGATCCTTTGTAAACTGTAAAACAAATGAACTGCATCATGTGTCAAAAAAAAAATGTAGTCTTAGTTTTGTGTATTAGAAGTGGTCATAAATATGTGGAATGTTTGCGGTAAGGTACTTTTAAAATCGCCTTTTTTTTGTATATGCATGCAAAGCATTTGCATTCAATTATTCTTTAAAATTTCATTTAGTTCATGTGAAAATAAAAAAGCCCTAGATTTGTAAAATGTTTGATAATAAATTATCAAAAAAAGAGCATTTAAATAAACATAATTGTACTCTTACAGAGCAGAAAACATATAATTGCGAAGAGGTCTGAAAAGCTTAAGGAAAGATCATTTAACAATTCACTGTTGTATTCATACAAAAGAAAAAACGTTTTGTTTGTGAAATATGTGGCATAGCTTTCTCACAGAAACAGAATTTAAATAAACATAACCATACTACTGTGCGCAAAAAGTAAGACCAATTTTTTTTTCTTTTCAGAAACTCTTTATTTATTCTTCCAAATTTATTTCATCGCCTTCAAAGTAATCCCCTCCGGACACAATGCACTTTTGTCACACAATGCCAACTTTTTTTCCAATCCTCAATGCATGCTAAAAATTCATCGACAGGAATGGCCTTCAAAGCGCGACGATTCACGTTGAATCTCTTCAATCGACTCAAAACGGTGTCCCTGGAGTTTAGGGAATAGCCAGAAGTCGTACGGTGTGAATACGGTGATTGTGGAATGATATGGGTTTTATTTTTGGCAAAAAAAGTCACGAAGAATCAATGCAGTGTGAGCTGGCGCATTCAGTGTTTTCGGTACCAATCGAGATTTGACGCATTTGAGGTCCAAAATGGAATTGATCGATCCTTTTGAAATTCCAACATCATCAGCAAGGTCTCTAATTGTAAATCGACGATTTGCGTTTACCAAATCTTTAATTTTTTGGACGTGAGCTTCGTCGGTTGAGGTTGATGGTCGCCCAGAGGGCTCTTCGTCTTCAACGCGTTCTCTGACTGAAAGTGTTTATACCACTTCTAGACATTTCTTTCGATATAGGAATGCTCACCGAATGCCTTCTGCAACATTCTATACGTTTCTGCAAACAAAATTGAATGCAAGTCTTTTGCTCGATTAATTCAATCATTTCAAAAATCGCCGGAATCAGTTTTAGCGTCTCACAAAGCCAAGCGTAACTCAAGCATCAATGAATATTTTGACGTCAGATTTCACACAGATATCAAGGACAGTGCCAGCAACCTAAAAAAGAAAAAATTGAAATTCCATATGCCCCGGGAATTTTAAATTGAAAATTGGTCTAACTTTTGGAGCACAGTTCTTTTTTACAAAGAGAAATCATTTAAAAGTCCATGATCGTATTTCATATAGCTGAAAAGTTCAATGTTTGTGATAAATGTAGAAAGGCATTTAATCATAAGAATAGTTTAACAGAGCATTACAAATATTGGGACACAAAATAAGACTCTAGAATCTTCTTACAGAGAATTTTATGAGTAAGCAAGATGATAAAAAGCTGCATTTCAAAAGCAGTAAATGTATATTTTTTAATTATTTTTTTAAATGCGGAAATTATAATATTTAGAATTAAATGTCTAAATTTTTTTTTCTATTGCAATTAAAAAAAAGTTTGAGATATTTAAAAAAATAACGAGTGTAAATAAATTATCATTTATTTTGAAATTAATTTGCTGTGCCGTTGTTTGCAACCAAAGTAGTTTAAATATTGTGAGCAATTATTTTTATTGACTTGCTAATAATAGTAATTATTGTTGTATGTAACTTACTATTCCTGAAAAAATATATAAAAAGTTCTGATTCTTATAATTCTCACATATAAAGGATTACCTCAGCTGCACAGTTCGTATGGGAAAACGTTGTTGTGTTGTGACTAATCCTCAATGTCCTGCAATGCGGGACGGACATCCCATGAGTGATCTACTCATGGATGGAGGAAAAGGGGCAGCTTCTGTTGTGATGGAGCACCCGTAGGTAGAAGTCTGACTTTGGCTCCGTGACGCTCTTACAGTCATATGAGACCGGGACATATGGCTTAACGTGGATTCCGAACCACTACAAACATCCATGGCACCGCCGGGACTCGAACCTGAAACCTGTGGTACCGAGCGCCAAAGCTCTAGCCACTCGACCATTCAGGCTCATGGTAAAACGTTGGCACATGTAATCACTCGTTATTGATGCTTAAAGTTTTGAGAGTGAAACTTTTGATATTGCATATCAGACCAGTTTGTTGCAATTTGGATGAAAATGGAAACTCATGTTGTTTGTTTTGGCGGCTCTTGAGAAGCAGAATTTCCACTCAGCTTGGTGAATTTGGTCACATATCAAAGGATTTACGACCTTATGAAAGTCGGTTGTATTTCGTTTGTAAGTAGAGATAACAGAACTTGTGTTTTTAATTCAATCTGCAACGTCAGGGAACAGACGAACGTATTCAAATGTTTCAAATCTAGACGTTGCTTAAAATCCGCTGAATTGCAAAATTCATTTTGCAATTCGGCGGATTTTCAATCGGTAAGATATGATAATCCATCAATAATAAGATATGAGCGACTAAAAAAATCCATTTATGGGGTGTAAGGTGATAAAGCTATGAGTGATGGAATGGTCAAAAGATGGGTTCAGTTCAGATACGTTGAAGTGAAAAACGACTGGCATCTGATTTTAAAATCACTTAACTATAAAACTAAGTTTTTGAATGCTCATATTATATATCTAAGATTTCTTGTATATTATTCATAAAAATTTGTAACATATAAAAAATAAAATTTATGTTGACTCATAAAAAAAATTAATAGTTTAAAAAACTAAAAAATACGCTTTTAGAGTTAATCAAACTAAAAAGTAAAAAATAATTGTTAACATAATAAAATGATTGACGAGAAAATGAATGTCACTGTTCTAAAATCGTGGGGTGCTCGATATCAATCGTTATAATTTCTCACTAGTTTCATTCCGAAATGCAGTTAGTTTAAAAATGTCATACAAAGCACCCCACGCTTTTAGAACAGTGACATTCATTTTCTTGTCAATCATTTTATTATGTTAACAATTATTTTTTACTTTTTAGTTTGATTAACTCTAAAAGCGTATTTTTTAGTTTTTTAAACTCTTAATTTATTTTTTACTTTTTAGTCTGATTAACTCTAAAAGCATATTTTTTTTTTTAGTTTTTTTAAAGTATAATTGTTTTTACTTTGTTTTCCACTTGGCCGGTTATCCGCTAAGTTTACATACTTTTTACCCACCGAAATTTTCGGCCAATAGGAAGAGTGCAATTCGACATGATCGCACTCCTATGCCTTTGAGATCCGCCTCTTTTTAGCCCCCCGAAATTTTCGGCCAATAGGAAGAGCGCAATTCGACATGATCGCACTCCTATGCCTTTGAGATCCGCCTCTTTTTAGCCACCGAAATTTTCGGCCAATAGGAAGAGCGCAATTCGATCGTGGATCAGTTGACTGACTCGCCAGTAGATGGCGCCATCAGTCCCAAAATCGAGCCCAAAAAGTGAGTTACATACAAACATACAGGTGAAGCTAATAAAAGCGTATTAAAAACCCCACTATTCTCATCTTTTCATTCCTGATAGGAAGTTCTCATCGAGATCAAGAATATTAACCAGCAATAAGATACATTTGCCATACTTCGTTTTTTGGTGTGTGAGCAATGCCACCAATTCTAATGTTGAAATTCTACCACTTCAGTGTTTTCAGAATTTGCAGCTTCAACTTTTGATTTCGGGTGCGCAGAAGACCTACCTCCTCGTAGTGCACCTGGTAACACTTTTTAGTAGCTAAAAGATCTGCAACTTGGCATTTTTGTTAGATTAATGAACTCTGTTTCAGCATGTTTTGTTGTATGTTTTTTTTTTTTTTTTTTCGTTGTTCTTTTTTTGCTGTAACTGTTCATAATCTGCCATTGAAAATAAAAAAAAATAAAAAAACTTTTGATTTCTTAGGGGTCATATTCAGAAACTTGTCTTTAGTCGAGCAAATGTGTCCCTTCGCTTCACCGTCTAAATATCAATTGTTCTCTACTTGAACCAGGCATCTTGAACTCTATAACACTTCACTACTAGTTAAAGAAATGTTAAAGCCTTGTTCTTTTTTGGTCACATATTTCATCATAACTCGGTTTGATTGCATCACAGCTGTTCTTCTGAATCGGGGCTGCCTGTGTGCGAATAGCCCAAGCATTATAGTTGTCTTCTTTAAGCTTCTGATCTTCAGCTCGTCCACTCCTCAAATTAGGCTTATGCAATTTTCAATTTCTTTGCACTTCTATGACGCTCAATTTCTCCACGTTTCAATGTCCTTTTATGCTGATAACATAATGGATAGATTTGGGAGAAAGAGCTGCATTTCTGGTAAAGAAACTTCAAAGATCATAAACGACGAGCAAACACGCTTCTGGGTTATAGAGCTTTTAATGAAGATGATCAAAGTTGGAGTTTTATCACTGGAATGCAATAAATTGGGTGCTTCCATTCGAGCATTGCATTGGTATAATAATAAATATAAACTGTTATTCACGCCCAGCTAAAACTATTGCTGCTGCTTGTAGTGAAACGATTGCTGTTTCGACAGTTGAAGGGAACAGACGTGTTTTTCGTCTGCTCCTTCCTCCTCATGCGGCCTGATGGCCAGTTGGCTAGCGCTCTGTCCTTTCATATCACAGGCTTCAGCTTCGAATCCCGGCAGTGGCATGGTTCGGAATCCTCGTTAAACTGTAGGTCCCTGTCTAATTAGCCTAAAGTGTAACCGTGGAGTCAAAGGATGAGAGTGACAAACCAAATCTACAAGACAATGAAATTTGGAGGTACAGATATATTCGATTTCAACCATGCAGTCCCTCAAAAAAAGTGGAAGGCATATATAATGACATCAGAGATTGGGTGAATCGAATCCAATTGTCTCTAACTTTCCATTGAGCACAAACAACATTTTAATCACTATTAACCAGACACCAAATAACCACTTAAAAAAAGCTGCAGGCCAACTGCTCCACCTATATCTATCAAAGGAACATGTCTTTTAAAAACAATTTATGTCAGCCACTCTCAGACATTGAAAGGAGAGCAATAATACACAACACAAACCCAAAATGCAATTGCTCCCAGGAAAAAAAACAAAAAACACCGGCATTATTACACATAGTGACTTTCATCTCTTCTTGTTGTTTCTCTTAGATAACCAAGCATTTTGATGATGATGGTGAAAAATGCTATAATCAGCCACCTTTTGCAATTCCTTCTATTAGCTCACACTCTCCCTATATATATCTTGTTCAAATTTTCAATCGTTCATAAAATACTTTTTATTCATCCACTCAAGTTCAAATGCATTTTTTCTTTAACTTGTAGTGGATGACACTTGATATTAATACAGTTTTTTCAAATATTAATTCAATAATTAAATTTAATTAATTAATTTTAATATTTTTTAGATGTAAGTTGCATATATCTACCAATAGATGGCGCCAGATAAACTTAAACAAATGAATGAAAATTATATATAACGGACTTGCTGCAATAGAGTGACAAAAAAATAGGAATTGATTTAAAATTTTTTTTTTTTTTATATTGCTTGTTTGATGTTATCACACAAACATTTGTATTTCGTTAAGATGAATGTCAACACTTTTTTTCAATATGTATTTTGTGCTTTAATGGAAATGTATAGTTTTTGTGGCATAATTAAATAGACAGGCTATTTAACATTTTTGCATGTTGTCTATTGTATTAAAGGATCCAAATCATTAGCGATATGCCGAGTTGTACAATATATTAATAGATTTTTTCTAAGTTGTCAAAGAATTATGATTAAAATATTTTTCATTAATTATTAAATGTTTTTCAAAAATTTTGATGATAATTGACTCTAATTATCGTTGAACAATTAGAATTTATTCTTAGATAAGTCAAATTTTACTTATATTTTTCGAATTTTTTAATTCTTAGATTTTATTCATCATATAATTTATTCTAATTATCATTGTAAAATGTCCGCTTTAATAGTTGAACAGATTAATGGTTTTAAATAAATGGCTAAAATATTTTGTTTATTTTTTTTCAGAATCCAAACTGGATACAAAAATTTCTTAAAGTTGTGATAGAAATGCGTTTGTTTGAAGCTGCTGGATCGTCTCAAGAATATTAAACTCGCTTTGATAAAAGTTTTTTCATTTCCATGTAAATATTTGTAAGTTAATATTAAAAAAAATTTTTTTAGCAGTTATTTCTTGAAAAATATTGCCTTGTTAGAAATTTAATGAAATGCAAAAATATAAATAAAATAAAATTCAAATTAAAGTTAATAAGATTAACAAATTTAGGTTTGGTTTAAGGTTTAAAAAAAAATTCGAAGTAATTGTTATTGTAAGGCAAGAATATTTTCATAAATATGAGGCTGAACACTCAGAACCAATCGCAATAGAATCCCAAATACCTGTTGTTTATGTATATTGTATGTCGTTTTGATAAATATTAGTATTGCAGTTTTTAAAAACAATTTAAACATAACTTTTCAAAATTTTTGCACCAAAATTTAAATTTACACGCCTGACACGACACAAATTAATTCTTAAGCATAAGTATGTAGTATATGTATGTTTGTATCTTATGCATGTTTGTATTAATTAATATGCATTTACTGGTATATTCTTGACTTTTATATTCGAACTAGCAACTGATTGTATAGTACAAATGGTAAAAAGATCCCTTAACATCCTCATCTTAATTAATAGTTTAGGGTTGTCTGTTTAATGAATGTTAGCAGGATAATAAGAATATTTTCTCTAAATTAAAAATATAGTACTACTACAAGGTGACGACAGAAACGGAAAAATCAGTGTATTTAATCGATTGGGAAAAGTCAAAAAAATTCTTAGGAATATCTAAAAATCAAGGTAAATTGCTGACGAGTGCATTTCTTGCTAAGCATGCGCGCGATCGGTGATTTTATAGCCAAGCATGCTTGGCAACTTGGATAGTTGGCTCATTTTATGGCAACCTTGCATCCGGTCTTTTTGTATAGCAAGTTGTCCAATGACTTATCTCATTTTTTAATTCTTTGACTAGTTTGTGTGTGTTTGTCTTATTTGTACTCATGCTTTCCTTAATTGCCTAAGCCGATTTAGGATAGTAAGGACTTTAATATGTTTTAATATTTCATATATCTTGTTCAAATTTTCAATCGTTCATAAAATATTTTTATTCCTCCATTCAAGTTCAAATACATTTTTTTAACTTCTAGTGGATGCCATTTGATGTTAATACAGTTTTTCAAATATGAATTCATTCATTAAATTTAATTAATTAATTTTAGTTTTTTTTAGCTTTAAGTTGCATATATCTACCAATAGATGGCGCCAGATAAACTTAAAAAAATGAATGAAAATGATTTATAATATAGTGAAAAAAAAGTAGGAATTGACTTAAAAATTTTTTTTTAAATATTATTTATGCATTTAATTACTGTAAATTAAGTCTAATTAATAATTATTTATATACAGTAGAACCTCTTTAAGTCGAACCCTGATAAGTCAAAAACCTCCAAAACTCGAAAAAAAATTTTGTTCCCTTCCCTTCAAGTCCCAAAACCTCCATTACTCGAAATTTCAACCCTCTATTTGTCGAAATAATTATTCAATCCCCACAAGCCATTTTGGTATATATTTTCCCTCCGTAACTCGAAAAATCAAAGAAAAAAAAAATTGGTCCTCTGTATCTCGAACATTAGCAATGTTTGATTTTACAACTCGATCATTTGAAATTATTTCGGAATTATTTTGATTTGTTATTGTAGTACAAAATATAATTTTAAGTTGCAAATAAACATGTTTATTACCCCTGTAACTTTAATTTTTATTTATTTTACCACTCTAACTCAAAATAAGTTAGTAAGAATCTAAACCTCTACAAGTCGAATATTTCCTTACAAAATACGCGTAAGTCGAAAACTCGAATTATTTGGAGTCTCCCTTGAACTTCGACTTGCACAGGTTCTACTGTATATTTTAAATGTATTAAGCCTAAATTATTTAATCAAGTATCGTTTAGCATATGCGTTGAATGCATATTTTAATTCGTTATTTGTGTTCTTAAATTGGGCTTCCATTATATGTGCGCATAGAGAAGAGGAAAACAAAGAAGCGAAATTCAATGGTACCGTATGGTCTTTAAAAAATACATTCAGGGAAAATTGCCGTTCACCATTTCGTGACGTTTTGCTATTTCGTTTCGTGAGTTTCTTAAAATAGAAGATAATTTTTTTAAATAAATCATATACAATCAAGAGCCAAAACATTATGACCACCCCTGGATGACGTGGAAGGCACGTGATCAGGTGGAAGTGGTATTTAACTGGTATTAATCCATGCCAAGGCGGGTTGAAGCTGTGTTGCGCGCCAAAGGTGGGCCAACTCGTTATTGACAGGTGGTCATATTGTTTTCGCTCTTGAGTGTAAATCCCTCTTAATAAAAACATTTTAAGTGAAACAATTGATCTGTAAGAAAGGCTAGTAAGAATAGTTATACAATAATTCGTGGTGTAATATTTTAATAGGTTTTTTTTAGGATGTTCATTCTATTTTTTTAAATGAAATTTTATAAAAATAAATTATGTTTTCGCATTAAACGGCTGGTAAAAGTGTTTTTAATTACTTATATTGTACGCATGCAGCGATTCTAAAAGGGAGAAAGCCAGGAAACAAAATATTTAGTAGCCGTAGTCAGGAAATTTTTGTCTCATTTTCTGTGGCTATCCTGTACTAAGAAAAAAAGACAAAGAAATAAATTAAATCGGCTTGGTCGATATGCAAGTTACTCATAAAATTGAGAATTTAATATAAAACAAAATGCATAATAACAATCTTAAACAAGTAATATATATAACAAAATTTTAAGTCAATTCCTACTTTTTTTCTCACTCTATTGCAGAAAGCCCTTTATAAATAATTTTCATTCATTTTTTTAAGTTTATCTGGCGCCATCTATTGGTAGATTTATACAACTTAAATATAAAAAAAAATAAAATTAATTAATTAAATTTAATTAATGTATTAATATTTGAAAAAACTGTATTAACATCAAGTGTCATCCACTACAAGTTGAAAAAAAATGTATTTGAACTGGAGGGTATGAATAAAAAGTATTTTATGAACGATTGAAAAGTTGAACAAGATATATATAGGGAGAGTGTGAGCTAATAGAAGGAATTGAATAAAGAAATATCGATAAGTTTTATATCCTTTCTAATGAATAGAAAAAAAATTAGTTATGCAAAATTGATAGATGAATTTTGTCTAGTTGTTCTATTAAAATGTTATGTTTTGATCTTTAAATATGAAATAATGATTTTTTTCTTAAGTCACCTAAGAAGTGTTTATTCTTTCAGATTGTATAATCCTGTGATTTGATAAGGAATTCATTTTCAGCTATATCAAAGAGCTTAATTGCTATCATGCTGCCAAATAAATCAACTAATTGTGAATCATGAAACTCTTTTTTTTTTTTTTTGTCATTCTAGCTTTTTTTTTATATTTTTTATTTTCTTTAATAGATGTTTTTGTTTTTCTTAAAATTTATATCTTCTGTTGCGGTTTCCTAATTTTAGAAACCATCTTAAATGATTTATTGCATACTTTATAGAAATTCATTGAATAGAATTTATATTGAAATAGTCTTATATTAATAATATTATATTGAAATTGTCTTCTTCTAGAATGTTGAATTTCACTTATGCTGTTTTTCATTTTGTATTTATGAAATTTAGTGTTTATTCATAATATAAAAATGTCAAAAAAATGTATTTATTCAGTTTTACATAATTTTTTTATAACTCATCATTATCTGTAACTTTAAATTGAAATAATATACTTTGTAATTTTCTGAATGTCATAATGTGATTGCTTGACAATAATTGTTGTAACTTTAATTACTTTTTCTTATATACATATATTTATATGTAAACTATTGGATTCCTTTAAAAGACACCATGAATGTGTGTCATGTTTGTGACAGGGTATTTTCAAAAGCATCTTATCTTAATAAGCATTCTGTCATTCACAATGAAAAGATTCATAAGTGCAATGTGTGTGTAAAGCATTTTCAACTATTCATCATTTGAAGTCACATTCTCGAACTCATGTGGCGGAAAAGCCTTTCGTTTGTGAGGTATGTAATAAAGGCTTTTCAGTAAAATGCAATTTAACTGCTCATTATCGTGTTCACAAAAAGGATAAACCTTACATTTGTGAGATGTGTGGTAAAACTTTTTCGTGCAAAAATATTTTAAAAACCCACTATTATATTCACACAAAAGAGAAGCCTTACATTTGTGAAACATGTGGCAAGGGGTTTTCACAGAAAACTAATTTAACTGGCACTATCGCATTCATTTGGAAGAGAAACCCTTTGGGTGTGAAGTGTGCGGTAGAAGATTTTCATTTTAAACATAGTTTAAAAATTCATTATCGGCTTCATACAAACGAGAGACCCTACACATGTGAAACTTGTGGTAAAACCTTTCGACAGAAAACTAATTTGAATATCCACAACCGTGTTCATATAGATCTAAAACCCTATGTTTGTGATAAATGCAGTAAGGCATTTAATCATAAAAACAGCTTAACCGAACACTGCAAACGTTGGCACTCTAGATAAAGGTTCTAGTCTCTTCTTATAAAGAATTTCATTCAATGAATTTTTGCTTTCATTATAAGGTTTGTATGAGTAATATGATATTTCAAAAATAAAATAATAATGAATATATTTTTTTATTCTGCAATTTTTAGATTTTATAAAAATTACAATATGGATGATGGGGAACAATATTGTGTGTGTGTTTTTTTTTACTTGAAATTAACTATCTTAAAGGGGGTAAACATTTCTAAATAGGTCATATGTATACACATTCAAAAGAATAAATACAGTGACGGAAAAAAAAATTCCAACACCAAGAAAAAATTTATTGTAGAGTAATGAAATTCGAACCATGCATTTGTCTAGTTAACATGTTAAATTGATTAAATTTTAAAGATCACAGGTTAATTTAAGATCAAGAAAATGCATTTCAAATGTAAAATACTGTTACATTAATAGCCGTGTAACCTCCATGAATTTTGAATGCAAACGTGCAGGGATTGTGTCATACAGGTGCCGAATGTCATTTTGTGGTATGAAATTTCATGTTTGTTATACTTGTTTTGTCAATGCTGGCTGTAGATGCTGCTTGAGTTGTCGCCCACTGATATCCCATACGTTCTCAATTGGAGACAGATCTGGTGATCTCGTAGACCAAGGTAACATGTTGACACTCTGTAGAGCACGTTGCGTTACAACAGCGGTATGAGGGCGAGCGTTATCCTGTTGGCCAAGTGGCTAGCGCTCTGGCCTTTAGTATCCCAGGCTTCAGGTTCGAATCCTGGCGGTGGCATGGATGCGAGTGGTTCGGAATCCACGTTAAACTGTAGGTCCAGGTCTGTTTATCCTAAAATGTGCACAAGATGACCATAGAGCGACAAACCAAACCTGTTGGAAAACTCCCCCTTGAATGCTGTTCATGAATGGCAGCACTATAGCTTGAATTACCAGACTGACGTACTAATTTGCAGTCAGTGTGTTTGGGATAACCACGAGAGTGCTCCTGCTATTATAGGAAATTGCTTCCCAGATCATGACTCCATGTGTAGGCCAAGTGTGTTTAGGCCGCAGACAGCCTGGTTACAGGCATTTCCCTGGCCTCCTTCTGACCAACACACGGCAATCACTGGCACCATGGCAGTACCTGCTTTCACCCGAAAACACAACAGATCTCCACTTCGTCCTCCAATGAGCTCTGTCTTGACACCACTGGTATCGCAAACGGCTATGGCTTGGAGTCAGTGGAATGCACGTTACAGGGCGCTTGGCTCGGAGCTGTCTTTGAAGTAACCGATTTCAAACAGTCCGTTGTGTCATTGTGATACCAACTACAGCTCGAATTTCTGCCGCAGACACAGTACGATACCAGCTGTACGCCGAATACGGCCGTCTTCCCTCTCAGTTGTGCCACGTGGACGCCCGGAACCCGGTCTTCTTAAGGCAGTACCATCCCTTGACCATTGCTCCCAACAATCATGCACGGTGGACACATTCCGGCCAAGTCTTTCTGCAATTCGCGGAAAGAAAATCCACCTTCTCGTAGCCCTATTATACGCCCTCGTTCAAAATCGGTGAGCTGTTGATAATGGCTTCTTCGTCTTCTTAAAGGCATTCTTGGCTAACATCAACCCAATACGTCCAATTTCAAAGCTCAATAACGCTCACAAACTTCACGCATTTAAAGCAAACCTGATTTGCATTTCCGAATGGCGCTACTAGCGCTACACTTATGCGAAAATTGAATCGATGTCATCTTTCAGATGTATAAACACGCCTACCAAATTTCGTTTATCTAACACAAGTCTTTCTTGGTGTTGGGATTTTTTTTCCCGTTAGTGTATATTATGTATTTATCAGTATTTTTAAATCTGATAGTTGTATATATTTCAAGCTATATTGGAAATATATGTGATATATATATCCATATATGTTTCATATATATATATATATATATATGAATGGTAGAGAATTAAAAAATGTGTTTTCTTTTTACTTGAAATTAACTATCATAGAGGGGGTAATAATAGGTCATATGTATACACATTGAAAAGAATACATATATTATGTATTTATCAATATTTTTAAATCTGCATTTCATGTTGTATTGGAAATAAATGTGACTTTCTTTTGTGATAAAATTTACAGGATATAATTTAAATAAAATGTTATCATTCTATAGTTTGCTGTTTTATTCAATAAAGAATCCTCAACATTAATAATCCTTCAAGTTTTTTCTATAAATTGTGACATTCTTGAAACTGTCGAAAACATTTACATGATTTACACTAATCTGTTAATTATTAAGTGATATTTTTTAAATTTAGCCAATATTAATTAAAGAATTAAAATATTTTGGTTAATATATTGTTAATACTGTGAATGGATAAAAAAATTTCTTGAAATTTTGAATAGAAATGCAAACTTAATTGAAATTAATATTATTTCATTTTATTTAGTAATTAATACTATTTTGTTGCAGTTATTTTCCATATTAATGATGGTAAACAATAAATGTAAATTAAAATGTTAAATTTAGTCATTTTCAATGTGTATTGTAGGGAAATCATATGCTTCATTATCATTACTCATTTGTTATATGAATTGATCCACTAAGAAGTATGACATAATGATTGGTATTGCTTATTTTGTGGATTAAAAAGCAAAATGTGAATATTTAAAACAACAAAGTCTTCTTCAATGTCTTGCATTATATTAATTAAAAAAAGGTAAAATTTATAATTTTTTCTTCCAAAAATTTGAATATTATATCTATAAATGTTATTAACAGTTGCGTTTTATTTTGCCATCAAGAGAAGTTAATTTTTGCTCGCACTGCTATGGTTTTAAAAAGATGCCATTTTCTCCATCATAGGTCAGGAATACAGATTTTTTTTTTCAATTTTCACATTACAGTGATTTAATAACACTAAGTAATATATTACAAAAACAACCGTCTTCCAAGCTAAATTTTTTGATATTAAAAAAGTTGTAGAATTTTCAAAAACTCTTAATGCTGCAATATCAATTTGAATAAATAATCGCTCAAGGTTTATCTGCCAAACCCAAATATAATAGCCAGATAAATTCATCATATCTTCTTAAGCAATAACTCCATCAAATTGTTTTCAATAGATTATTTTGATTGTAAATGCTTGTACATACTTTGCTGAAGCATGCATATGGATAATGACATAACTTGCTTCAACGTCCAATTTCATTCTCAAAAATAATTTAAACAACTTAAGGAGAGGGGGAGCCCTTTATTGCAGAGGAGCCTGAAGGCCGAATAACTAACACTCGGTTTCGACTCCTGGCTGTGTCATGAATATATGTAGTAGTTCGAAATCCATTTTAAGCCGTTGGTCCCGCTTTAATGCGACTACTACTACTACACCACATCACTGTGCCTAGAGCTGAGTTGCCTTTTTACAGTGAGGGAAGTCTGACTGGGCTCTGTGACACTCTACGGTCATATGAGACAGGAGCCTACGGCTTAAAGAGGATTCCAAACCACTACAAACATCCATGGCACCGCCATGATTCGAACCCGAAACCTGTGGTACCGAGAGCCAGAGCGCTAGCCACTATGTCCTGGTCTAATGCGAGTGCAGAGCGTTCGGCGTAGGACTGACAACCCTTTTCCAGTTATAAAAAAACATCTCCTGTTTCGGAATCTGCCAGTAGGCAGACGGCCATGGTTCAACATAGACTGTAGTACCGGGGAGTTAGTTAGTTAATGAAGCATACTATCTTAAAATCCACTGCCTAAAATGCGTTGAAAATCACCTCATCGTTGATTGTGCGAACTATTCGGATGATCATTCGGTTAACCGGCGCAAATGCCCTCCCTCCAGAATGCACTGTCTTATTCTGATGAAGTGCTTTGTTCCGACTGCAACAATTATGAACGATTCTTCAGAAATATACAGGGTGTTTCTGAACTCTACGTACAAACTTGAAAGGGAGATAGAAAAGATTAATATGAATGAGAATCACGTAAAAATACATAGTCCAAAATGGATAGGTGAAGCTATAAGTGAGCTCACGAAGTCGCAGGCGATTGAGTGAGGTGAACATGAATTCTTTCACTAACGCCGAGTTAGCCGATATTCACTTCATTTATCGCCTGGCTAATGCAAATGGTCAGAAATTCCGGCACAGTGTATGTATGCTTGTAGCTGCAACAATTGCATCCGTATCAACTGTGTGGTGCGTTCAGCATAGAATTACATCCATTTCATCTAAGTACTGTAGGTGGAAAATTATTCACGACGTGTTGTTTTAGCACACTGGTTCTCTATGTGATTCTCATTCGCATTAATGTTTTCTACCTCCCCTTCAAGATTGTGCGTAGAGTTCAAAACACCCTGTATATAAATGAAAAATATAACATTTAATAATAATAAAATGTTCATATTTAAATGAAAAATATGCTTTTTCGTATGGTAAGATAAAAGAAAATAAACGGCAGATATAAAGAAGTTTCTAATAAAAATATTATAACTTAGTTTTCAAGTCATAAGAAATGTTTCGCGGCTATATTTACTTTTAAAATCAGATATGCAAATATGATTTAATAATAGTGACGTTACAAATTATTTATAGGATCGGATATGAAAATTGTTATAAATTCTAGAATAAGGATCCACCATGCATTATCATGAGAATATTTATCTGACCACGCTTGGAGAGGAAAAGAGAAATTTTTAAATAAACTGGATCCACCATGAACTCGCACGAGAACTATACAAAGGACCACGTGCGGAGAAAAAAAAAGAAAAAAAGCTTTAAATAAACTTTACTCGAGATATGTGGCAACCGTAGAGTGTTCCATCGTTTTAAAAATTACGAGTTAGTTGTACTTTAGGCTAGGAAGTTTAATTATTGATTAAAGGTGTAGAAAATAAATGATATGTTTTTTATCAATATCTCTTCTGAATTCTAGCATATTCATCTTATGTTTACCATTTTTCGGAAGCTAAAAATTGTACTTTCGTATTACTACTACTAAGTTGTAGATTACGCAGAATTTAAACAATGCCATTACGTCTTCAACTGCGAATACACCTATATCCGGCCATAATCTGTACTTCTAGGAAAAAAAATTTGGAGAAATACAGAGATTTTATTAAATTTAAACTTTTTAATATAAATTTTTTTGTAATACATCCAAGGACTTTGCATTCCATTTATGCATACCACGAACAGCTTATGAAGAAAGGATTTCTAAGAGTAAATTCTCGAAGTTGCATGTCGTATGGGAGAAAACCTGAAAAACTCCCTCTAAGCCACATGACTGTTGATGTGAGATGCTTAATTTTTCTTTATTTTTTACAAAAGAAGGTCAGCATTTTTTTTATTTAATTAATCTATTTTAAATTATATTTTATAAAAAAAATTATTATTATTTTAATTTCGTACAGTGAATATTTGTTACATGATTTTCGTTAAATTGATTAAGAAAAGTTTAATCTTAATGTAATTCCTTTTCTATTTTGTTCTAAATTTTCTTCGTTTAAAATTGGTTTGAATTTTAAATGTCTATATATTATAAAAAATATTTGTAAATGTTTCATGTTGGTTACTAGACTTCTATTTTATCTGAATCATTTTCTAAAAATTCTGGAAAGCGACATTTGAAACTTTGATGGCTCAAATAAGATTTGCTTTTATTGTCCAGCAACTAGTGTATTTTTACTCGAAAGAGAACAGTAGGCATGTCATTCGTATCTATTCATATTGGGCATACTTGTCAGAGCCAGAAAAAAATTGGTACTTACGTATTAACGCCACCGCAGCAGCAGTTGCGCTAATGCGCCAATAAAGAGCTGCCAATGCGCCAAAATAGAGACTGTTTGAATTTATATTAAACTCTATATCGGCCCATTTTCCACCGAAATCCGATTGACTACTTTGTTTTTAAATAAAGTGTTTTATATATTTTATGATTTGTCACAAAAATTTTAAGTGTGGATTGGCGACACTTAAAAACCGCCAAATCTGTAGCTGCGTTGGCGTTAATACGTAAGTACCAAAAAATGTTATAGACAATTGCATGTCAATATTCCAATACCAACTGAACAAAATTGCGAACAAGGTTTCTCCAATAATGCGTCTTGCTACCTTCAAATCACAAGACTTGAGAAACATTGCGAAATCCTATGGGGTCAATATGTCAGTCATCAGGAATCAAAATGATGCCTTTATCTGTGGACAGGTGGGTGAAAGATTATAATTCTATTTTATAACAAAAATTATCACGAGAAGTATCTGGAATTTTTCCTTATCTGGATATTGAAGATTTAGTATCGGGTTTTATAAAAATCTAAGAAGACACTTTAAAGGAAATTACATCAATTGAATCCACTCATGGGGCAAATAAATATAACATCCAGTTTACTAGTTTAGTTGTTAATAAATTAATAATTTAAAAAAACTAAAAAACACTCTTTTAGAGTTAATCAAACTGAAAAGTAAAAAATAATTGTTAACATAAGAATAAAATGACTGACGAGAAAATTAATGTCACTGTTCTAAAAACGTGGGGTACTCGATATCAATCGTCATAATTTTTCACTAGTTTCATTCCGAAATGCAGAGTTAGTTTTAAAATGTCATACAAAGCACCCCACGCTTTTAGAACTGGGACGTTCATTTTCTCGTCAGTCATTTTATTCTTATGTTAACAATTATTTTTTACTTTTTAGTTTGATTAACTCTAAAAGCGTGTTTTTTAGTTTTTTTTAAACTATTAATTACTATTATTTAGTTTTTTTAAACTATTTTTTACTTTGTTTGATTAACACTAAAAACGTGCTTTTTTAGTTTTTTTAAACTATTAATTTATTTTTTACTTTTTAGTTTGATTAACTCTAAAAGCGTGTATTTTTAGTTTTTTTAAACTATTAATTTATTTTTTACTTTTTAGTTTTATTAACTCTAAAAGCATGTGGTTTAGTGTTTCCAAACTATGATATTTAAATGAGATCCCGGTACGGAGGACTGGTTCTTACAATGATTTAATTGTGAGTAAAACAAAGGCTAAATGCGAATATGTCGAGCCAGCCAGGATTCGAACTGGGAATCTCCTAATCAGGCGCGTTATCCGTTGTGCCGCTGTCCCACGTAGGTTTGAATGTCTGAAAGATGACTGTAAATGTTTCTTCGCAGCTTAAATAGTGTGTATGAGGAGAAACAGATCTCCAGGGGAAAACTGATGCGCGATCAAGATGACTTTTCAAAGCCTGTGTGTTTTAATCACTAATCCTGGCGATCCTAATCATGATGAGATAATAAACTTATCAAAATATTTTAGTGTCGTCGGTCCTTGATAAGTCTATAACGTTTAACTTAAATCGCATCGCTTAAAGTACGGCAAAATCGAGCCCAAAGAGTCAGTTACATACATACAAACAAACATACTGGTGAAACTAATAAAAGCGTATTAAAAATGACAACTGGGAAGTTTTCCTGTGGTCTTTTTATAAGTAATCGTCTGTGTGAGCCAACTTTCAGATTCTTTTCTGAAGCCATAAGACTACGAACAGGAGATATTAGATACTTAGATAGATTACTCATGGGATGTCCGTCCCGTACTGCAGCACACTGAGGATTAGACACAACACAATAACAGGATTTATAGCCACAAAAATTTACATTTCTAGTGACTATCCTCTGGAGCCTGATGGCCGAGGGACTAACACTGGCGCTCAGTGCCACAGGTTTCGGGTTCGATTCCCGTCGATATCATGGATGTTTATAATGGTTTGAAATCCACTTTAAACCGTAGATCCCGGTCTAATATGACTGTAAGGCGTTGGGCTAACAATCGTGAAAATAAAACATCTCGTGTTTCGGAATCTGTCAATAGGCAGACGGCCATGGTTCAACATGGACTGTAGTGCCAGGGAGTTAGTTAGTTATCCAGCATATTATAACGCCTGGAATAGCATTTTCCCACCTACGCAATTTAACATTCGAGGGTTTTTGCATACCGTATTTTGGACGTCCGTTAGCTTTTTCTCCCTAGCGCGCATGCTCATAGGATATTGCGCATGCGTATCTGTAATAATGTTTCCTATGAGCATGCGCGCTAGGGAGAAAAAGCTAACGGACGTCCAAAATACGGTATGCAAAAACTCTCTGTTATTTGTGGTTGGTACGTTAAACGCACTTAGAGAAAAAAAAAATGTATCGAAAATATAAAACCCTAAAAAATGAATCAGCATTTAGCCACGCTGGATTCACTGTCAAGTGAACTTGACACATTTACAGATAAATAATTGTTAAGGACAATTGCGCCTTAAAGATTAGAGAATATATAAACTTTGTTTTCATACATTTTTCTATATAAATTTTTATTCTATCAATATTTTAAAGTAGAAATGCCATGAAACGAGAAAATAATAATACAATTCTGCAGATTATTTTGTTCATTTAAAATGTTTTTTGGCAACTCTTTTGCAAGTATAGCATGTTTAGATAAAAATATTTTCATAATAATTGCAAAAGATATCTATAAAATTGAAATGCATAAAATTATTTAATTATTAATAAGTAATTGTTTATCAATACTAAAAATATGGATATATTTTGCTGTGTCCCTATTCATCTAAGAAGTAATAAGTAAGTTCATCTAAGTTTAAGTCTAATTAGTTAACTTAAGTCTAATACATACCTCTAAGTTCATCTAAGTAATTATCGGGGGGGAGGAGTTAATTAAAAAAAATTATGCAATGAAATAATTAATATTAATCACAAAAATATTTTTGAAAAAAAATAAAGACTCTTGCCTTCTATTATGTTAATTTTTTTTCTTGGTAATTTTATATTCAAGAAAAAAAGGCGTATTTATTAACATAAAGTCATTTTCTATTACTACAGTAACATTTTTAATGATTAAATACATACAATATTAAATATTTTTTTCCTTCAGAAACTGTGAACCTAAATTCTGCATTACTTTCCTTTCAACCTGTATGTATATATATATATATATATATATATATAGGTCTATTATGACTACTACTGCTACATCACGCCACTAGAGCTAAGTTGCCCTTTCACAGTTTGGAAATGATGTGGATGAGAAGTCTAATTGTGCTCCGTGACGCTTTGCCGTCATATGAGACCGGGACCTACGGCTTAAAGTGTATTCTGAACCATTACAAACATCCATGGCACCGCCGGCACTCGAACCCGAAACATGTGGTACCGAGCACAAGAGTGCTAACCATTCGGTCATCAGGCACCCAGGTCTAATAGGACTGTTGAGTGTAGGGCTGACATCGCCCCCCGCCCTTACTCCGTAAAAAGAAATCATCTCATGCTTCGAAACCTGCTAGTAGGCAGACGACCTTCGCCCTTCATTGGGTTGTGGCGCCATTGAAAAAGAATATATATATACTTCATTTTTTTTTCGTGCGACTGATTATTACTGTGAATATATGCGGCTAACGGCCTTCACAAGTCTGATATCTAATTTTAAAACGTTTCTGCATGCATTCTTTTTATTGCTAGACGGACACAATTTATTGGTTGCTTGCCCACATTTTCTGAAGGACTTTGCAACTGCTGATGCAATCCCATCTCTTAAAGAAGCAGCGTCCCATGGAGCAAATTCTAGTGGGGGAGTCGAGTTGCATTCCAGCTGTTAAAAGTTGAGCAACTTCTAATTAAACATTTCTCAAATAAGAAGGAAAGAAAAATCCGGTAGGAAGAAACTCACCAGGTCACCTCCCTTCTCCACAGGTAGTCACATTTTATACATATTTGCGACACTTTCAGCACAGAACATGTTTTTGTAGTGAATCACTTTTGCAAAAATCAGGCCCGTACACGTTTCTTAATGCCCTAAGAGTATTCGATACACATAATAAAACGTCAGTCCCGCTTCCCTTCCGTAGAGACGGAATTTGTTTATGTAAATCTTTTTACTTTAGTTATTTGGGATTTTTATAATTAATTATGGTTTTTATTATAAGTGTGGCTTGATTAATGATATGGCAAGCTTTTGTGTTATAAGAGCATGTCACTGTGTTAGAAAAATAAAAGAACATCTCGTAACTCAATGGTAATGTGCGTAGCTTGAGCTGCAAGTAGGGATGTAGTTCGAATTCGTTGGTCACTTCTAATAAGGAAATTTGATGGTGATTGTTGTAAAATATTTATAGCGTCTCGCGTCAATAATCAAATAAAGCTCTCACATCGTATTATATATATGTGTGTAAAAGATAATTTTATTTTCTAACATGTTCAGTATTTGTTAAACTATCATGTTACGTCTTGATTTCCAAGATATTTTAAAGAACTTTTATTGAAATATGAAAGTTTTTGTTAAAAGTTCCTACAGATATATTGAAAGATTTAGCGGTAGTTCTTTAGAGGGGATTCGATTTTCTTCAAAATATGAGATGCGATTATAGATAAAATAAGAGTATAAGTACCTTTGTTGGGTATGCATTTTTTGCCTTTTTGCGAATCAAATGTATATTTTGACGTTAATTTCCTTTTTCTTATCAATTACATGACTTATTTTATGGATAGAAATATCAAAATCATGCATTTCACATCTTTTTTTATGAATCGAATAAGAATATTTCTCTTCATATAGACCAAAAATATAGACTTCGATCTATTGTTTAATTTCCAACGATATTTTAAAGTAAAAAATTTTAATGATGCAGACGATAATTAAATCTTATTCCGAACTGTTGCCATTCAGGTTTTTATTTTGTACTCATTTAAATTTAATTCATGGAGACAATCAAAATCGTTACAAAAATGTCTGAACATTCTCTATACTTGTTATATGAGCAGAATGGTCTTTATTCTTACAAGAGAAATAAAAATTGAAATATTAAATTAACAAACTGTATTTATTAAATTTTTTAATAAAAATAATTTTAATTAATTAATTTTATTTTATTTATTAATTTTAACTAATGAATTAATTTTTTTTTAAATTTTACTTAAATATATTTTTCTATTATAAACTAGCAAATATAATCCGATATTGTTCGGCTTTGATAAAACATACTTTGGCAATTTTATTGAAAAAAATTAAAAAATGAAAATTGCCAAATTGGAATTGTTTAAAATTTAGGAAAAACAAATTTCGTTGAAATTGATTATTTGTTATCTTTATAATACAATAAAGTCCTTCAATCCATCAATGTCGAATGGGGAAAAACCTCGAAAATCCATCAGGTAGCCAGACTTGCAATGTGTTAGACATTTAAGCCACGTCTTGAATTGAAACATTTGGCTGAATGTTCATCCGTTACCTAACATTGCAGTCTGAAATCCAGGAACCTGAATGTGTCTAGAGCTCTGGCGCTCGGTGCCACAGCTTTCGGGTTTCGTGTCCCGGAGGGACTTTTTTTTTTTGCCATAGATGTTTATAGTGGCTCGGAATCCACTTTAAGCCGTAGGTCCCGGTCTCATATGACTGTAAGAGCGTCTCGGAGTCCAATGAGACTTCTCACCCACATCATTCCCAAACTGTATAGGGGTAACTCAGCTCTAGCAGTAGTCTGAAATGCAAATTCAAGCTCATTATATCCTCTGAAAAGCAAGACTGTTTTCGTCTTTTGGAAGATTGTAAACCTTTGGTGTAGTACCGAAACTGACGTCAGACCGATCATTAATTCGTCTCCTACCAAAAATTGAGAAATGAAACTGCATGCATTTTGATAGTCATTGTAGCCTGAAGCATACTGATGCTCAAATGTCGGCTCTGATTCCTGAAATCAGCTTAATATACGTCACAAATGCCATCGATTCTCCCCTTTTCTCTGAAAGAAAAGTCTGTAATACAACCCAGCAGCAAAAAGTAAAACTTCTGTCTTTCGGCATGCTAGTTTAACACTTGACCACAAGTGAAGCATGTTGTCTACCATGCTTCCTACTTTGCAGACAGGAGTTAGGCCCCTGCGGGGCCAAGGAATTCCGAAAATTACAAACTGACTGAAGTGAAGCATGTTCCATGTAAAAAAATTTGATTTCATTATCTCTTTCTAAATCTTCAAGTTTATTGAATTAGTAAATTCTTACATTAAAATTAAAGGGGCCTGATGGCCGAATGGCTAGCACTTTGGCGTTCGGTACCACAGGTATCGGGTTCAGATCTCGGCTTTGCCATGGGTGTTTGCAGTGGTTCGGAATCCACTTTAAGCCGTAGGTCCCGGTCCTAAGAGGAGCGCTGCGGGGGCATTGTTACTCCGCGTCCATAGCTTACCATCAAGTTACACGCGCCCCCTGGGTAATGCAAAGTCAGTAACGTCTGTGCAGCGCTTGCCTTAAGGCATCCAAGACCAAGCTGTCTAAGTGTTTGCCAGCTGCATTAGAAAGAAAAAAACATTAAATTTAATCGTCAAATTTTAAAAAACCTTAATTCTTTATTAAATTCTTGCATCAGGTTTTCCAATTACTCATATTTTTTTGTGAATTTAAACACTTCAAGCATTCACTGTTGGATACAGGCTGAACCTACAACGGATTGCTCTAGCTATCAATTAAGTCATGATCACTGGATTCAATCAAGTCATCAATGGATGACTCTAACAGTCATCCTCCATCCGATATTTCAATGGGTTGCTCGAATTATCAATGTAATATTGGATTCAATCAAATCATTACATAGTTCTAACAATCAATTAATAATCCAAGATTTCAATGGATTGTTCTAACTAACAAGTCAAGAGAAATAAAAACATGTTAACCCAAGAATCATAAGGATGTGTGTACTCCAATTTAAGTTATAAGGTTTATAAATTCTTTTTTTTTCTTTTTTTTTTTCTGCTGTAAATCCTACATTTCTAGATTTGAATTTTTTGAACTAATATTTATGACATGATAATAATTACAAGCTGTGAACAAACTAAACAAAATAAACGGAAACGACAAAATAATATGATAAATAAAAATTTAAAAATTAAATTTAAGTTATTAATAACCGCAATTTGGTTGTTATGCCATTCCAGATTTGAAAATTAAAAATCTGTTAATTTAAATATTTAACTGTTTTTGAAGTAAATTCAATATTTATCTGTTTCTACTTTTCCATAGATATTGTTTTTTACAATCCTATATTTGAAAACCTTTGAGTTAAAAGAACCTTGCTATTTATTATCACTAATATAAAAGAAACTGGGTAAATAATTACTATGCTACATCATAGTTAATATGACATTTAACGTTGAAAAGAGATTTGGAGAGGCGACACAATATTTTACTTTGTAAATGTAAGAGGTTTAAGAACCACTACATTGGATCATTTGTCCTTTAGACATACAACGAACCTTTGCTATAACCAAACAGTAAACTTTGAAAAACTGTCTTCAAATCAAACATATGCGCATTACACCTGCGCGATAGTACAGTGGAAGAAAATAACGCATTTTCTTTTGAGCATTTTCATTTACATTTCTTTACTAATAAAAATTGAGATATTAATCCCCTTTGAATAAAAAAGAATGTTAAACAACTATAAATTTAAAAAATAAATAAAAAATTAATACTTTTTACACATGATCTTTATTGTTAAAATACACTATTTTGCAAAACTTAAGTAACCACTATTTTTTTCCCCTTCTAACACCGTAAAAAATCACCTGGGAATCATGAAATTCGGAATACGGTGATGTGGGTTTTTTTATTTATTTATTTTTTTATTTTATTAAGAAAGCATATTAATACAAAGATGAAGAGAATGCATGCAGTATGGAACTAAAAAAAAAAAAAAGCTTTATTGATCCAAATACTTGTCTAACCAAGAGGAACAAAATTATATATCTCTTTAATAAGGAATATAACTTCCCTAACTGTAATGTTATTTGGTACCTACTTTCCTTATTTTGATGAATATAGAAAGAAGTCGTCTTATTGGTTTTGAGAATCACTCGAAATGACTCTCATCTATAAAAATTAATAGTTAAAAAAAAAAACTATAAAAAAAAAAAAAAAAAAAACACTTTTAGAGTTAAAAACAAAAAAGTAAAAAATAATTGTTAACATAAGAATAAAATTACTGACGAGAAAATGAATGTCCCTGTTCTAAAAACGTGGAGTGCTTCGATATCAATCGTTATAATTTTTCACTAGTTTCATTTAGAAATGCACAGTTAGTTAAAAAATGTCATTCAAAGCACCCCACGCTTTTAGAACAGCGGCATTAATTTTCTTGTCAGTCATTTTATTCTTATGTTAACAATTATTTTTAACTTTTTAGTTTAATTAACTCTAAAAGGATTTTTTTTTTTTTTTTTAGTGTTTTTAAACTATAATATTTAAATGAGGTCCCGGTACGGAGGACTGGAACTATAGTTCTTACAATAATTTAATTGTGGGTAAAATAAAAGCTAAATGCGAATATGTCGAGCCACCAGGAATCGAACAGGGAATCTCCTAATCCGTAGTCAGGTGCGTTATCCGTTGTGTCGCTGTCCCACGTTGGCTTGAATGTCGGAAAGATGTCTGTAAATGTTTCTTTGCAGCTTAAATAGTGTGTATGAGGAGAAACAGATCTCCAGGGGAAAAAATGATGCACCGATCAAGACGACTTTTCAAAGGCTGTGTGTTTTAATCACTCATTCCTGGCGATCCTAATCACGATGAGATAATAAACTTATCAAAATATTTTATTGTCGTCGGTCCTTGATAAGACTACAACGTTTAAATTAAATCTGATAGCTTAAAGTAGGGCAAAATCGAGCCCAAAGAGTCAGTTACAAACAACTATTAAGTGCAAAATAATCCACGTGGTTTCCTTCTTGCCATATTGAATGTACAAATTCATTTGAACTTGCAAATGATGTCTCTAATAGAGCCTTTCCTACTACCTCTTTTGATCTGAAAGGAATATAATAATTATATATTTCTACGCATAAAATAAGTGATCTAATTAATAAAAAAGAAATGAATTTCGAAATTTACATTCGACTGGGAAAAATTAAAAATCGCATATCCAACAAAGTGATACACACTTATTATAAGAATACACTCTTTTTACAAAAGTCACAAATAATATTTTAAAGAAAGCCGATTATCTTCCAAAGAAATACTGCTAAATCTATCTATAGGAATTGTGAACAAAATTGTAAAATCTAATTTAAAGCTAACCAAAAAATAATCTGTGCAGATTGTTGTATGAAAATTATTTGACAGGCAAAAATGGAAATATGTATTTACAATTGATGTTTAAATATATTTATATGATTTCAATTGAAAAAGATCGATTTAGTAACGAAAAAAAAAGAGTAAAGACCTAAAATTTGATTCAGAGAAAACAAAAAAGGTTTTACTAAAGGTTTTATAATTATTGCTCAATTTTCTTTCTTTTATTTAAATTTACAAATGAAAATTTAAATAAAAGAAAGATAAATAGAATCTCAAAATTATTTTGGATTACTATCACAAATATTATCATTACTATCAAAAAATTTGGTGCAAGGCAAGTTCTCAAGGCGATTAATCTTAGACTCAAATTCTCTTTTTTAAAATTAAAATTGGCTGATATGTTAAGAGTAATGTTAATTTCTCAAAGAAAGTGGTAATCATCCTGACTAACTCTAAAGCAAAAATTTTAAAAAAAATTTCAGATTATCGCATTGTTCTATTTTTCATTCTTTTTAATCCTATAATTATTCTTATATTATTCTCAAAAGAAGTTTTCATTTCTGTTTAATTGATATTCAAATCAAATAACCAATGAATACTTTTTTTTTAATGAAAACAATAACAAGTTTAAAAAAATCATGATATTTAAATATGAGTTATGATTTTGCCAATAATTTTTTATTTTAAATTTTTTTATGAAATGAATGGATGACTATTTCAAACACAAGCATTGAAATAGATGTAATACATCATATATTTGAATCCGCGTCGACGGATCTCAAATTTACGATGTTGACAATTTGAAACGAAACGAAATGAAAAAACAAAACATAGCCGACATCCGATCAGGTTTCTGTATTCGTAAGACTCGTGGGTCGGGGGGGCTCAATTCACTCACAGCAACGAAGATTTTGATACAAGTTTAGAGATTCAAAGTTTACATTTTGTACTATATTAAAATTTCTTGTGCCTAGTTGAATCAAAAGAAAAAATTCATATTTGTAATCGAATTTGTTAAATATATATTGACATATAATCATTAAAATGCGTCCGTAAATAAGTGAAATTATGAAATATTTTGTATAAGATGGAACCTGATTCACTTGTAAAAAAGCACATGCAATGGACTTCTCTAGCAATAAGTCATGTTGAATATCAAAATGGTAAATTTTCCATGGTGGTCAATTATGTATGGATTTATTTGTTTTTACTTTATTGTGTATATTGTTTTTAATCTATAATACATGCTTATGAACATAAAAAATTATCTAATTTTAATCTTATGTGGAAAAGATTTAGTGACTGATTAAAAGATCAAAATGTTTGATTTTTAGATAGCTGACTTCTTAATAATCATGTCTTTAAAATTAATTATAAAATACAGGTTTTAATAAAAATATTCTCATTAACCTGAAGCTTATTTTGATACTAATTACTTGAATTTATAAAGTTTTGTGAAGTGAAGTTATGTTTGAATAATTTTAGGTATAAGTATGGCTATGATTCTGCTTTAATAAATAACATGAAAATATAATATGGCAAAATCTAAATCTTAAGGGGAGTTTTGTAACTGATAAGATAACTTAAAAATGTCTTTATCATCCTAATTAGTAATATTATAATAATCTAATCAATTTTAAAGAATGATATTATAATATTGTTTTTAATCTAAAGTATTAAAGAATCTAATAATCAATTTATGAACTTTATTAATTTGTTCAAACTCATTTTCAGATTTGATATAAAAAAGGATTTTAATGTTATTAAATATCTGTAAATTAATTTAAATCAATTTAATATTTAATCAAAATAAGTGATACATTTATTGTTTAAAATTAAAAATAACAGATTATGTATAAAAAAGACCTGCAAATCCAAAATAAATATTAAATTATATTATGACATATTTTGAATATTTATAATAATTTCATAATCTTTTAATAGGAGATTTATTTGGTAAATTATTAGCCTTGACAAGCTTATGTCCATTGGCACTGGTTATTGCATTTGCAACACTAATATTATTTAGAAGAGATTTGCATACTGTAAGTATATTTTTGCTGTAGTATTTTTTTTTTTTCTTCCTAAATATCATAAATTGAAATAATTTATTACATTGTTAATAAAAGTGGTTTAAAAAAGTAATTACCCTTTCAAATGGAAAATTTAAATTTATGTTAACTGGAATAATTTTATTTTCTAAAAATTAAAATATTTATGTATGTAATAATTATTTGTAATAAACATATTCCAGTTCATTTTCTGTTATCATGAGCTTGTATTTATGTATAAAGAATAACTAAATAACTTAAATATTTTTAAATGATGTTATAAGAAATTATTTTTGTTATTGTTTTAAAAAAATTCTGTTGATGAAAACATATTTAGATGCACTTAATATAAGAAAAATCTATAAATGGAAAGTTTGGATAAATTTGGAATTATTTTTTCAATGTGTTTAATTAATTTTGAATGATTCCATGAGCATAATGTGTATATATTTATGCATACTCTTGTATATTAACTGATAAATTATAGAGTTTTAATTTTAACCATCTATACTAATATATTTTTTTAGTTTTTTAATGTATATTTGTTATTTATGGAATGTATCAATTTAATTTTTTAATATGTTACTCATTGTAATATAATTTATGTATTAATAATTCTAAAACAGTTATTTAATATTATATTTTTATAACATATATAAATTCATTTTATTGTAGTTCTGGAATTTACATTAAGAAATATTTTATTGTAAGAGTATACTTGAGTATGACGTATAGTTATCATGTTTTATAATTTTTTATTTGAATCTTAGGTTGTATTTTTAAATAAACACAAAACTTTTAAACAAGAATTTGTGGTAAACAACCATCATAAGTGGTTTTGTTTTAATATTTATCTGTATAATCATTTTAGTAAATTTTTAAATCTAGATTACTATTTTTTTTTTTTTAAATAAATCTTTCTTTTCTCAATTTTTTTTCTTTTAATTCACTAGTTGAATATAGCTCAGATGGTTTAGCTCTTACTGAACTTGTCATAATTTTTACAAGAATCAGAATAATCCTAAAATTTATATTTTATAAAAGTTATATTTTTTATTGATAAATCATGGCCTTTTTCATTAAATCTCTTTATTGCATTGTAATATTATTGTTGAAAGATTTAGAGGAAAAATGTGATAAACTTTCATTTTCAACACAAATATGGTCCTTACCACTCTTCCAATGTTTTTTGCAGATAACTATAAAACTTTTAAACATGTAATAAGGTCAAGAAATTTCTGAAATGATTGTCTACAGTGACTTAGGTGCTTGCTGGAGGAAACTTTTATCTTTCTAATAGTCCTCAACAGTACTAAGGAAGTTATTCAACAGCCATTTCCTTACTGTTAGTGAAAGCTACATGTTGTTTCTGACAAAGCAGTGTTTTTATTCATCAGATTTTAAAACATAGTCTTTAGAGCAGCATGCCAGCATCAAATTATGTTTTTTGTCTGAGAAATCATCACCTGACACACTTCAGATTTTGTAAAAAAAACGTATTGAAATATTACAACAAAAAAAGGGCAGTATATGAATAGTATAAGAGCTTTTGTCAAGATTGCTCAAGCATTGAAGATAACCTACCTTGCCCAGCTCTATATTACCATTCAGATACACTTAACCTCACCAGTGGATTTTTCAGCCATGGAATTTTTAGTTTATTGATTCTTTCAGCCTTAATTTTTATTTTATTGATTCATAAGATGTAATGGAATACTCGATGAAACAGCTGAAGGTATTTTCCAAAAAGGGTTTCCAGGACAATTATGAATTGTTGCATGAATGATCGAACACATGCAACAGGACAATACTTTGAAGGAAAATAAGGCAAAAATATTGTAATTGAAATGTTCAATGACAATTTAAATTCTGTGGACTTTCTGATCCTGTCTCTTATATATTTAATTGGTTTCTCATATAAAAAGTATGCAAGAAATGAAATGAGACAACTAAAATTTTAAGTGTTGTGATTAATGCCATGATCAAATGTGTCTAATTCTGTAATTTATATTTCTAAGCAATTTAAATAAATCCAATAAAGCGGCAGTAGCAACATCTGATTGGCTCATATTTGACACAGATCATTGCCTGCTATGTATATTGGGTATAGATTTTTAATGTTTAAAAGTTGGCACTTTATCAATACTATTTTCTTCCTCCTATATATTATGTGCAAATAAATGTGCCAAATATAATTAGATTAGACTATATTTTAGCATAATTCAAACATCATTAACTGAATGTATATCTGAATTAGTTCGTTTAACAAATCTATCTGAATTAGTTCGTTCCGTGTTAATCAAAATCACACAGGGATATCAAACTGCGGAGAAATATTCATACACTATTTTATATAAGATAAGATGCATTTCTCCTTTAATTCCATGATATCTTTGTATCATTAAGATACTAATACAAAGTACAAATTATTAAATATAAAATTTAATTGTATGAATTTTAGATCACGTTCTTTTGTGGTACTGCATTAAATGAAGCCATAAATTGGATATTGAAACATACAATTAAGGAAGTACGTCCTTGCCATGGTAAGTTGTAACTATTGTATGATCAAATTTTTTTTTTTTTTTTGTGTGTGTGTTGCAGAGATGATTGATGTATTTATTTCAAATTGATTGCCTGTTTGATTATAATAGTAAATTATTTTATTTTGAGATTTGTTGTATTAATTTTTAAAATATTATAAAATAATAGAAATGTATATATAATATGAAAAAATTTTAATCAAAATTATAATTTTTATGACTGCTGTGCAAAGTTATTTTGTAAATCAATATTAATGGTGCTTGTTTCTTAATCTAAGATATTTCTTGCATTTGAATAAATAAATTTTGTTTTAATCAGTCTGTTTCATAATCTAGATTCAAAAAATATTTTCTTAAAGTTGGTTTGATTTCAAAAATGAATCTAATGAAGCAATTGGTAGTAATGAATGTTTCACAAAAGTTATTAATAAAATAAAAATAATCTACAATAAAAGAATTAGTGCTGACACTAACAAATATTAACTTCTTTTTCATATATTTATGCATCTAAATTTATTTCTATTATTACTGATTTTCTTTATCTGCTAGCAAATCTAATTTCACGACTTAATTAAAAAAAAATTTTAATTTCCTTTCAGTTCTTTTTTTCCCCCCTAAATGATAAATTATTTCAGTAAAAATAAATATAATTATTTAATTGTAAGCTTGAAAAATATTAGCATAACAATTAAATGGAGTAAAATTTACTGTTTATTTCTTTAGAAATGTATAACTCATTAAGAATACTTGAATTCTCATATATTTGAAACTAAAACTTGATCCTTATAATATGCAAAATCAGCTATCTATTACAAAAATATAAACACCTTGGATTTAAAAATATATTTAAATTCAAAGCATGCTTGACTAAAATTGAAATTTCCATCTTAAAAATGATGAAATTTTTTTTAAAAGATGTATTTTTAATTTTTATTATTAGGACATTAATGGGTAGTTTTTAGATTTATATGTATTGTATAAATTAATGATAATTGGTAGAAAAAGATTATAGTTTTTTACAATTTCATGAATATATGAATTAAATTGTCTATTAAAAAATAAATATTTAGTCTTTTAAAAAATATATGTTTCTAATTGTTCAAGATATATAATTTTTTTTCAGGTAGAGAAATTTTGTTTTCTGAATATGGTATGCCATCAAATCATGCACAATTTATGTGGTTTTTTGCTACTTACATGGCATTTTTTTTATTAATTAGGTAACTACTAATTTATGTAATTTTAAAATGTATTATGTAAAGCTATTTTTTATTGAAATTTTTGATATTACTTAAAATTAAATTATTATTTTTTAATTATGTACCTTATAAACCTTTAGCACACTCAAAAAAGAAAAATTTATTTATAGTGCTACAGTTTTTAAATTATAAAAGAAAAATACAAATGTGTACTTATAATAACAAACCTGTTTAACTATATGTATAAAAAATAAAATAAGTTTAAATATTTTTGAAGCTTGTAATATATGAATTTAAATTTTTTTTCCCCATTGGATTTTGTCACAGCTGTAATATATTTATAGAATTACTTCAATTTATGTTGTGCTAATAAAATTTGCTATATATATTTCTTAAGGCTATTCATACATATATAATAAATATATAATTGTAGTGTCAATTATAATTTTACAATAATTTTCTTCTTATTACAATCAGTTTTATCTAAAATTTCTGTTTTTAATATTGAATTATTAGCAAAATATTCCCTAATATTTTTGCATCTGCTGATTTCTCAATGGGAAAACCCAGAAACTTTTTTGTAAAAATCGAATACACTATAACAATTTTTGTAATGGTATTAAAAAAATGTATCATATGCATTTAATTAAAATGAGCATTTGTAAATATACTAATAAAGTAAATAAACCATTTATTATTGAACACAAAAATAATAACCAAATCTATTATTAAAATCTGAAATTATTACAATGATTATGGTAGGAACCTCCATTTGCTAGTTGTGAAAGCTTTATTGAACTCATTTAAAATGAGTAAGTGAGAACTCATAAGTGATAATAAATAAGTGAGAACATACTGAAAACTTTATTGAACTCATAAACACTCATATACATTTACACATATAAAATTCATTTAATTTTTTTCCCCCTATTAAAAGTCTCTTTAGAACCTTTCACTTTCATTAATTAAATTTTTAATGCTTCAAAATTAAATTTTGAAAAACACTTTTAATTTATGTTTATTGTATATAAAAGTAATGGGAAGGAAAAAAAATCTGTCAATTTTCATTTAATTTTTTTTTTCTGTTATAAATAGCTTTTTTGTTTTTCCTAGATTGCATCATGGCAATAGTTCATACCCATTAGAAAATGCATGGAAGTATGTAGCAACATTATTAATTGTTTGTCTTGCAGCTGTTGTTACATATAGTAGGTAAGATTTATTTTTAATTAATTTCATTTTAAACATTTTATTCTTCAGTTTAACAAATAATATTTTATTTGCAAGGATAGAGCTTCAACTTTATTTTAACTAAATTAATACCCAAATTGAACGGTAAATTAAAAAGACAGTTCAGATAGAAATTCTCTGTTTACTGTATTTTTATTGGAAAACAAATTGAACAGTGTTGTATTTTGAAATTATATATAATGAGTATTGTTTGCTATAATGTGCTTTTTATATCATTACATGTTTTCTCTATTTTATAGTAAAATGGCAGAACTAACCAGCTCTACAAACACAGAAGATTAAAATTTATCAGTAAAATTTATAACTAATTGGAAAATCATTGTAGTTCAAAGTTTGCTTTTCAATAAAGATACAAACAATGTATTATATTATTTACTTTCAAACTATCTGGACACCCTGTAAAACTATATATTTTTTAATATAAAAATGTATTTTTAAATTATTAAAAATGTAATTATTTTTTTAAAATAGAATTTACCTACAATACCATACATGGAACCAAGTATTGTGTGGAGCTGTTGTAGGCATATTTTTAGCCTGTTCATGGTTTTTTATTACACAATTTATGCTAACACCCTTGTTTCCCATCATTGCTGCATGGTAAGTTTCTGTTTTTTATAATTTATATGATAAAATAATCTTAAAAATATAAAGTAGAAATTGCAGCTTTAGTTTATAAAAATGTTTTGTTTTGATAAAAACTTGAGTTTATTTTTTAATAACGAAGTGTCAATAAGATTCATATGTAGAGTTCCAATCCTACTCAATAAAAATGGATGAATAGCATCATCCATCTAATTGCATTGTATATCTAAGTCATTTAAAGAAAAATATTATAAATTTTATATCAAATTATAATTTTTTTGTAACTCTGTATTTATTCCACATTTTAAAGTTTTTATCAGTTGTTTATTTTGAGCTAATGAATTCATTCAGCTGTAGAAGTGAAATCATATGAATGATGAAAATAAAATTCAATGTAATGTAATTCAGTGTAAATTTCAGAAAAATTAAAACTTATTATTTACCAATATTGAAACATTGAAATTGTGAAATTTTTTCTTGTCTAAAAATAACAATACAACAGAATATGCATATTTAATTTACAGATGCTTTATTCGGCAATTTAAAAAAATTGTTGCCTTTATCATTGATTGGTTTGTAGCATATAAATTAATTTTAAGATCCTTTACATGATTATAATAATTAAAAAAAACTCATTCTTAAACTGATTTAAAAACTTTGTTTAAAATGGGTACAAATACACTTTAATGTCCCTTATGTATAATTGCTAAACTTAAATCTTAGTCATAAAAAATAGTATCACTTTTCATAATGTAAGCAATTTGAGTGAAACAGTTTTAAAAAAAATATTAAAGCTAAATAATGCTTTTAGAAATTAATAACTTATTAAAAATATATGTGCTCAATGTAGTCGTTATAAAGGTATTTGTAAATGATTTATTTATTTTAGGCCCATTAGCGAGTTCCTGATGTTACGCGACACAACTCTCATTCCAAATGTTATGTGGTTTGAATATACGTCCCATCGAGTAGAATCCAGGTAATTTTAAACATATTGCATTTTTATTTTCTTGTTGACCTATTCTGTTTTCATTTTCCAATTAATTTTGTTAAAACATCCATAACAAATAATTAATTTTTGCAAATCACAAAATATTTTTTTTTCAACTTAATGTTAAACTTTTAAATGCATAACATTAATAATCACATAATCTACTTAATAAAATTTAAATGAAAAAAATAAGTTTTTTTATTTAATAGTAGGGTAAAATTTAATGATATTTGACTGCTAAAAAGTTCAGAAAGTATAAAAAAATGAATAAATTTAGAAATTTGCATCTAAAACTAACATTTGTTTTTTCATTAATTCTAGAACAAGACAGCGAAAGCTAGTGTCCATGAAATCTCAGTGAACATATGTTCTGTTTTTTGAATGTGTAAACATTGCTTGTTTTATTCTTGATAATCCATCTGTTTCTTTATACATGTATATGCTTAGAATTTTTTAATTACTGTGATCATGGGTTGTGTGTTTGTCTGGTCATGTTTAACAACTAAAGGTTTTTAGAGGCCTGTCGCTCATTGTTAACACGATTCAATAAAACTCGATGCATTTATATTCATTCACTTGCCCAATTTCTTTAGTTGAATTATTGGTTCTGACCTAAAAAAAAGATTTTTAATGCCACGTTTCTGCTATGTGATTTCTTTAAATATTAAGTCAAAATTGAAGAATTTTTCGTTTTTTGTACAAATGGATACATCTTAAACTAAATTCTTCTGACTTGTATAGAAGAGAACATAGAAATTAATTAAAATCATGTTTCAGTCATAAATACAATGGTGTCCAGAATGATTTAGTTTTTCAATTCTCATAAAATTTAAAACAATATTTAAATAACATGATGTGCTTATTTCAAAATCCAACACAAGATTGATTGAGCTTAAACACTAAAAGGAATTATAATGCTCGATGATTCATCACAGTCACCATAAGACAATTACAGTAGTAGCATAAGAAAACGTCCTGATGACCAATTAAAGTAAATATTTTGTTCTGAGAAAATATCAAGGAAAAATATACAAGTTTCAGAATTACATCCTGGTCTTTTTTAAAGCAAATATTAATAGTTCTACTAGGGTGATGCATCAAATCCATCCATGTTCAAAGGTTAATATTTTTTTTACATTCAAATATACAGTTCATTTCATGAAGTGTGGAAAATTGAATGTTAAAATATATAAAAACAAACAATACAATGTAACAAACTTTAGTAATTCAAATGGTTAACAGTATGAACAGGAAGGTAAATAATTTTTTTTTTATAATTTTGATTTCTGACTGAGATTGAGTACGTCATGCATTTCAGTCAAGCTTTCCATCAAAGCTTTCATAAAATTACTAGAATGGGTTTCAGGGCTGCTGTTGCAGGCTGAAAGACCAAAATTGATGGAAGAGTCTCTTGGATTATAGCAGCATCCATAACCATCTGGTACCAATGGTCCATAGCACATAAAAGCATCAATTTTAGAAGGAACCTATAATTTAAAAACATTACAAATGTGTCATTAATAAAATGTGAATTCAAAAAGCCTGCTTGCACATATAAATTTAATTTGGCATTATTTTCTAATAATTGTATTCTTAAAATAAATTTTAATATTATAATGCAAAGAGTTTTGCATGAATTCAAAGAAAGTGCATTTTAAATGTTAATTAATTTCCAATATGAAAAATAATGGGACTTTTTAAAATGATATGTCCTTAAGCAAAGAATGTAAATTCTAAATGTTGATTAAAATAAATTGCAGCATTTATTACATAAACACGTAAAATAATTTTTTTTTCTTACCTGGCTGGTAGACAATTTAAAATGTGTGCTAGTTGTATAACCAGTATCCATGTAAAAATCAGGGAACATTCATACCACATTCTACAGCAATTTTCTTCAATCCTAAGAGCATTCGATCAATTCCCATTCCATTAACGGCCTATATCAAATAATTTACTAATAAATTCCACCATTAAATTTTTTGTTTGCATAAAAGCCTTTTTTTATCAATTACTTCTTACCTGTACAGTGTATTCTTTATGCGCATCAATGGCAGATCGCAGTGCTGCTGCTTTTGTGTGAGCCAATGAAGTACTGTCTGTCATTTGCTTGCAAAAATCTAAACCCTCCATAGAAGCAGAACGAATTGTTTCAGTGCGTCCATTTAAGAATTTTCGAGAAGAAGCAGATTCATAAGTAGCAGCAATCTGGTTGTGAATTCTAAAGTCAAATCAAATGATCATTGCATTTTTCTTAATATAAATATTATTCTAAAAAAAGTATAAGGTGCAAAAAAATTATTTACTTATAAAAAGCAAGCTGAATGGCCATTTGAATATAACTATCAGGACTTAGTCTTTGAGATTTAATGAAGTCTTTTCCATAAGTTTCATATGTAAAGCATGACATCTCCAGATCATTCACAAGGCTGTAAATATAAATTTTTGTTAAAACCACTTGAATAACACTCAAAATAAAAGATTTCAAGCAAATATTAAGAAAATCATTATATGAAATAATTCAGCAAAACTTCTCATGAGAAATTAGATATCCATTCTATAAGCAGTGATCTCTGACAATTAAATTTAAAAATGCCACAGCATATTCTATACCTAAATTTTTAATATATTTTAATCTGAAGAGCATCTTTATTAATAACAGTGAGCTGAATTTTAACTTGGATTATCTTTATGTACTTTTTACAAAACACCAAATATATTAAAGTTGTAATATTCAAAAGAAAACCGAATTAAAAAGTTTCTTACATAACATATTACATTTAGTAAAACTACAAGAAAATTATAAATATTTTTACTAGAATTAAGTTTATCTGAAAATAAAATTGCATGTTTTAAAGAAAAGGTGATTTCTTCAACATACAATAACATATTTTTGCGATAGTATTTTCTATTCTGAAGTGAGTTATTTGAAAGCAAAATACATTTTTAAAAAACCAAAAGTGCTTAAAAAATAACTTTTTGTAATACTGCAAGTTTCAGGAATTAGAAAAGCAATAAAATTGTTATAAAATAAAATGTCTTTTCTTATACAGCAAGGTCACTTTGAAAATATTGCATAAAGAAATGTATAACTAATTACATTTGAAGATCATTTTCTGCTTCTTCAATATCTTTCATGGTTTCTTCTGACAGTTTGAATCTCAATTTTACTGGTTCTTCAACAGAAGTGGATGGTAACCATTTATTGCCACGAGTTCGTTCTCTAGAAATTTAAGCAATTAATTAATAATACAACTACTTGAAAACATATGGAAAGGTATATTCGCCTATCTTTACACAGAGCTTAAGAAATACTCACAAATAATCAGAAATATGATCCATCATTCTTGTAATAGGAGGACCTTCTGCTGGACTGTGCTCATATGTTAGACCAACAACACCATCACCACCAACAATGAACTAAATAGTGAAATCTCTAATTAAAAAAAAATTAAATACGAGCTAAATGTTAAAATATTTTAACATTACATACTGCACAAATAGTGTAAATGAAGAAATATATTTATCATAAGAAAAAAAATTAAATCTATTTCTCAGTTATTTCCCACAGAAAACTTCATATAAAATCTCCAACTTGCTTAACATTAATTACAGAAAAAAATAAAAAATGTATCATTTAATTTTTTCAATATACATTTTAACAACTGAACATTTAACAACTATCTTCATTTCATTCTGATAATACATAATCAGTAATTAAATTTTGCCATTATAATTTCGTAATTTTTTTGTACAGTTTGTAAGGTAACAAATGTATAGTACCTAAAAGCCACTTCATTAAAAATATTGTATCCAAATACTTATAGAAGTTACATTTAATATCTTATATTAACTATTTCATAAAATTAAACTTAGTTTAATTTTTAACTGCAATTCTGGGTGTCATAATCACTTCAGATCACATTGGAATATTAAGCTTATTTAGAATTTGTATCATTAACAAAAAATAATTTTCCAAGTTGTTACTAACTCAAGACTCATTTTTTAATTATATATATGACAGGTTTCAAACCCTTCAAAATTTTTAATGCTGAATACATACTGGGTCTGTAAATATGAAATTGGAATTTTCCCATAGATGACCTTAACTGTCAATGTAGTTAGCTACAGTCAAGATGCACCATTTGTGTTTTGTTGAAATCTAACAAAGAGTTTTAACTCATAACAATACAAGTGTCATACCAAAACATAGTTTACTATAGTGTTGAACACATCAAATTTGTCCCTGGCAATTATGATTTGCTGACAGCATTAATTTTCTGTTACCATTTGAAGAAAAGTGTGGCAGAATTGCGTTGAAGCTTATGATGAACATACTCTTGGAAAATTAAAGTGGCTTAAAAAATTTCAAAAGTAGCGCTTTTGACATGAGAAACGAAGAACGTGGGAGGCCACCGAAAAAGTTTGAAGACGGCGAGTCGTAAGCATTGTTGGTTGAGGATGATGTTCAAAAGCGACAACAACTTACAAATCCATTAAATGTGACACGAAAAGACACATATGTTGAAAAGATCCAGAAAATGGGTTCCACTTGAACTGAATGAAAGAAAGCAGCTCACCAGGTACAAAAGAAAGTCATTACTTCATTGAATTGTGACTGGCAATAAAAGTGGATATATTTTGAGAATCCAAAGTGTAAAAGATCATGGGTAAACTCCAGCCGAACTATCGACATCGATTGCAAGGTGAAATCGCTGCTAATTGATCTATTATGAGCTGCGAAACTGTCAATACTGAACGCTACTGACAATAAAAAAATCGATTTGAAACAAGATTTGCTTGAAAAACGACCAGGCTATTAAAAAAGCCACCACAAAGTGATTTTCCTTCATGATAATGTATCATTACACACAACAAAACTGGCCACAGAAACTATTGAGGCGTTTAGTTGGGAAATATTTTCACATGCGGCTTACTCACCAGATTTTGCTCCATCCTCCGATTATCACATATTTGCATTGGTGGGATACATACACACTTGCTAAATAGCGCTTCACTTATTACGAAATGAATGGTTTGCCTCAAAAGAGCAACGGTTTTTTACATGGCATCCATAAATTGCCAGACAGGTAGGAAAAATGTATAGCTAGCAATGGACAATATTTCAAATAAAATATTTTTCGTCATTTTCATACAATAAATTCTATTCAAATATTAATTTTTCATATTTACATACCTGATATACCTTCACTACCTGGTTTTATATGCATACAATATTCATTGGGGAAATTTTAATGAGCATGAAATATATATTTCATAATTTAAGAACTGAATAAAAGAAAATCCAAATTGTAAACACATATAAAAATATATATTTTGTTTGTATGTTTGTCGGTTTATAAGTTTATAAAAATCAATTGCTAATTAAAGACATTTATTCTCATAAATTAATGTATAAAAAAACATGCATGTAATTATATCTTGTAATATAGAACATTTGCTTTTACAATTCATTCTAAAGTAATATTAGTTGTTCCTGAGATTACCAACAGAAATAACTGATAATTTCCTAGCACATATACAATTCCTTACCCTTGTTGATAAGGATATTAATAAAATTCTGATGTTCTCTATATAGAGCCTATTTTTTTAAGAAGCAAGAATTATGAATGCTTTAATCCAATTTGCAACAAATTATCTTTTCCAGACTTTTAATGATGAATATATATCAAAACCGAATAGAAGCCTAAGATGAAATAATGTCTTGTAAAAGTCATGTTTAAGTTCTTTTTATCAAGACAATTATTCCAGATGAAACAGTATTTGTACCATAAATTTTGAAGTGAAAATATCTATAAAATTGATCTGTATGGTTCAGGATTAGAGCATCATGCTTAAATATCCAGTTTGAAATGTTAACAACATTGGAACTATACATAACTTGGAAAATCTAAATATATTGTGTAGAGGAAGATTGAAGATTCTAGTGTGGATGGGCACCATGTAACAGGGAGGCAGTTGGCCTAGAATCAAATTCATGCTGTCATATCTTGGGATCTAAACACGTTATTCATGTGAGCAAATATAGCATATTATTCATGTGAAGTAAAATTCAAGGAAACATATTGCAGAAGATAAGAGAAACTTAAAATGAAGCCAAAAAATAAGTATCATGTACAGATAGACAATGCGAGTATAGGGTCAGGGGTTAAAGTTTATTGGACCAATACTTGGTGCAATTAATATGAATGATGTCATTGAACAAAGGCTCATTTGAAAGGTCTCAAAGAGATCTAACTATGTATAATAATAAAAACCACAAAATCTATACATATAAAATCCGAAAATAAAGAATAAAATCCAAAATAAGTGAAATTTTATAATGATGGCTTATATGCAAAAAAGGTAGAAGATAGAAGCAAAATTCGAGGAAATGTATTACAGAAGATAGTGAAATTTGAAATGGATTCAAAAAATAAGTGCCATGTAGACAATGAGAGTGCAGGGCCAAAGCTCACAGTTTAGTGGACGCAATGCTTGGCATACCTAATATGAGTGATGTCATTGAGCCAATTGATATACTAGTAAGTGATGTAGAATATATAACTGTAGACAAGCCTATGGACATTGTTTACAAGAGGGCTGACTATTCACAGAAGAGAACTCTTTTCAATTTCATGCAGATTATCTTTGGACTTGAACCCATTCCTATTGAAAGACCCACTATCATCGGCTACACCTTTGCCAGAAACCTCAGTGACTTGCAGTGCACACTTTATGTAACCTAGTTTAGTTGCCATACGCCCATTCTCCATACATTGATATTGTAACATCGTTCTGTTTCACTAAATGATTGCGTCATTCATTCCTTCATGTTCTCCACTATTCTTCAGATCTCTTCATGGTTGTCACCCACCCTCAAATCTGTTCATAGAAATGTTTTCAAAAATTAAGATAATGGCACAGTACTCTCATCTCCTTTGGCTTAATAAATAAATAAAGTAAAAAAAAACTGGAAACACTTGTAATATATTTCAGTTTTATTTAATGTACCAAACAAGAAACAAATTTTATTAGTATATCATGCTTTAAAAACCATTTTTAATATAATTTCATGATGAAAAAAATATTAATCTGAAAAGGGGTATATAAATTTCATCTTGCAGTTAAAATAGTAAATGGACAAAAAAGATTAAGAACCCTTTATTTAAAAGGCTACAATATTCAAAATATAAAATAACCACAATAAGTGTGAAAAGGATAAAATCATGCATAGACATTATTTATGAAAATATTCAATGAACCAATTATTTAAAAATGAGATTTAAACTTCGAACTAAAAAAAAAAGATTTAAAATTATCTTACCTGGATGGTTTTATCAAACCATCTGTTTCCAGCATTTCCTGTAGGACCGCCACCATGAATGGTTTGCAAAGCAACATGCGTCTTTCTATTCAAAGAGCCAGAGTCAGCCATTGGTTTATCAAGGCATAACAAGAAAATGGCTTCTTGTATGCATTTTATGGATTCTTTATTTCTTGAATCAGCTGAAATAATAAATAACAATGTGAAATATTTATAAAGAATAAGTAAGGGCATTTCAAATATTTTTCCCTATTAGTAAAATATTTTAAATGCAAAAAGAATAATTTACTAACCTCTTTGTATGATTTTAATATAGGAATATTTTCATAAATATATACAAATGCTTATATACCAAATGAAATATATATATATATATATATCAATTGAATTTTTAGTAATATTATAGCATACATTTTTAATCATATTTGAAAATAGTAACCAGATATATATTAACAGTGATGAATTAAATAGTTAGTAGTACTTTAAAAAGCAACAAATGAAAGCAAAAATAATAAAGTTAAAATTTACTCTGATAAGAAATTGATGGCTACTATAAAATCTCTCTTTTTAATAAAACCTAATATTTATCATTGATTATTATATATGTTTCATAAACAAAAAGTTCATATAATTTACAGATCAAAATACTATTTAAATTAACAGTCTACAGTGAAATTGCTTTTATATTGAAATTTATGTCCTTATATCTTAAGAATGTGCAGTAGAAAAAAGAGCTATCCAAATTAAACCATTATTATTATTATTGTATTACAGTAATCTTTCTTTAATTGGGCACATTAGGGACCACAGCCATGTCAGATTATTGGGCTTCCATTTGATTTTAAAGGGAATATCGAAGAAAAAACAACACTAGATAAAAATATAAACCATTAAAATATACACATATTGAATGTGTAACACTATACTGAAATCAAAATTGATACACACTGGGCAAAAAAGAGAGTAGCATTGTGTCCCCGTCTGGTAATCAAGGTAAATAAATGGCCGAATCCATATGAAAGTGGAGGCTCTATCGGTGCCTGATTATAGAATGTGAGGATTATAGAATGAATTATCAAAGGCTGGATTAAAGAGTAGTTACTGCATTTCAGAAATCAAACAAATTCTACAGAATTTAACAATATTTACAAGACAAAATTGTAAAATAGCTTTGAACAATAAATCATATAGCAAACTTAAACTTACATTTTTTTCTCAATCTCTTGTATGCCTTAGCCCAAGAATCTCTGTGCTGTGAAGTTAAAATACCAATGGGATTTTTAGTAACACTGGACTGTGCTACAACACTCTGAAATTGTGTTAACAATTGTCTTTCATTCAAAGGTTTGCCATCATCACCATATACATTGACTTTAAAATACTGCAAAAAAGAAAAAAATTATACAATAATTCTTGGAAATCAACAAAATGTTATCAAAAACAAATATATACTACTGTAATATAAAAGAATGAATAGCAAATTTCAAATTTAATATATATCAATTTTAAGGCAATAATAAAAATAAAATATTATTAATAATTGATTGCAGAAACATTTATTAGAATTTACATCTCTTTGGTTGAAAAATCTTTAACACAGAAAGGCCAAATTTTTTCTCTAACAATAATGTTAAAATTATTTTCAGAATCTATAAATTTATCCATTCAAAAATAAGGAAAATTTAAAGCAATGGTTTAAAAAAATTATATTATATTTTTATTATAACAAAGAAAAAATTTTAAAAAAAATTGTTCTAATTAATTTTAATCTAAGTGACTAGCAATCTTGCAATTCATCAGAAAATTTCTGTTCATTTTTAATTTAAAGCAAGATTTCTTGAAGAAAATAGTAATTTGACTTCTTATATTTGCAATTAGTGAAATTCATATTAGAAAACAATTTTTCATATAAATGTGTATACCTAAAGATACTGTTAATATCAAATGAAACTGGGATAATTTTATTCGATATAAACTTTTATAAATTCACAGCAACATGTTTATTGGCTGTGTCATAAAATGCACTACAAACCAGGAGTGAGGTGTAGGGGAAAAGAAAAATCTGATTTCTGAGTTAGATTTGTTATGATTCCCTATTCTCAACTTTTTTCTGTAATTTTATGTACTATGACATTTACTAATAGATTTAAAGAAATTTGTGAAATAAACTCAATTGCTTTCAATGTAGTCATACAACTATAAAAACAGTTTTTTTATAACATCCAAGGTGTAGTATTTGGAGTCAATTAAAAGATATTCTTGCACTTTAAATTTGTTCACAAAAATAAATGTTTCCTATAAAAATAGCAGTGCCAAATTAATTGGTACTAAGATATTACAAAATAGCTTAAGACAAAAAAAAAAAAAAAAAAAAAAAAAAACCCTGTACATTTTAAGTACAAAAATGTTATATTTGTAATACATCAAATCTTATTTTTTTCCCTCAATAATATATAAGATTAACTATAAGATTTTTTTTATTGTTGATTCAAAATAGGTTTTTATAAGCCTCAGTGCTGAGAAAAGTCACAACACTTATTCGATTTGCTGCTAAAACAGAAAATGTCTTTGTTACTGGATGTATTATTGAAAGATAGAATTGAATTGCCTCCTTAACATTTTTAATGTTAATTTCTCAAATTTTCAAACTATTACACTTATTTTTTTAAAAAGAGTCAGAAGTTGAATTTTTAAACTGACTCCTTAAAAATGCTCAACTCCCAACAAACTCGAAATCTCATTACAATGTTGCAAATTTTTTACCATGTTTGAAATAAATTACATGACATTTCTGTAAGAAAAATAATTTCAATACCTCCTAAAGATGTGTTCCTTAATACACAAAATTTTACTTCATGAGATTTTTATTTATTACTAATACCTTTCCCAGAAAGTGATAACATTATTAAATATACAGATTTTTTAATGCAGCAATTTATAAAATTTTCTAGAAGTAAACATTACTTCTTATTCTATATTTCTGGGAAAGCTTAAACTATTTATATAGTAAAATTACATTGCTATTTTTTAGAAGAATATATTTAACTACAAGCTTAAGTTTTTAACTTGAACTAGATTACAAAATTTTAGAGAAAACTTTATCTAAAATACTCAATAGAAGCTGATAACTTGTACATATTCTTAAATATGATAATAACAGTTGTTATAAAATAAAACTGAAATGCTAAATATAGGAATTCATTTACAGCAACAATGAAAAACTCCTCTTTAAATTGAACATTAACTTGATAAACTAAATGTTATGACAAATTATTTCTGCAACTTTAAATAAAATACATAATACAGAAAAAAAAAAATTTTCATTTTGAAACTTTACATGGTTATTATGTGCAACTACTATGTGCTTTGGTTTGACAGTTTCACTACCATAGAAAACAAGGCTGTCTTTAGGAAGTCCAGGTACTCGACAGGTAGAAAATATTTTATAGTACTGTGACATATCAAGAGGTTGTCCACCCATTTTATCAAGAGGTAGTGAATAACTGAAAAATTAAATAAATAAAATTGAAATCAGTATTGAGTACAAAAATTAAAAAAAAAAAAAAAAAAAAAAATTTTTTTATTTAAAATAATTTGTATTCTATTTTCAGAACTTTTATTAGTATAGAATATTAAAACAATAAAAAAAACTACATAAAATTAAATATATTAATAATATGAAATTAATTATAGAAAAAAATATTAAAAAAAAGAAATTTTTTTTAAAAATAAGAGATGTTTTTTTTTTTTTTTTAATTTAAAAAGTTTAAATATCAAAATTTAATACAATAGTTTATGGTTACAATAATTTAATAAAAAAAAGTGTTTTATTCAAGTGTAAGAATTATTAATTCAAGAAAATATTGAAATTAAAATCATATACTACATGGAATTAAAAACATTAATAATTATATTTCAATTTGAAAAATAAATACAAGCAAATTATTATAAAAAATGAATTTTATTTTTATAAAACAAAGATTTTCTTAAAATTTAAGGAGTTAATTTTTTTAATCCTATTCAAAAATATATTAGAAGAGCATGTGTAGAATATAATAAATTCAAGAATAAAATATGATTTGTAGTTACTTATCAATTAAGTTCTTAAACTCTAAAGCTCCAGCAACTAATCTTGCAGCATATCTACGAAGAAAAAATATTTAATAAACAAAAGTTTGAATAGTAAAAAAATTTTATAAAATGAAATACTAAAACTATAAATTAGAAAATACATTTAAATATTATCAAGATTTAAAATAGATTTTAAACCTAATAAGTTTTAATTATAAATACATGAATATTTATTAAAACCAATTACAGCTAATAACTGAATTAAAATTAAACATATTGAATAGTTCAAATATATTGAAAATTAAGCAATATAGCATATTATATTAGCAATAATATGCAAAAATAAATATTATTTTAAGAATTAAAATACAACTTAAAAATTACTTTTGTACTATTGTAACCTATCCTCCTGATATAGAAATCATTATTATTGGCACAACAGCCCTTTGTGGGCCAAGGCCGCTTACCTACTGGTAGATTTCGAGACAAGAGATGTTTTACTTTTTACGGGGTAGGGTTGTCAGCTGTAAGCCCAACACTCAACAATCATATGAGTCCGGGACGTACGGCTGAAAGTGGATTCTGAACCACTACAAACATCCATGGCACCGCCAGAACTCGAACCCAAAACCTGTGGTACCGAGTGCTAGCCATTCAGGCCCTGATATAGAAATAGCCTAGATTAATTAAGATCATATTGCAAAATAAGATAAGCAACAATATTCTGCTTAATTGAAATTTACATCACAGCTGAACCTAAGCAATTTAAGAAATGAGAAGACGAATAAGAACAAAGCTGAGTTACTTTTACAAGCATTGGCTTGTACCAAATAATATTTTAAGTAGGGCCTGATGGTTGACTGACTAGTGCTCGGTACCACAGGTTTTGGTTTTGAGTCCCAGCTGTGTATGTTTGTTGTGGTTCGAAATCCCCTTTAAACCATATGTCCCAGTTTAATACGACCATAGAGTGTTGGGCATAGGGCTGACAACCCTAACCCATAAAAAGAAAACATCTCGTCTTGAAATTTCCTAGTAGCAGATGGCCTTGGCCCAACACGGGGCTGTTGCTCCAATGAAGGAGAGTATTTTAAGTTACTATTGAAATAATTGCTTTAAAATATTGTAAAGTATTCTAATTATCAGAAAATTTTCTAACCTCAATTGTCTTTCAACAGTATTAAAGTCTTTAAGAGGAAATACTAATCCAGGACTAGAATATGAAATAAGAGGCATTCTGAACTCCAAATATGCTGAACTTAACCACCAGTCTTCCAACTAAAAACATTAGATTTTAAAACGTTAAGATTGTAATAGGCATATATAGATAAATTAATGAGCCTTGTTAATAAATAAGAAATTAAGCTAATTTACTGTAAATATCATAAACACTTTTTAATGAAGAAGGTTAATAAAAAACAATAGATAAATTAATTAATGATACAATCCAATACATTTCTTTTTGTAATTATTATATTTTTTCTGTTCTTTCAATAATTAATTATTTTACATAATCAAATGGTTTTAATTTAAAAATATTAATGAAAAATTACCCAATTTTCAGTGACTTTAGCTCGTTCTTTTAACATTGTGTGTAGCTTTACACCCAAACCACCAGGAGCTCCAAAATCTTTAACAACCTGAAAAAAAAATTTTAAGATAATACAAACAAAACATTCAACCTAATTTAGATTTTTTCACATGCTAAATTTATAGGTAAAAAAAAAGGTTCCAAAATTACATTATTATAAATGTAATTTTAAATCACCAAGAAGATAAAATATATCTAACTAATATATATATAAAGTAAGATATTTGTTTGCTCATATGAATCTGTATTTCATAAAAATAATATATTTCTATCTCAATAATATAATAATAAATTATTCATACACATATATATATATATCAAAATTAAAAATTAAAACACTTAAAAGTCTGATCCTTTCCATTGATTTTTTTTTTTTTTTTTTTTATCTAGCTAATAGCCAAACATTACAGAAGAATTCTTTTCAATTAATTTTAAAAATAAAAATCATATTTTTAAAAATTGTCACCAGATTTTAACACCTTAAGATGGCACCAGCTGTTACAAATGGCTGGTAACATATAGTGACAATATTTAATTAACTTTATGTAGAAAATTTTTACTGTTTTAATTGTATTAGATCTTGATTTTCATTCTTTAAAAAAAAAAAAAAAAAAATTGCTGGCAGGTGAAAGGTGAGAAAAATTTGGGAATTCAGCCAAATTATATTAATTAAGGTCAGCTATTTAAAATCTGAACTTTTTAACTGGCCTCAGAATTTTTTTTTTTTTTTTCAATAAAACTTATCTGAACTTAACATTTTTATTTTCTGTAACAAGACAACACCAGGTCCTATCTAGTAGTATAGCTAAAAAAATAAATCCATCTGCTCTACATAAATAAGAAAGGAACAGACAGTGGCTCTAATAATTTTCTGGCTACCAATGATGTTTCTTATTTCAACTTTTACAAATGACATGTTAGGCAATTTTAAAAATTGCATATTCTATCAGGGCCAGATCACTACAAAAATAGTAAATAAGACAGTTTACTTTTCTGTTAGACAACTGTACAGCAATAAACAAAAATATAATGTTTTTTAAGTTTATTGCGAATTTTAAAATCTAAAGAAAATGTGTGCTTATGTTTCTTATTGAAAATAATTCTTGATAATTTAGAATTTTTTTAATGACAAGAATAATATTAACTACATGTACTCTTAATATCATATGAATTAAAAAAAAATATATATTATTTTTTTATATGGCATATTGTGAATATCAAAAATTTAAAGGAAATGTTGTTATGCTTCTTATTGAAAGTAAAACTCCCAATAACTTATGAATTTTTTAACTATATAAAAAATATTTTTTAAATATTAACAGTTAAATTAAACAATTAATATTTTAAGGTAATATTGTTATATAACAACATTTGTTAATTTAATAAAATAAATTTAATTGTTAATTCATAAAGCTATTAGTTTTGTTTTGTTTAAATAAAATAAATTTCAATTATTTTTTTTTTTTTAATTTAAAAATCAACTGTTCAGACTTTTCTAGAAAAACTAAAATCTATTGTCATATATAAAATATTTTTTATTGATTAAAATTTAAGATTTGTTTTAATTTTACACATTATTTAGTTTGGTTTTATTTATTGTTTTATATTTTATGTGTGCTCTATTTTTTACGGGAGAAGGAGTAGACCAGGTAAGAATATTAATAAATGTCTAGGACTCCAAAGTGGGTTAATCAGCCTCTATATTCCAGAATACTTGATTTTCAAAAAGTAAAATTGTTACTTGATTTTTTACTATTATTTAAAAAATCAAGTGACAAAAAATAAAAAATAAGTAAGTAAATATATATATATATATATATATATATAAAGTAAAAATAAGTAATCAAGGTAAGGTTATATTATTTAATTTTTAATTTATTAATATTAACAAATATTAATAAATTAAAAATTAAATAATATAATGGTATTTAAAAAAATATTTGAATTAATTTTATACTTGGTTTTTCAAGTAAAACAATCAAATAGCAACATTACAGATCGAAATAAAATATCATCTATCTTCCTAATGAAATTGAATAAATATATCACATAATTTTCAAAAAAAAAAGAATGCCGGCTTTTTTATAAATTGTGGTGAATGTAATCTATTTGGCTTACCAAATCCAATAATTCCTGATATATATAACAATTTACTGCATGCATAAAGATATTAATCATAAATATTTAAGTAATTTCTAAAACTAGTTATCTAATATAATTATTAAATATAAGAGACATAAAAAAATGGATTCATATTGAAATAAGATTTTTCTTACTTTTACAGTGTTGTGATATTCCTCTTCTGTAAGAAGTGGACGAACCGAAAGCAAATATTTTTCTAAAGAAGGATGAAGAGGTGGTACAGGCAATCGTGGCAAAGAATTTTGATGAGTTAAATATTCATTCATTTTTATTGAAGTAGCAGTAGAAGTTGAAGTTGAGAGCCAATACTGATTAGCAAATTTCTCAGCTCGTTTTAACTAAGATAAAAAAATCAATAGAAAATACTATATGAAAAAAGAAAGAGAATTTGAAACTAAATTATTGAAAATTTTGAATTTTAATCATTTGTTTGTAATAAAATTTAAGCAGAATATAACAGCTGATCAGTCGACAAAAATTTATTAATATAAGTAAGATCTTTTGCTAAATAATAATTATTAAATTTTATGACATGATTTCTTATAATTTTTTTAATTCATAACCATCTTTTGAAATTGTACAATTAGTAACATGTTACTTAAAATTTCTTAGTTATAATTATTTTAAATTCACAAATATGCAATGCAATTCAATTCCATAAATAAGTATTTTTTATATTTTGAACTCTTCATAACTAAAAATAAAATAGATTAAAAATCTTTATTAAAAAAACTATTGACATAAAATGGTATTTTTGCTAATATTTTTATGATAATTTAAAAAATAATTCAATGTAATTTTTAATTAATCATTCATTTCTAAATTAGATTTAGAAAAACAGATAATTTTCTCTCTACTGAAATAGAAATTTATTCTCAATTTAAATATATAAATGTAAATGCCAGATGGCTGATTTGTTCAAAAATAATTTAACTTACTGTTTCTTAATGCTATGATCAAAATCTTAAAGCATATCAGCATTTGACAAGAAATTTAGAGTAATTCAACATTTTACATAAGTTAGTGTTTAAACAGTATAACTTTTTTATCTACACAAATAGAAGTTGCATAAACACATTACAAATCATAATAAGTATTTTGTCATAATAATTTTCTAAATTTTAATACCTCTAATTTTTTTCTCCATTAATTAGAAAATTAATCATATCAGATAAGTTTCAACTTATTTTTTTATTATTAGATCAGTATTTAACATAATGAATGTTTTCTTTTTATACATTAAGAGTAAAATTAATTTTTTCATGAAACTAAAGTTTTACAGTTATGTTAAATGGACAATTAAAGAAATAATTCTATAAATGTTTTAAACGATATTTTAACAATATAAGGATTATGAACAACATTTGGGAAAAACGTTGTTGCATTTCTATAGCTAATATATTAAAAACATTGATGAAGTACATCTTTAAAGAAAATTTTCAGATAAAATACACTCAAACAACTTCAAATTATAATAAAAAATGAAATCATTATTTTAACATTGATTGAATTGAAAATAACTTATTTTAGCTAAATACAATGACAAAATTTGATTTAGCATAAAGGTTTTTCTTAGTTCTATATTTTTACAAATTTGATATTAATTAGTTTTGAAATATAAAATTAAATATTCCTACATCGATGTTTTTTTAACTAATATATACATATTATTTACCTATTTTTTATTTGTTTATTTTTTTAAACTTAAGGCTACGATTCATCCGCAATTTGTTAAAATATATATTTATTTTAATCTACTTCCTTCATGCGCACGGAGAAAACATTTAAAAAACACACCCAGAGACGCTAAAATTATTGTACAAAAGAATAAAATTTCGAAATTATGATACTTTGTGCAAGATAACAAAAAAATAATCACATGTAATCAGGAATGCATAATAATTAATTCCATTTTATATTTTTAATATCCTGATTGAATAAAGAATAATAATTACCAAAACTCTTGATAAACGAAGAACCATTATGGTACCTTAATATCCCAACACTAAAAATGAAGAATGGTTTCGTGCAATTGATTTATAAGGTAAATAAAACAAAACGTCCCATTTATCAATTCTTTGTTTACAAATATCTTCTCATGCTTACTGCCAAAACGAAACTATAACATTTTCCACGCAGAAATGTAGATCATGTGACTCGCATAACGGTCCCCACAAAATCCTCCTCCGCCCCTAACACATATTCGATTACTTTCAACACAGATTCTGTACTATAAGAAAGCTAATAATTAAAATAATATTAAGTTTAAACCACAAGAAGTGTAGTAATAGCTACAAGGCTAAAAAAAGATTATACTAACAAATTTAGAACAGGTTGAGGGCATTTTCTTTGGAGGAAGAATATGTTCAGAAACAGGGAAGTTTTGAATTTCAGGTTTTTTAAAGAAATTGATAAAAATTTTATACATGAACTATCTGATACTAGGAAGGCCAAGAGAATTACGAATATGATTATTTCTGAAAAATCATTATTTTCAAACATTTTAGCACGTTTTTTTAAAAAAACTTGCCTATTGTTAATTTGTGTTTCTGCAGCTAATCCCGAAAAATTAAACGAAACAAGCATATGTGATAATAGAATGCATGTAGAACATATAGATAAAAAATTTGTAATTAATAGAATGGAGGGAGTCACATTTTATAAAAGTATAGAAGATGCAGTTACAAGAATAAAATTTTTTTCTTATAATTTATATGAAAATGGTAGGTAAGCCTTTTATTAAGTATTATGTCGAAATATTTGGCCTAATAGGAGCTTGCGATCATTTGATCAATTTGCAAAGAAAATTTAACTATAAAAATGCAATGTAATAAAAAAGAAAATGCAACTGTAAAAATAACAACTTCAGTTTTATTAACATTGAGTAGTATTTTTTGTCTAATTAAGCCAAGTTTTAAGATTAATAATATAATTTCGAAGAGATTTAGCAAGTGAAGAAATTTATTTGATTGAACAACAACATCGTCATCTGCATAAAGACAAAAGTGTATATTATTAACTTGAGAGATGTCATTAATTAATAAGTATGTTAAGGAGAATAGGTCCAATTAGTGACCTTTAGAATACACCAGTTTTAATAATATTTGAGGAAGCGAGTGCTATGAACTTGAACAATAAAATAATCCGCATCAGAAAGATGGAAGATTTATAAGAGATGATTGAACCCTTCAATCCAGACCAGGTCAAGCTTCAGCAATATCAAAAAAGATAATGCTTGTGATAGATATTTAATCACAAGACCTTCGGAAATCAGTTCAGTAATTCATAATAATTAGTGAATTGTAGAGATTGGAAGTAAAAATAAACTGTTGCGGAATAAATTAGAATTAATTTAGAAGTTTGAATATCCGAATTGATTTTTTTTAAGAAAGAAATTTTCAGTGATTTTGCTAAGGGTAGAAAGAAGATAGCCTTCTTCTTCTTCTGCATTGGCTCAACAGCTCCATGGTGGGCCAAGGCCTTTTGCCTACTGGCAGATTTCGAGACAGGAGAGGTTTAAAAAGAAAATATATTGATTGAAAATTAGTGGGGATGGCGGATATAGGCTTTAAAATGGATAGAATGATTGCGGTTTTCCATTTTTAGCATACTAAATGAATTTAATGACAGCATCGATAAGACGAATGAATGAATGAATTTGAATGATGTTTTTAAAATTAAATTTTTTTACATTTTATTAGTAAAAGAATAAATGCCAGGGGCTTTCTTAACTTGCAATTTATCAATATATTCATAGATTAAAGAAGAACTACAATGCTTAATTTTATTTATGTTTCATTCGGAGCAATTTGATAATTGACGAGTAAGCATTGTCATTAGTGTGCGATTGGAGAAGTTATTAGATTAGAACTAATCTTGAAGAAAATTGGAAATAAGTTCTGTTTTATGAGCATCAGTAACGGCAGTAGTGGAAAGAGAATTAAAATCTTTAAGAATAAAAATTTTAGAAGGTTTACTTTTAGAGGACGAGTGTGCGGAACTGCCTCGAAGCGGTGCCTTCAAACGAATGTCCAAAAGTTCTTTTAATAGTTCAGCAAAACCCTGGTAACCGCTAGGTATCAATTACCTATATGTATGATTAGTAAGCTAGGTACATGGATATTCATTGGCTCTGTTGTTGGTGAGTATTCGATCTTCAGCTGGGAGTGTTCACTAACACTGAAAGCTGACTGAATTTTGAGGGCTACTGACTCTCCTGCAGCATACAATAATGTTTAAAATGATTAAGGCTTTCCAGAGAACAATCAACTGGATCGAGATTCTACAATCTTTCACTCCAAAAATTTTACTTAAATTCTCTGAATCCATGTGTAAGCATGGCTTGTGCTCTATTATAATTAGATTTAAAAATTGGATTTGCCAATGTTTACGCACAAAATCACTCTCGGAGATGTTTCAATATGATACGAAAGAAAATAAATGTATTTATGCGTAAAAAATTTTACTGGAGGGAGCAGAGGCATTATGAATTAATTCATGATTCTAGAAGTTTCAGTGTCAATATTACGAATGAAGTGAAGGCCATTTAAAATGATAATCGTTAAAAGCAAAAAAACACCTCTTTGCTATTTTGTTATACGTTGCATCAGTTTCATAGTATTCTGCTGTTGTGGCTCTATGGCGCTCTTTGAGAATATTTTATCGTTCTTGTACTGGCACAACTAATTGAGCTTCTTTTGATTTGGTGTTAGAATATCTATGCAAAACACATTGGTTCATTAGGTAACCGTTTTCAGAATAATTAGCAACGTTTTCGACTTTTTTCTTATTTTCAAAATAATCTGATCTTCATAAGATTTTCATCCTTCAGCACCTCATTTCAAATGTCTCCTAGACTACATGATGGCAAATCTATGAATACAGCGGAAATTTTACTATTTTCATGAGTGTTCACAAAAAGAAGGAGATAACATGTCGGCTGCATTAACTTTACTTGAAAGGTAATATATTTTTAATTGAACTTCTAAAGCCCATCTTGTTAATCGTTCAGTAGGAGACAAATCAACCTTAATCATTTAAGAAGTTGATGATCCCCTCCTATTAACTGTTTCTTTAAATTTTTAATTTCTTCTTAATCTGTGATACTTTGTTTTTTTATATTTTAATTCTGAGCAGATGTGCACAGGTACTCGACTCTCCTTTCCAATCTAGTAGAAATTGATGATCAGATAAAACAGTGATTTTCTGCCTTCGAAATTTCTTTAAGGCCCATACTACAGCTAATGCTTCTCGTTCTGTTACAGAATAATTTCTTTCAGCTCTGATAACTAATCGACAAGCATACTCAGTAGGATGTACTTCGAATCCAGTGCCTTATAAAAGTAGATACCCAGTGAATAATTACTGGTATCAGTACTAATAAAAGATTTCGTAGGATCGTTCTGTTGAAGGAAAGGTGGACTAACTAAAGGTTACTTCAATATTTGAAATGATTTCTTTCGTGGGCCCATATTTCCAACAAGCCTTTTTCTTTGTAAAATTATTTAGTGGTCTAGCCAATTCAGAGAATTTTAATGTACTCCTCCTATACCAGAAACAGATTTTTAATAGTCTTCGTAGAAAGCATTTTCTTTGTGGAAAATGCTTTCTCTGAATCTACTTCCAGTCCAGATTTTGCTATATAACACCTCAGTATTTGATATGGCTAAATGCGAAATTGCACTTTTTAATATAATAACTCTTGCGTCAGCTAAACTCTTAAAGTCAGCTTTTAAGTTGGAAAGATGTTTTTCCTAAGTCTCAGATGATATTAGGATGTCATCCAAATAAGAAATGAAAACATTTTCCAACGAGTTTCAGAGAATGTCTATTAACCTCTGAAAAGTTGCTGAGCTGAAAAAAAGCAAATGAAGATTTTCTTATCACGATCAACTAAATTAACTTCAGTTTGGTGGTAGCCTGATACGCATAAGAAGTTTGGTTTGCTTCATGCTACAATTAGTCTATTCATGGGAGTGGATAGTTATCAACTGCAATTGCGTTCAATTTGAGATATTTGATGCATTAAAGTGTAGTTCATTAGGTTTCGTAACTAAAATGCAAGTGAAGCATATAGTGATTCTCGTTCTTCTATATTACTATTAACGAAAAGTTCATCCAGTGTTTTTAGTTAGTGACATACAATATATTGGCAATAAAAAAAGGATTGTTTCCTATATTAATGTAATGTTGAATCTTAACTGTTGCCAAGGTCTAAAAAAAACCTGAAAAACTTTCGAATAAAGTATTAAGTTGTGAATTTTGCTCCGTAGAAAGATATTTATCTTCATCGTTCCGTAAATATATTGACTTTATATCAACATCCGTTTTGAGTATCTGTAAATTTTCGAATGTATCTTCAGAGAATCCAAACCTTTTTCTTAGAATTATTGATGAAACCCCAATTGATGTTTGCAATATCTAAGATTTTAGCTTTGTACAAATAGCCAGTCCCTAAAAGAGTTAATATTATTTTTCGCTATTGGAAAGGCAAACAATTCAGTTCATATAAAACATCCTTCAATTTCGATATTTACTTGGAATTTTTTCTACTTTTGCTTCTTTTTCTGTGCCAGCAACCAATGTGATATTAAACAATTTTTTTTTCAAATTTTACTCCCTTTCTTTCAGACGAAGGTATAGTATTTCACCGACAATGGTGTAACTGGCTCCAATATCGGCATATGCTGATACTCCAGTATCACCTTTATAATATACCCCAGTATGCCATTCTCTTCATTAATTAGTGTTCTTAAAAGAGTTCTTCGAAATTAGAGAATGCAACATGCACAAAGACGTACCATTCTAAAGTCCTTTTACTCAACTTTCCTGTCTTTTTACTTTACTTCTATTAAAGTCATATACTTTCCCACATATTAAATATTTGTATAGCAAAATACTCAAATGAACAGCACAAAATATAAATGTGCAATCATTCTTAAATAAAATGAAATGATTAACGAATATCATCAAAATAATATTCATTATAATATGTAAAAAGATAATCAGTCATTAAGGATTTAATTAATGATAAAATTTTCTAATTGTTTTCTTAAATTAATCATATTAAAACATTCATCAAATAACAATTTAATTCTTCAGTTCTTGATTTAAGATTTGATTAATCAAAATATTCCTTATTATCTTCTTAAATAGATCAAAACAATAATCTAGATATTCATCAAATAATAGCAAGATTCAGGCATTAAGAATTTAATATACAAGGTTTTTTTTTTTTGTGTGGGGGGGGTTCTTGTTAGGGTGAATATTAACTGTGAAGTATCGACTACAATTCAAAACTAATTTTTGTTCCTTCTTTTCTAGCTGTCAGGGTAACTACTGTTTTAGAAATTTTTTAGTACTTGAAATATTAAATTAAAAATATACTTATCTAGATATCTTCAACTTGTTGTTGAATTCTTCAGAATATTTTCAAAATATATGTTGTTGCAACTTTCAACAAATAAAGCATTCCAATAATAACAAGATTCAGGTTGTATAATAGATTGCAGTAAGGAATTTTTTTTACTAGGAAAATTTTAGATACATTTTTTAAAAAAAGAATTTACATTTATAGGAGATACTGGGTCAGAGATACTATGTGGACAAATCTGATGATCCTTTGTTCTTGAACACTCTCGCTGCTTTAATGATACACAGAAAGCAGCTAATTGGTAATGGCCAATGTGACAGGGTAGAAAAGTTGTGTCCCATAAGAACATCATAGCTGGTAAAGCATTTTATTACAAAACTAAATAATTTTAAAGATAAATTATAAAACAGCAAATTAAAACTGTTGATTGACGAAACCAGTTGTAGTATTCTTAGACAATTACTGAAAATGATCAAGTATCAAAATGGAATATTATATATTTTCAATGTATAATTTTAGTTAAAATAATTATTATAATACAAAACTTTATACATACATATATATATAAATAAGAAAAAAAAAAAAAACATAAATCACTATAACAAGTAAATAACTTTTTATTCCATCAACAAAATTACAAACAGTTAAAAACACCTAAGTACATGTAAATGGAATGAAGACTAGTTTACATAACAATTTTGTCAATAACAAAGTATATACACATATATATTAACTATTTTTTAAAGAACTCAACAAATAAGATATTTTTCTTAGCATTATGTTAAATTAATGTGATGAAATCTGAAAATATTTATGTAATAAATAGAAATATTTCACATTTCACATTAATTATAATATTTTAATTTAATTTTCGAAACATTTCTTTTCTACCAGAAGTAAGAGAAATGAAATTAAAATTTTAGAAAAAGGTTAACCATAGAAGAAAAAAAATATTAGAAGTAAAAACTTCAAATTTAACAGTTTATTAAATACCAAAGTTACCTTTTTTACTGTGAATATCGAATTTCCATCATCACGATTTTTAAAAAATATTAATTGAATTGACTGAATATATTGTAAACATATTTAAAACATAGCAAATATTTTAATCATTTTCTAATGCAGAATGATTAACATTTAAGATAATAACAATACATTACTACAATTCATTTCACTAAATATTGGATAATGAAAGTAACATTTGAGTACATTAGTATTTTAAATCAATAAGCACACATGCTAGAATGCAAACTTATATTTACTTATAATAGAAAAACTTCACTCAAAATGTAAGAGTGATTTCTACAAGCTATAAAATATTTTATTAATCTGAGTAACATGAAAAGATATTCAAATGTAGAATATTGGGAAAAAAAATGAAATTTTAGAGTTTAATGAAATTAAATTTAATACTTATCAATAATACAAATATAAAATTAGTTACAGCAAAAAAAATTCACACATGCATCCCTTCACCAAAATGATAGGTGTGCTAAAGGTTTATTAAATGTCTACTAGGTTCAACATTATACCGAAAACCCCAAAATACAATTTTCATTAACACAGGTTTTAAACTGCATGTAGATAATTAGTTTTAGAAAATGAAAACATAAGAAATTAAGCTGCTTTGAACAAATTATATATTAAAAGGAAAATAAATAAATTGTTAATACTATTTTCTTCAACTTTCAAGATATATTCTGGTATAATACTTATTTCTTTTCCGATATATACAGCTATGTTTGGATTATAGTTCCAGATATTCTTGATTATATAAATATATTAAATCCATAATTATTCCAAATTAAAATTTCAAAATAAAACTGTAATATTGAGCGAACATTTAAGTAGCAGTGGAATTCACTTCCTTTAATTCAGATCTAATTTGTTTACTTTCTTCCAATAGTTTATACAATTCTTCATGAAGAAAATCATTTTTCTTTTCTAAAGCATCCAAACAATTGTTAATTTCATCCAGTTCCTGATTGAGTTGAAGGTAGACTAAAAGAACAAAAATTATTTTAGAACTATTATGCTACTTGTGAAGATTGCAAATTGCATATACTCAAGAGTTTAACTATGGGCCACAGGGAAAAAAAATTAATGTTTATTACAAATTAGTTTAATTCAGACAAGACAAACTCTTCCTTTCTCTCTGTATATGTGTGTATATATATAATATAAATAAGCTCTAACTCTTTATAGTAAAAAGTACATAAACAATTTAAAATTTGATTCTACATATTTTAATAAATGTTTGTAATAATAATCAAGAGCAAAAATTAATGTTATTACAAATTAGTTTAATTCAGACAAGACAAACTCTTCCTTTCTCTCTGTACATGTGTGTGTGTATATATATATATATATATAATATAATAAGTCCTCACTCTCTATAGTAAAAAGTATATAAATAATTTAAAATGTGATTCTACATATTTTAATAAATGTTTGTAATAATCAAGAGCAAAAATTATTAATCAAATCATTTTATTATTTATCATTTTTTAATACTCATATGAATAAAATAAACTGCTTATTTCTAATCTTATTTCTTTTTTTTCTGTGTAAAACTTTATTTAAAAATAATTTATTTATCCTTCAATAAGAAGACATATTTGTGAGCATTTAAACAAACCTTGTGGACATTTAAATAAACCAATTAGAAGACAATTACAATTTTATATAAAAAAAAACTTGGTTTTACTGTTTTTATTGTTCACAATATATTTAATTTTTTTTTCCTAAATTTAATTTATTTAATTAGATTATTTTTTTTACAATGATGAGATATCAAACTCAAATAAAATACAGCAAACTTTTAACAACAATAAGGATAATATTGTTTCACTGGATTTGCTACCACAAATATTTAAAAAAATTTTTTTTTAATGTATCTCAAGATTTACGAATAATTCGTAGGAAATTTTATTTTTAATCCAAATATAATTTTGTTTTACTAAAGATGTATAACCCTCCAACAAATTTTTTTTTTTTTACTTAGATTTTTAATAAAACAACTCAAATTTTTATCATTTTGTTTCTACCTTGTTAAAGTGTAAAATAATGAAAGATTGTTTAAAAAAAAATTAAAAAAAGATTTTTGTAAAATGAATGATGATTTACTATTTATTTCTCTCGAAGTTCTAGTAAGTTATCGTTTTAGAAATAACTTCTAAAAAATGTGTATAATAGTAATTTAATTTATGCAGTAAAAAGAATTTTATGACAGAAATAAAGTGATAAAATAAACGAAACTTTTATACAAGAATAAACAAACACCTTCAACATCAGTATCTTGCAAATTCAATTCCTCAATCGGAGGAACTGGCTCTTCGCTGTTTTCTTCTTGTGGTTCTTTAGAATTTCCATTAGCGGTCATTTTAAATTAATTTACTCAAAATTCCTCTTTTCTAGGGTTCAAAATATACAATTAAAGTAAATCACGAGTTGACAATTGTTTCGATTTAATATGATTTGTTGATCTAATATTTATGTTTACACAGTTACAGTGAGCAAATAGATGATTAGATGACAGCATTTCAGATGTTGCACAATATCACATTAATTCTAAACAAAATATTTCAGAAAGAAAACAAACGCTTACAAAGAATCAGTTTTTTTTTCATATTTATTTTTTGGAAGGATATTTAATATTATTCAACATTTTGTTAAAATAATTGAAATTTGATATTCATGTAGTCACGTGAAATTTGAAGTGCTGTGAAGTAATGTAACTAGTCATACCTTAAGAAAAAATTAGTTCAATGTAAAATTGCTTATTTTATTTATATTTATTTTTTTGTTAAGTAAAATAAAAAATTTTAATTTAAAAGTCTTCGAATTGTCAGTGCCTTTGGAATTATTTGGTTAGAATAATTGTGACGACTTATTAAGAATATCTTTCTTTGGATAATGTATATTGTAATTATGATGTGTTTTTAATAATTTGCAAGAATCCAATTTTTCTAATTAAAATGGATAACTTAGAATCCCAGAAAATGGAGCTTTTAGCTTTGGAAAATATATATGATGAAAAGGTTTTTCAAGTGGATGAAATGAACCCACCCACAGGCCGGTTTGTTGCTCATGTTCGATTACCTCCAACTTTTTCCATACATTATAAAATTTCCCAGAATGCACAAGATCATGAATTTCCTATGGAAGAAAACTTTCGAATTGAGCACTTACCGCCTATTAATTTATTTTTTCGCTTTCCTGAAACGTATCCTCAACAAACATGCCCAGCATTTTTGTTATCATGCAATTGGCTTACTCTTCAACAGTTGTCAGATTTATGTAAACATTTTGAAAATCTTTGGTCTTCAAATAATGATGCTATTCTCTATACATGGTTTCAGTTCCTACAAGATGAAGCATTGGAATTCTTAAATATAACTGATAGCCTAGATGTAACTGAACTTCTAAAATTCAAAGTACAGGATAACTTTAAAGATCGTATATCATTAAATAATGAAGAGGAAGTTTTGAATGATATGTGTGCCATTGGCTTTTCCAACCTATCATTGCAGGATAGTGAAAAATTTTCTGTACAAGATATTGAACCTTCCATTTCTGGAGGTTGTGGCAGAATTGATGTTCGTGCTTTTAATGATATGAACCATGGTAAGATTTTAATACAATTGTTGAAGAATTACAATGAATATAAAAAAGAGGAAATTTTCAAAACTACCAATCATGATTGTGATATTTGCTTTTCTTCTAAAGCTGGGTCTGAATTTGTAATATTTAAGTCATGTAAACACTACTTTTGTAAAGAATGTATAAAATCTTATTTTGAAACCCAAATTATTGAAGGAAATGTGTCTTCTCTTAGCTGTCCTGACAATGAATGCAAATTCCAAGCTGATGGATCTCTAGTCCGACAAGTTGTTGAGAAAGAGCTTTTTGAACGATATGATAAATTACTTCTGTCACGTATTTTAGAAGATATGCCTGATGTTACATTTTGTCCTCGACAAGTGTGTCAATCTGCTGTGTTGCTCGAACCTTGTGGACGAATGGGAGTGTGTCCATCTTGCAAATTTGTTTTCTGTTCACTCTGCAATATGGCCTACCATGGAGTAGCTCCTTGTATATTTAAAAGTGAAGAAAAACTTTCGCTTTTTGAAGAATATACAACGGGCAGTGATGCTACCAAAGCAGAATTAGAAAAGCGATATGGTAAGCGCATGCTGAAGTCACTAGTTGAAGATACTATGTCTGAAACTTGGAAAACCTCTAATAGTAAAAATTGCCCTCACTGTACATCTTGTATAGAAAAAGTTTCTGGGTGTAATAAAATGGTTTGTTTTAAATGCAATACATATTTTTGTTGGAGGTGTACTGCACGTTTAAAAACATCAAATCCTTATGATCATTTTAGAGGCGAGTGTTTCTTATTTGATGAAATTGAACAACGTGAAGCTTTTGATTATAATTTTCATCCAGGAGAATTTTTGAATGTTAATTTACCTTTTCATTAATTTTTTTTACCAGAGAAAAAAAGTTCATATTAAAATAATGTTCTTCTTAGTGAAATATAATTAAATGCAGATAAATCTATTCTGAATATGAATAAATATCATTTAATACTTTTGAGACAGAATTTTTTTGTTTTAAATTTCATGTTCAAAATTTAATTAAAAAGAATTTTTTTAAAATATGAATGTCAATTGGGAATGTTAAGAATTTGTTTTTACTTACAATTTGTTGTAGCGTTTAACTTCAATATTAAAATAAATGAACCTGAATGTAATAAACTAGCTGGATCTCTATTTAAATTAATTTTATATTGATTAGTTATGTAATAAATTTTATATGTGTTATGTCAATAAAAGTCTGCTATGAAATGAAAATATTGTTTTATTTTGCGATTCATTTTAAAGCATATTTAAAAAATAAAAATTTAAAAAGACATAATTTAATGATCTTAATATATTTATAAAATAATTTTTCACATTTTCAACAACAAAAGGAATTATAAAATATTTATTTATATATTATTAAGTATTTATTGTTAATTAATATTGACATATGTCCTAATACTTTCTGTTTGTATTCTCTCTTATGGATTTCTACAAAAAATGGAAGCTAGAAAATAAAAAGTAAGTATATGATAAATTACTAGTGGATACAGCTGTGATAATTTTAAATAGATATGTTATATTAAATTAATTAAAAAACATTAGTTCTTGCACAACACAAACTTTCATTTCAAAAACTTTTATTTAAAATAAATTTTGATTTTCAAGGGCGATTTTATTTATGTGTGTTTTAAAATTGACATGAAATATATGTTGCTAAATCTAACAATTGACCAATATCAAATCTTATGTTCTGTAATTCATTTTGAATTATTTGGCTTTCAAAATTATAAACAGATTGTTTCAATTTCCACAAAATAATGTCTGAAGATTAGTTTATGTTTATAAAAGTTAAGCAACATTACCATTGGCTACTTTCATTGCTGAAAGATTTTAAAGAATAATTTTATTTTATTTAATCTTGATTCAATTTTCTGATTATTTTTTAAATAAAATTAATTTTTTTGTATTTAGCTATTGATTTTTATTTGTTTCACTGTTTACAAAATTAAGCAAATTGTTTCATCACCAAGATTTTATACATTTATATAATTTGGTTGTTGAAATATTTTAATTTTTATTAAAATTACTTAGAAAATATCTGTTTTTAAAAATATTAGTTATTTCATGTTATCTCTCCCCCTTCCCCCCCTAGGGGCCAAGTGGCTAGCGCTCAGTGCTACAGGTTTCGGGTTCGAGTCCCGGCGGTGCCATGGATGTTTGTAGTGGTTCGGAATCCACGTTAAACTGTAGGTCCCGGTCTGTTTAGCCTAACGTGTGCACAAGATGACCGTAGAGCGACAAACCAAACCCCTCCCCCCACATCATTATTTAAATGGTACCAAGATAATTGCTATAACTGACCGCAGTTAAGACTGCCTGTGTGCGTTTGTAATAGAAAGTGTTGAAATATTTCGATATCTATGGAAAGAAATCTGATTTTTTTTTTTTTGTCATCTTTTATGAACATATTTGAGTAGCGAAACGTGATGATGTCTTTGTAGGTGTTAATACATAAGTTATGAGGGCACCTGAAGAAGACCTCTCACCAGCGCGGTTGATTTAGTCAAAAAGGGTCTGGGAGTCAACAGATGGAGGAAGCTTGAAAGAATTAAAAAATTAAGAATTCGAAAAAGAATTTAAAAAAAAAGAATTCGAGCATATGTACAGTAGACTTCAACCAACTGAGATTGAATGAAGGTTGAGGTCCTACTCAAAATCAAATTAAAAGTAGGATGTGAGAAAATATTATATAAATGAAGGAGGAATAATAGAAATATACAAATTGTACAGAACCAAAGCAAAAATCCAATAGATAGTATGAGCTGGGGGGATGAACGTGGGACTCTGAGTAGAAATGAAAAGCCAATCGAGAATTCTCAGAAAAATGGGGAAACTATACAATGAGAATGGAATGTTTTATGACCAATAATGAGTAGAGGAACAGATACGTGAGCCTGAAAGCAAATATGATAAAAAAAAAAAAATGTTTTGTGGTCGCAGATCTGCTGACCATTTTGTACTTGAAAAACGATATTAATGTGGGGCAAAAAAGAGTTGTTTTAATTTAGTTATTATGATTTTTCAAGCCAAGGAAGAAGTTTCTAGAGAAATCTGTGATATAGTTGTCTATTGTAGCAATTCGGAGATCGTTATGAATAACGTCGTTTCTGATAAACCAATGGGCCCCAGTGATTATACGAAGAATTTGGTTTTGTAGAACTTGAATTTTGTATTTATTAGTTTTAAAAGCAAGTCCCCAAATACGTGCAGCATAAGTAAGAATTGGACAGATGACCTGCTTGTAAAGTAGAACTTTATTTCGAAGTGATAGGGTTGAATATTTACCAATTAGAGGGAGACAGATGAATTTTATTCCAGCATTTATTTTTGATGTAAGTGATATGGATATTGAAAGTTAATTTTTTATTAATGATGAGACCTAGATATTTAACTTCCTTTACCCATTCAATTGGTTTGTCAAATAGTTAAATGTTATCACTGAGGTTTAGAGTAGACTTCGATCGATAGAGAGGTGTAGTGTACGATGAACATCTAACAAAGCTGATTGCCGTGTAGATTTTAGAAAAGCTAAAAAGATAAAATCTTATAAGTATAATATAATAAATTGTAATCAAACTATAAATAAACTACCGTGTAATTATTTCTTGACAATTTTATCTTGGTTAAGATTTTAAATCACCGAACAAAATGACAGTGTCCACAAATTGGCAGATTCAGAAAAGGAGTAAAATCGAAAAAAAAAAAAAAAAAAGTGTGCTTACGGAAGTACTGAGGGGAATTTATTTTTAAAAAATTAAGTTACAAGGTTTAAAATTTAATTTACTCCACTGTTTGATACAATTTTTGAAATCCACATATTTGTCGTCAAATCGAGAAATTCTTATTTGTTCAACATTAAAACGATAAAATTTTGTTTTCATTAACAATGACACTTTCTGTAATGCAGTGCTGGAATTGATTTTTAAATTCTAGCCAAGCAATAGGACATTCAAGACATCTGGAAGTTCTTGCATTTTAGGGTTCTAGTTGTTTATTTGGCGATTTTTTTCCCCCTCCCGACTTTCGCCAAATCCAAGTTTCCTTCAACGAAACAAAATGGCCGTGCCGGTTTTTTTTCACTGCCCTTTGGCGATTCCATTTAGCGCGGAAAAGGGACTTGGCGAAATCGGAATCCTAAAGTGCAGAATTCCGAAACTTCTTAATTTCAACTTGGGTAAGATTTTTAAATTCCGTTGTTACTCTGTTAATTAAAAAAAAAATGACACAGCATCTAAGCTTAATGGTAGTTTAAGAAATTTTAATAAGTTTCAACCAAGGTCTTCTGATTCTTTGAGTATTTCATCCAGTTCGGTTTCCCAATTTTCGCCTCCTATTTCTTCATTTGAGTCATTCAAATATGACGAACAAAAAAGTTCTTGGATTTCTTTCTCTGATATCTTCTCATAGCTGTCCTCTTTTTGAGGTTCATGAATCTTTTCCTTTTTTATTTCGTTCTGTTCGTCTGTTTCTAAGGATGTCATTTCAGCTCCCTCACCATAGTTAAGTTTTTCTTCATTTTGATTTTTCAAGTTTTCATTTACCAGTGAAAGATCACTTTCTGATTTTTCACCACGAAATTCGCATTTGGCGCTGAATGATTTAAACTTGTCGAATTTTGTAATTAGGCTGATGCGATAGAAATAATTGCGCCAAAAGTTTTCTTCTTTGATGCGTTTTGGAACTAATTCAAACCTCACTTTACGCAAAAGGGGATCTTCTTTCAGCAACATTTTTGCAACTTGGAAATTTTCATCCAAACTGAATTCAAAGACATTTTGAGGGGGACTCCTCAAAAATATTTTTTCGTCTTCTGATAAGGATAAAATTAATTTTTTTGTTTCTTCTTCGTTGGTCGTTCCAACCCAAGGAGGTTTGACATCAATTTCGGAATTGAGGAAATTATCCGTTTCTTTTAGTTTTTCAAGAATATTATTGTTCAGTATGACCGCTTTTAAACTTTGAGCAGTATTTGAAATAGATTGATTAGTATTAGATGCTAGATAACTTATGAAGCTGCCAATAGTTTTCATAGATTCCATAGCGTGGATTGAAACATTTTTCATATTCCTAAAAGAAGGCAAGCTTTTGCAGCCAAGTTCTTTACTTGTAGTTAGATTACTATGAAATTCGAGAAATTTGTTTTCTTCTGAAGATTCTGTAAGCTTTAGTTTTTCTAAATCTTCTGAAACAGTTGAAGATTTGAGTGATTCAGCATCAATGTCTTTTGTTGTTTCTTCTTCCAAGCTTATTGTTTCGCCATTTGCTGATATTTTGGAGTTCAAATTCACACCATTCATTATTCTGAAAATTTAATATGCTTTTCTTGTAATTTTAAAAATATTTGACCAGGAAAGAGATGTTAGTTTTTTAAAATTCTTTGAGTAACATTAAAAGCTAACTAATATTATATATAAAAAAATAAATAACACAAATTCGCGTTTATTTATATTTGAGACTTTTTAATCAACTACGTTTTGTTTACTATTGCGTGCATGTAATTTTTTTTTTTTTTTATTCTTTCTAGTGATTTGTGTATTGGACTTTAAAAAATATAAATTGCAACAAATATTTAAAAAATAAGATTTTTATATTAATTTTATTATTCAAGAATATTTAATTTAGGTGCAATTGTATATTTGTTTATTAGAATATGTTTTACAGATTTATCAAGGGATTGCAAATTTTATATAAAATCCTTAAACAGAAGCGAAAAACAGTTAATCTTATAACCATAGTAACGTAGATGCCATAGGTTGTAGATGCCAAAAGTGATTGCAATGTCAAAATGTTAAACTAAAATATTTATGAATTATTTTCATGAAACTGATATTGATGATGTGGATGATAAATTATTTAATTAAAATTATCCATAAAGTTAAAATATTAAAAATAAAAAAGTACGATGAAATCAAATTTACATTAAGGAAGTAAAATATGTTTTCATCTTATGTTCAGTTTATAATTTTTGCGAATTTAATTAAATATCTTCTTCGATTAAAACAGACTTACTTATGTCGATCAATTTACATTTAAAAAAGATACATTAATCATTATTAATTACCATTCTATCAATTTTACTACTAATATTAAAAAAAATTCATTTATTTGAATTTTTGAACCAGATCTACTATATGATTACCGTTTTATAATCCGCCAAAATATTTCAAAAATTTAGTAAAAAAAAATTAAATGTTTTTTTTTTTTAATTATTATTATTATTTCACGTGCTATAGGGGATAATAATGATTTTCCGAATAAAGAATTCGCTAAAAATTTTCATTAAAATTTTTTTATTTCGATCATAGTATTATTTAATAACTAAAAGTATGTATTGATTTTTGAAAAACAAAGAAATTGAGAGAGAGAAACATTACACAATTTTCGTATATTCCCTTTTGGGCCGTAAGAATTTTTTAATTGGAAATTTGTATAGAAAATTGTATTAAAATTTATTTTGAGTTGTTCTTTATTTATTTTAGAATTTTCCTCTTAGTTTCCCTAAGTTCCAAATCCTGTCTGTTATTTATTCACAAATTAAGTATTAAATTTAAACTTCAGTGCGTTATTTTTCTAAATGAAATACTGAGGACATTTAATTTCTGAAATATGTCTAGCCACATGTAAAAATTTTTTTTCCTATTTGAACTCTTCCTTAAGGCTCGTTCCCACCAAGGCGAGAGACGTGAAGATTCAAGAGGCAAGCGACAAAATTTTTTCCACCCCTTCACAGCGAAACGTCAGAAATAGCATTACGCATAGTGAAAAACCTGCAAACCGGTTTCAGGCGACCGCGGTGAGGCTAGTGATTGGTCAAATTTTTTCGCTTGCATCTTGTCGCCTTGGTGAGCACGAGCCTTTATTCAGAACAAATTGATTTGTATATTCTTGAATATTCTGAAGAATATTACATTCTTAAGTATATTCTTAAGAATATTTATACATTCTTATTATTATCAACTTCTAATTCGTTCTCCGTAGCGCTTGAGAAATGCTAGGAACTTAAAGTAAGAACAAACGCATAACTGAATTAAAAAAGAACTTAAATCTAAGAACAAATATTAAATTAGAATTCCAAACGATTTTCTTTCTTTGAAAAATTTCATTTCACTTTGAAATAAAATTAGACCAGACGATTTTTTAAAACAATTTTTCCCTAACTTTTTTTTTTACTAAATTATTTAATAATTACTAAGTTATTTTGTAAATCAATATTATGTATTAAAAAGCCCGTGAACGGGGGAAAAAAGACTATAAAAGAAATTTAGGAGGAAAAAAAAACCCTTGAAAGAAATTTAAAAAAAAAAAAAAAAAAAAGGGGGTCGTGAAAGAAATTTAAAACCAAAATTGAAAGAGATTATTATCGTTTATGCATTTTCTCAGAAACCTCATTGAAAATTGCCCAGCAGTAGTTTGCTAGCAGTATAATGGGCCTTTTTCCTAAGTATCCTTTCTCTATTTTCGCAATATCCTGGTGAAAATTCTCATTGTTCTCATCGCTAATCTGGTCACAGTTTTCAGGAAATAATTCCAAATAACACTGCAAGAAATACAATAGTGCAATCAAGTTTCTTGTATGCAGACAACTTGTCCCTCATTAATTAAGAAATTGAAGTCCTTTGACTTCACATTTCCTAAGAAATTCATTGATACAAGGCGAAAAACATTCCAAGCTTCTTTCTCATCTTACTGAGCATGCTATCAAAATTTGCATCCATAAAGAAGTTACGGTACTAACGAAAATTCCCTGTTTCAGTTTAATTTCACTGATTGCCAGAAATTTGTTATTTAACTACTTGAAGGATGTAGCAATTTTTCTCACGAGAAGTGTTTTGGCATGTCATTCCCAGGAGAGAGGAATGTATATTCTTTGACAAGTGTATAATAACAACCCATCACTCAAATTTGACAGCAGGCAAACAGTATTGTGGGTTGTTATATTACATGCAGTTAGTGTTTTGTACTAATGAGTACAGTCTGTCATTCAAATCGGATAGCAGATATTCGGTATCATGTATAATGAGACTCATGAAATTAACGAATGTCTGTGCAGCCTTCACAGGTCGAAATAATTACAGATTGAATAAGGACTACACCATGAATAGTTTTATCGTGATGGGTGATAGACCACGAGCTGAGAAATGTCTACTCCAAAGAGAATTGAGGAAAGCTGCCTTTTGACGGATATTCTCTGAGAATAGCCTCTTGACGGATATTCTTAAAGGGAGGCTTTTGGAGAATAGAAGAGAGTGAGAGTTCTGTGACGAGTTCACCAGAAGTGTTGTTTTTCCTTTTTTCTCTGAAGTGACTGAAAAGGCTGGAGTTTCCGCCTGTTTTTCAAAGTGAACCCCTTGTTATTTCGTTTATCACTCGTGTGATAATTAAGGTCTGCCGCAAACCAGGAAATTAAATTCGATGGACTCGAGAACTGTGAGAAATCTCCGATCTTGGAGTGAACTGTACTTGTAATTTAATCGTACACTTGTGCTCAAATTTTATTTTTCACTTTTTCATTTCTTTGTATAATAACCCAGAGTTCATTATTTGTATATATGTATATAATGTTTGTAAATAAAAATTAAAGTGTTTCCATGAACCTGAAAGTGGCCTTCTTCTTGAAGCCGTTATAGGTCTCGTATAGGCCGAGACGTTACAAGGGGGATCCACTGTTGTCCATGGCTTTCACATAATGCTTCATTAATGCAAGTATTATGCTCAAGGGTGGTAATAGGATTTTTTCATAGTCTCTTCTAATGGTGATTTTGCACATTTTTCTCACCAATATCATATATTTTTCTAGTAGGCTATTATTTTTTTTTATATAGAGCAAAGTTTTGGATATCCCACTCACAGAAAAAGTAGCTGTACTCCGTATGTGCTAATTGAAGAACTACCAGTTTCAAATGGCAACAAATATGACAGCTGCGCTTGATGTATTGAAGGCAGTTCAACAAATTTTCCTAAGTTACTTTCATAGAGACAGAATGTCCTACTGGATGGGTGTTGATCCTGCAGCAATACTTTAATTCTCTAATTCTTGATGCAAGTAACCCTGCCTTAGTTTCGGACCTCTCTAGATCTCTAACAAGGTTATTCAGTTCCTTCTGAGACAGAAAATGGGGCGTAGGTCAACATTGTATTTAGATGTAGAGTTGTATTGTGACTATTATATTAAGACTATAGAGCATCACTTGAAATTGATTCTTGATCAATCTCTACCTTGATCTTGATGGGGATTTGGTTGCATAGCGATGGTATATTCAGATACTGCATTTTCGACTGTTTTTCCCTTGTGATTCCTCCACGAAGAGGTTGGACCATGCAGATGCAGCAGCCATTTACGTGATTACTTTGTTCCCTCCAAATTATAGGAATGGCAAATAGCGTTGTGATTTTCTCTTTAATCGGGAAATCTTCCTGTCATAAATTTCATTCTCTAACTCTCGATGCAAGTAACCCTGCCTTAGTTTCGAGCATCTCTATATCTCTAACAAGGTTATTCAGTTCCTTTTGAGACAGAATGTGTGATGTAGGTCATCATTTTATTCAGCATTAAATGTAGAAGGCTGCACAGCATCACGTGAAATTGATTCTTGATCTATCTCTGGATCAATGGAAAATTCATTTGGAGTTTCTTGAATGGGAAACATAACACCATGGGGAATTGGTCGTATAGCGATAATAAACTCATGTTTGTGAAAATTGCAACACCATGAAGGACTTACGCGAGTAAGCTGAAATTTTCAGGAAATGCAAATTAGCGCATGATATGCAAATGATTAGAATTTCAAATCCGTAGCGCAGGCATATGCTGAGCAGCGCCCTCTGAACGGCGCATGGATCCGAATAAATAGACGGCTGTAGCGAGGCGTGTATGGTTATCGGTGGTTATCTGCTAGTGGTAAACGTTAGCTCAATCGTTACTTATGCCTCTTCGACGAAAGAGAGCGAGATTTGAACAACTTACAGAGTTAGAACGGGGAGAATCATCGGCCTTCGTTGGATTGTCTTATCGTGCAGGTCGTGTCTAACAGCAGCACAATGATGCGCCTTTGGAAGCAGTGGACGGACGAGTGTCGGACAACTCGGAAATCCGGGAGTGGACCCCGAAATGTGACGTCAGCTCGCGATGATAGACACTCTGGAGCTGACGCTTCCTCTAGAAATTGGCAGCACAGTGGTCAATAGCTAAAGGTGTTTCATTGTGTGCTTCATCAATTCGTAGTCTGCTAGCGTGGACTGCGCGCACGGACTCCTTTATACAGATCCCTCTCACGCTAAACCATCGGCCTTCGTGAAGCTGGATTGTCTTGATTGGCGTCGTGTTTTCTGACGAATCCCGCTAGCCGCTCGTGTCAGACGCTATGCCGGTGAATGCCACCTTCCGCATTAAACGCCAGTGGACGAACACCGGTTATGGTCTGGGATGCCATAGCATATCATGGACGATCTCAATTGCTAAGGAACAGCAGTGGACAGGAAAGCTTGCCAGGCGCTGTATTTCAACAGGACAATACCCGCCCTCATATCGCTAGAACTGTTCAATCCTTCTTTTGCAACGAGTGGACAGCTTCTTCCTTGGCCTGCGTATTCCCCGAAATTGAACATGTGTGGGATTTCGTTGTTCAGCTCGCTCGTGATCCTCGTCCCTGTTGCTTCTGCAGACACTTTGGTCCACAAACAATATGGAATGCTCTTCCTCACAGACATTCAAAATTTGTTTGACTCCATGACCGTCGTGTAGCAGCACTTATTGCGGCGCGTGGTGGCTACTAGATTCCGATCTCTTGTTATTGTTTGTTTGCAACATTTAATCATTTATTTGCACAGTGGTCATTCATTATGACGATTCCTTCATGGTGTTGCAATTTTCACAAACATGAGTATATATTCGGATACTGCATTTTCGACTTTTTTTCTCCTTGTGATTCCTCCACAAAGAGGTTGGACGTAGATGTCTGCATTTACGTGATTACTTTGCAACATTATGGAAAGTTTCCTTGAACAAGAATTGCAGTATATATGTGGGGTCCAGGTCTTGTGCTGATCTCTAATTTCACATTCGAAATAAAAGTGATATACCTTTTTCCCTAAAGAAGCGGCCTGTTGGACAATCGAACTCTGGCCTTAGGTACCACAGACTTCAGGTCCGAATCCTGACGGTGGCATGGAAAAAAACAGTTGAAAATGCGGTATCCGAATATACCATCACTATGCAACCAATTTCCCATGGTGAAATGTTTCACATTCTGGAAACCCCAAATGAATGTTTGTCAGTGGTTCAGAATCCACGTTAAAACTGTAGGTTCCGGCTAATTAGTCTAATAGATCTAAAGTGTACAAAAAATAACCATAGAGCAACAAACCACACCAAACTTTTCTTAAAGGGATGATAGAACATTTTGTGTTTCAATATTACTGGGCCTGAATGGCCGAATCCGGTACCACAGGTTTCGCGAGTCCCGGCGGTGCCATCGGAATCTCCGCGTCCGTGGCTCCGTGGCTTATCTTCAAGTTACAGAGCCCCCTGGGTAATGCAAAATGAGTAACGTCTGTGCAGCGCTTGCCTTAAGGCATCCAAGAACAAGCTGTCTAAGTGTTTGCCAGGTGCATTAGAAAGGAAAAAAAATATTACTTCTTCACATATATAACGGAAAGTATTAACAGAATTACTGCACTTTCGTGGTATCACAGCTCTAAAAAATATAATGTGTTTAACTAAAACGTAAATTCACTGCAATTAATTTCTTCACACATAAAATAACCGCGCACAACTAACAGCCATCCTATTTTTATTTTTAGAGCCCAGGTAGGAAACAGTGCCGACAACCAGACTGGCATCATTACTTGCATACTAATTAGCATAGTCGATAGTAACTATAAAGCTTTTAAAAAAATTTAATGTCCTGGGAACTAAATTCTTAAATCACACTTTTTCAGGTATTTCATTTATGCGTAATATGAATTAATATTTACGCACTTGATATACTACTATGTCCAAAAAGTAAGACCAATTTTCAATTCGAAATTCCCGGGGCTTATAAAGTATCAATTATTTTTTTCTTTTTTAGGTTGCTGGCACTGTCCTTGACATCTGTGCAAAATTTGACGTCAAAATATTCATTAGTGTTTGAGTTACGCTTGGCTTTGTGAGACGCTAAAACTGTTTCGGCGATTTTTGAAATGTCGGAATTAATTGAGCAAAGCACTTGCATTACATTTTGTTTGCGGAAACGTATAGAATGTTGCAGAAGGTATTCGGTGAGCATTCCTATATCGAAAAGAAATGTTTAGAAGTGGTCTAAACAGTTCAAAGAAGGCAGAAAACGCGTTGAAGACTAAGAGCCCTCTGGCCGACCATCAACCTCAACCGACGAAGCTCACGTCCAAAAAATTAAAGATTTGGTGCTTGCAAACCGTCGATTTACAATTAGAGACCTTCCTGCTGCATTGCTGCTGATGTTGGAATTTCAAAAGGATCGGTCAATTCCATTTTGGACCTCAAACGCGTCAAATCTCGATTGGTACCGAAAACACTGAATGCGCCAGCTCACACTGCATTGATTCTTCGTAATATTTTCGCCAAAAATGAAATCCGTATCGTTCCACAACCACCGTATTCACACCGTGCGACTTCTCTTATTCCCTAAATTTAAAAGACCACTCTGAGGACACCGTTTTGATTCGAGACTGAAGAGATTCAACGTGAATCGACGCGCTCTTTGAAGGCCATCCCAGCCGGAGGGGATTACTTTGAAGACGATGAAATAAATTTGGAAGAATAAATAAAGAGTTTTTGGAAAAAAAAAAAAAAAAAAAATTGATATTACTTTTTGGGCACCCTAGTATATTCGATATATGAGACATATATTTCAATAAATTTCTTTTTATAAACGTTGTTATATAATTTTACAAATTATTATAATTTGTAAGTGATATTATCTAAATTTGCTGATTACCATATTTCATTTTTCACAAATAGAATAAATGTCTGCCAATTGCCAAGGGCATTAAATTATCTCGATTTATTCACTACTTTTTTTTCTTCAAAAAATTAGAATTAATTCAAATTCAAAATCTAATCTGTTAAAGTTAACAAGTTTGAATATATTTTTAAAAAAAAAACCACTAAAAATTAATTTTTAGCTGTTAGATCTTGCGTTTTTGTCAATTATTTATGAGATGTACATATTTTTCGCTTTAAAAAAAACAACCTTGATAAAATTATCCAGAAAATCGTCCGTTAAAAGTAATATTTATTAACACTATTTGAAGTTAAGCAAAGCTGCAAAAAAATTTAAATTAGCGACAAGAGATTTTAATAAGCATCCTATAAGATAATAATAGGTTCTATCATCATTTTATAAGGAGGAATGTATGAGGGCTTTTTTTTTTTGGGGGGGGGATACTGAGATAAATAAAAGGATTTTTTTAAGAATAAAATAATCTGATTACTTTTGTTCTGATTTTATCAGGATACATTTTCTAATTAGTGTTGTATTTGGATATTCAATTTTGTTACCGTGCATCCTCCTACACACTTGCAAGAATGCCTCCCGTGGCGTTCAGGAGAAAGAGGTTAGTTGACCTCGAGATTCTCACTCGAGAGGACTACTACATGTGCTCCCACTCAGAAACGTTTAGTTTATAGTCTTTCATCCCGAGACGAAATATATTTAACGTCCCCCTGCGCATCAGTTGGCCTACAGACTTTTTCTTACCCGGAAAGGAAGCATATTTCGCGCATCCTGCGTGCAGCCGAGTTTCGTGTTTTTAGCTTAGAAGTGGAGTCTTTCCACGCATCTATAATTATATGTCTATAAATGTATTAAATATTGTATGTGCGTGGTGTTTGTGAGTGTGTAAATATAGCTGCGAGTTCTCCAACCTGTGCCTCAAGTATCTCAATCCAACCACACCAGTTACAATCTGGTAGACCAGCCTGCACATTACAGTTTTAAAGAAATGGATTTTAGGATCAATTTCTAAGGTCGTTTTTGTTACATGGTCGTTAATTAAAATCAATACAACCATTAAAAAGAATTTAAAAAAAAACTATTTATTGTTTCTCAGAATCCTCAATTTTATCACAAGGCAATATATATATTTTTTAATTTATATTTCCAGATCTGAATAGTTTCAAAACTATTTGACAAAGAAATTTTGTTTTTTAAAAAATACAAAGTATTTTTTTCCCCTTTTAGTTTGATAAAGAAATTCACTGTAAAATATTATTAAATTAAAAAAAAAAAAAAAAAAAAAATGCAACTATTTATAAAAATTGAATGAAAAAGTGTATCTTTTAAAATATATTATTATTATGTAATGAAAAAATTTGTAAATATTTTGAATACTTTAAAAAAAAAAAAGCATTTACTTGAAAATGCACTTAGCAATTATCTCGATAAATCCTATTTAATTGATCATTATCAATTCAATGATTTTTTTGAAAAAGAATAATATTGTAAAAAAAATTATCAATTTATAAAGGTTTTAATTTTTGTAATTACTAAAAAGATGCAGCATTTCTACTCATAATTCTTTAAAATAAGTGAAATTTCTTTGAAAAAAACATTCTTTTCCAAAACTCGTAGTACAATTATAGATTGGTTGGCTAGAGCTTCCGGTGGATGTTATTACTCCTCCAAATTCTCATCAACTATATTGTTACTTCAAATAATAGAGGAATATGGAATTTCCAACATACTTCGTTGACGTTGGACTTGCTGTATTTTTTTTTTTTTTTTTTTTTTCGGTTTACCTTACATCCGGTATGAATATGAGTTTAACTTTTAACAAATAATTCCAAAAAGTCTTTTATTTCCGCTTTTCATTTTATAGATGTATTACAAAAGACCTTTTATTATAACACACTCTGGTCAACGTTGAATCTGTTGTAAATTGGCTGTAGCAGTATATTTAATGCAAATCCAAAATTTCTTCCGTGCAAGAAGTACACACACAAACAATACAGGCAGTAGTTTTACAAAATTCTGAGTTTTTTTGTGCAACATAACGAAAAAAGTAATGAAATAATTAACCCAGGTATGTATATTATTTTGGTATTTCTAAACAAGAATTAAACATCTCACCTCACGGCCTTCTAACTTTTTCAGATCATGACTATATTTTTTTGAGATCATCTCATCTTTTCTTAAAAACTACGAAGTATGACACATTAACTTAGAATTTATCAAATTAATTAGCTTTCCAAATTTCCATAATATTAAAGCACTATACATCCAAAACTTCCCAAATGAATCTCTTTAGATTTCTTAACTCCCCCCCTACCCCCATGATAGTTTGTGCTACAATCACAGCTATGAAAAAATGTGAATACTCTTTAGAAATTGGGACACAACATCTTGCATCGACTGTTGAAGTGATTAGTTGTTTAGTACGTTTACTCCAATAAAATACACAAATTCTGGTTAATAATTGATGAAAGTCCTCCTTTAAAGCATAATTTCTCCACCCCTGTTTTTCCATTGACGTGTCAAATATAGCAAGCCTATCCTAGTAACAATGAATCTGTCACAATTATATGATATTAGTGGAGGTCAGCGGTTACACTCAAACTATTCAGTGACGGAAAAATAAAATTTAAAAGAATTAATAGGTTGTAAATATATAAAGGTTACCCATAAAATTTAGTATTTAACGTAAGAAGAAAATGCATAATAGCAATCTTAAGAAATAATAAACTATAGAATTCAAAATGATTTTATAAAAAAGCACAAAAAAAGAGTTAAAAAAATAGCAACGAAAACTACAGAATTGCAAACAATTTTATAAAAAATAAAAGCACGTGAAAATTTTTTAAAAAATAATAAATAAATAACTATAGAATTCTAAACGATTATATAAAAAAAAAAAGCATGAAAGAAATTAAAGAAATAATAATAAAAACTATAGAATAGCAAACGATTTTAAAAAAAAAAAAAGCACTTGAAGGAGATTTAATAAAAATAAAAAATTTAAAATTATAGAATTGCAAACGATATAAAAAAAATGTAAAAAAAAAATCAAATAAAAAAACTATAGAATTCCAAACGATTTCATAAAAAAAGCACTTGAAAGAGATTTAAAAAAATTAAAAATTAAAAATTATAGAATTCCAAACGATATAAAAAAAAGAATGTGAAAAAAATAAAATAAACAAACTATAGAATTCCAAACGATTTTATAAGAAAAATGCCTGAGAAAGAAATTAAAAAATATATTAAATAAATAAATTATAGAATTCTAAACGCTTTTATAAAAAAACAAGTGAAAGAAATGTAATAAAAAAGTATGAATGAAATTTTTTTAAAAAATTAAAAAAACTATAGAATTGCAAGCGATTTTATAAAAAAAAGCACTTGAAGGAGATTTAATAAAAAAAAAAAAATTATAACTATAGAATTCCAAACGATATAAAAAAAAAGCATGTGAAAAAAATAAAATAAAAAAACTATAGAATTCCAAACGATTTTATAAAAAAATGCCTGAGAAAGAAATAAAAAAATATATTAAATAAATAAATTATAGAATTCTAAACGCTTTTATAAAAAAACGTGAAAGAAATTTAATAAAAAAGCATGAATGAAATTTTTTAAAAAAATTAAAAAAACTATAGAATTGCAAACGATTTTATAAAAAAAGCACTTGAAGGAGATTTAATAAAAATAATTTAACAAAAAGAGCACTTGAAAGAGATTTAATAAAAATAATAAAAAAAGAGCACTTGAAAGAGATTTAATAAAAATAATTTAAAAAAAAGCACATGAAAGAAATTTTAAAAAAAGATTTCATGATCTTTTAAAAAAATTTTAGAAAAAAATTTTAAAAAATTAGAACAGTTCGTGAAAGAAATTTTAAAAAAATAATAAACCAGTAAGAAAAGTTGAAAGTGGTCAAGGAAGCGAAAAGAAGAAAAAAGTGATCAAAGAAACGCCCTTTCCCAAAGCAATACCCATAATTTTATGGGCAATAACTGATAATTTTTGTATATTTTTAAAACTTCGTTTTTAAATACATTTTTATTTGTAATGTTATAGACAGTGCAAAAAAAGACTTTCAATGCGCATGTTTAACAAAAAAAAAAAAATAAATAAATTTTCATAAAAAAAAAAACATTTTAATTTTCATATTTATTTTATTGTTAAACCATTATATCCATATTGGAGGGAATTAAAAAAATAATTCGACAAATTTATTCCAGAAAGCAGCGCGAAACGAACGTCGAGGAATTTCGGCTCGAACGGCACGCAAAGGTGAGAGCGGCCATTGATAAAGTTTATCGAGGCGGCATTTATAGAAAAGGCAAAGCATCCATTCTCACGATTTCATTGCAAAACTCCATCTTTCCTGGTGAACGGAGCTTGCGTTTCCCCCGTTGCCATGGCGACACTGACGTCATTCACCGAGCGCACATATCCATGTGTCCGGGTCCGGCTAACAGTTGTTTGCATCTGCTGTAGACTCTGAAACGGACTGCCGAGAATACCGAGTTCGAGCTCGTCCCAAGGAATACTCATCCCCGGGGAGAGGTGTGCACTCTTTTTTTTTAAATTATCGTTTTCATTATGAGTGCACACGGAGCAGAATCGTTTGCAGTATTAGCAAGTCTATGCATGCCCCGCTGCTGGTGAAAGGAGAGGAGGGGGCGTGAGGGGGTGAGAGGGGGTGTTGTTCCAGAGAAAGGGCCCCCCCAAGACGGGCGATCCGGAAGGGGCCCCCGAGGCCACGTGGCCTTATCCCCACTGCAGCAAGGAAGATGGGGAGAAAGCGCAAGAGCAAAGCAGCAGCGAAGATGATACGTCACAAGACGAAAGGTACAGGAATCATTACTGTTTTTTTTTTTTTTTTAAATATATATAATTAATGATTTTTATTTATTTGTTGCTTGCTTTAAAAATTACTGCATTGCATTATTTATTAGTAATATTTTTCACAAGTTATTTTTCAATTACTGTGTGTACTAAATATTTTTTTCAATTATATATAAAATATTTGCATTGCAAATGTAGATACACCTAAAGATGTGTTAAAATTTCAAATAAAGAATTTGCAGATTAAATTATTATTTTTCTATTTATTTGATGTTTAGAATTTAAGAATGTTTAATTTATAGTTATTTTTTTTTTCCTAAGTAAAGTTAATTTTAAAATACATTTGTCATAGAAAATGCAAAATATAATTGGATAAAATAATTAAAATGCAAATAATTAATCTTTCATGTTTTATAATTTAATATTCTGCAAAATGTAAGTGATTTTTTTTAATGCATGAACATTTAAGATCTAAATTCTAAATTACTTATTTAATTATATTAATACTTAATAATTATAAAAAAATATATTTCTTTGCTATAAAAGTTAAGGTTTGCTTTTTGCAGAATTTTTTTGATAAATTTTGCATAATCATAGCATTTATTTAATTTTTTATAAATTAATATTCGTGATGTGTATGCAATAAAAAATTAAAAACACAGGTAGAGTTTCGAATTATTCATATATAAAAAACCGTTTTCATATACAAAAATCGTTAAATTTCCCCCTTATTTCTTTACTTTATGTTTTAACTTTAAAAAAAAATTAATATATTTTCCAAAAATATTTGATGCTAAAAATGCATAAACTATTGCTTTTCGTCAAGATTATTACAACATTAAAGGTTAATTAAAAATATTTTTAATTTATGTGATATTTTTTGCAAATTAAAATGAATATTTATATATGTATTTATGCCAGTATCAAATATAAAACTAAGGTAAATTTTCCAAGAAAACGTCTCAATTGTTAAAGAAGTCTCAAAATTTGCAATTAGCTGATTAAAAAAAATCACAAAAATTGTCTCATTTTCATAATGGCATTTTGTGATAAAAGCCATTTTTTTGTGCAATGACAGTTTGGCAATTTCTAAATGCCATCTAAATACAGAATTTGTTTTGATCTGTCTGTGTTTGGTAGATTACAACTCTGACGTCATAAGCCCGTGCAATGACGTAGGCGTTCAAGCACCGCCCCCGATTCCCGGACTTTTTGAAACACCTAAGGCTAAATCTTGGAATGGAAATAATTAAAAGGGCAAAGTTAGCAAATTTATCATGAAAAAAAAAAAAAAAAAAAAAAAATTTTTTTCTTGGGTGACTTTTGGGTTTAAGACTTTTCGCCAAGTACTACTTTTAATCTGGGAAAAAATAATTAAAAATTAATTAAAATATATCAGAAATCTTAAATATTGCATTTAATGAAAAAATTAATTATTCTTTTGAAAAAAATTAGTTCTTTTTGATAAAATCAAGAATTTTATAATTGTTTTTGGAAGATTTATTTTATTTTTAGATTTTTTTTTTTTTGTGTGTGTGTGTGTGAAGTTTTCATAATATTATGTGAGTGCTATATAAAAATTAATGTTCAGTTTTGTATGTTTATTTATATATATAAATGTTTTAAATACTTTTATATCATGTAAATAATTGTTTTTTCATGTATAAAAAGAACTTTATTACTGAAATGCATTGTATAGGGATAAAGTAAATTTAAAAGAAATATTTGTTAGGCATTAGAAATTTTAAAGTGTGCTGTATTTATTGTACAAAACCTATTAAAGCATTTTAAATATTGCTTTAATTTAAACATAGAAAATTATTTTTTTGAGATGCCTATATTTAAGGTTATTAAAAAGATCTAAGAAAGTTGTGATAATTATTTTCGTTTAATTAATCAAGGCTAATGTATTATTTCATTATTTATTCAGAAGAAAAGTAGGGTTGAGTTGATTTAGAAGGATAATATATTTCAGTACCGAAAAAAAAAATAATAAAAAAATAAAAATCTTTAAAAAATTATCTATTAAAATTAAGTAAAAAAATAAGTATTCTATTTGTATTGATAGAACGATAAATTGCTCAGCAAAAATTAATGCAATGAATTTATAATAATTAACTATTTTCCTCATTTAAAAATTTTCAATATAATTTTCAAATTACAAATTATTAAAATCGAAAATAAAATATATATTTTTTATTTTATGAATGAGGGGTTTTTTAAGTTATAATATTTTATTCAATTATATCTAAAAAAGGAAAATGTATTTAATACTTAAATGAATGCTTTAATTGCTTAAATTCCTATTCAGATAGCTTTCAGGATTACAATAGACAGGCAGTTTTGTTTTTGCAGACTTTACAATATAATAAAATTTTATTTATCTTTGGAAAAAATGTCGTGTATTCTTTTTTCTGCAAAAACCTACATAAAGTATTGGTTTCAAATTTATTGTTTTTTTAAGGATAATAAAGAATATAAAGTCATAACTTATGTGTTTTTATAGAGTTCTGACATTTAATGTGTTTTATGTAATTATGTATTATGTTTTCTTAATAATATTGTGATTTATATTTATGTTTAAATAGGAAGATATTAAAACCCTTTTAGGAAATAATAAGCAAGAATATTTGTAGAGCAGCATTGATTAGCAAAACAAATTTTGCTTATCCCTCATAAAGTTGAATTAATTTTTATGTGACTGATTTCCATGTACAATAAACGCATAAAAATATCTTACACTTATTTATTGAAAAATTAGGTATATCTCATAATTAGTTTTTAAATTTTTATAAAGACCATTTTATTTATTTCAAATAAATAAAAATAAATAACAATGAAATAAAATTATAATAAATATAATAATAAATGATATAAAATCAAACCAAATAACAAATTTCAAAAATAATAAATAAATATCCAATATTATATAATATTAATAAAAAAATAATAAATAGGAAATCCCATTGGCTCATTTTAAATATTTTTCATTAAAAAAATTATTTCTTAACTAACTTATAACCCGAAAATAAAAATTGTTGCTTTAAAAAACAACAAATTAAAAAAAAAAAAAAATCCATAAAATTCTACTAGCAGCAATACAAATATTTGATATTGATTATTACCTCAGAACTAAAAAATGTAAACAGCATATGTATTGAATATTTTGTAATTTTTTCAAAAAAAAAAAAAAAAAAAAAAAAAATGTTTCCACCTTCAAATAACCTTTAAAAAAACCCCACCAAAAGGTACCTCAAACAAATTAAAGCAAATTTAGTGAAAAATTCATTACGTTTCATTTTAAATAGTGCAATCGCTTGGAATCAATAATATTAAAATATGCAACCGATATTTTTTTAATAAAAATATTTTAATATAAAAAATATTGAATATAAAAATATGTAGCCGATAACCTAAAAAAAAAAAAAAAAAAAAGCATCAAAAGATTCTTTAAATATATTAAATAAAACGCATTCAATCCATAAAATTTCACTAAAAATAGTGCAATCGTTTGGTATTAATAATTATCTTTAAAAAAAAATGCAACAGCATGTACGTTAAATAATAATTATTTTTCAATAAAAAATATTTTCCACCCATAAACAATCTTAAAAACACCAAAAGATGTCTTGAATAAATTAGCGCATTCGAAAATTCTATTTCCCTAAAAAATAGTGCAATCGTTTGACGTATGAAAAATTTATATTTATAACAGCATAACTCATAATAAGACTCATTATGTATTTTCTTAGCAAAAAGATTATTGTAAATAATCTGGGAAAAAAACAACAGCTTAAGCAAATTAAAAAACAACGAATTAATTCTGAAAATTCCACACGGGAGAAAACATTGCCACCATTTGAAGCACATCATGAATGAATATTGTCCTGCATTCATATCTTTGCAACCTCCATTCAGAAAACAGGAGAACATTCAGGTACTCGAGGGGGAAGCAGGAGTTCAAATTTTCCGACCCCCTCCACCCTCGCAGAGAGGAGCTATTTTTAGCTCGGTCACAGAGAAGCTGTGGCAAATATCAAAGGGCATTCTGGATCGATCCGATCGCTTACGTCACCGGTTCAACTTAACCAGTCGGTTCGGCTCACCTGAGAGTTTGTGCTTCACTGTGGAGGTGCGCGATTCTTCTCAATTTTCCCTCCATTGTTATTTTGGAAAAGGAAGCAAGGAAATGAAAGGGATGGAGTAATTTCTCACGACGCATGCGTGGTAGGGGGGCAGCTGGATTTATAATGTAGGTCATATTTAAGTGTGGGAGTATGGCGCGATCACGAAAGGACATATGTTACTGAATGCCTTTAGTGCAGATTTTGATTGCTAATTAAATTTGAGATGCATTAAAAGTTTTTATTTTTACCCATTTTTATAACCTAAGATATAATCTTTTTTTCCTAGATATTTTCCTTATATTATATTAAGATTTTCAAAATACTTTTTAACAGTTTTGTTTTTTCATACTTTTCAAAATAAATGATTAAAAAAAAAAAAGGATTCGATTAAAATGCAAAAGAAAGTATAATCGACTGAGTCGTCGATACATAAGTTAGAATTCCATGTAAGAACAAAATGTATAATCAGCAATCTTAAATAATAATAATAATAAAACTATTAGAATTCCAAACGATTTTCTTCAACAATCTTAAAAATATAAAAAATGCTTATAGCATTTCAAAGCGAATACCTCAAAAATCTCATTTTCCCCCTTTGGCATAAAATTGTTTTTGCTTTTATCAGACGCTTTTTTAAAGAACAATTGTAAATTATATAATTATTAGATTGAAAGAAATTTAAATAAATATTATGCATAAAAAATCTCGGGAAATAAATTAAAAAAAATATTGAACCAGGTCGGGGACAGGAAAAAATGACCAAGGAAACGAAAATTCTTCTCTCCAAAGCAATACTCATAATTTTATGGGTTATAAAAAAACTGTGGAAAACAAAAAATTTTATCGTCATTTTTAATATAATATATTTTTAATACAGGTATTAAATTTATTTTCCCTCACATTAATTAACATAATAAGGACATGATAATTTTTCCATGAAGTTTAAATATCTAATCTCGGAAAAAAAAAATGGATATAGATTTTTATATTTATAATTTTCTGAATGATTTTTTTTTTCATTTGTATTGAATTAAATTGGAATAACTTATTTTAATTTAATAACTGACTAAATTAAGCACACATTTTTTATTTAACCGGTTTTCCTTACAAAACGCCATGATTTCGATCTACACAGTATTTTGAAGAATATATATAGGGGATAGATGTATTTATAATTTTCAAGAAAAAAAAAAAGGATTCTAGATTGCTTTTTTTTATTTATTTATTTCATTATTTTGATACTAAATACCTACTATTTTTGAATATGTTGGAGTCGGTCAATTTTTAAAAACAGCATTAGTTAATCCCTCTTATTCCCTCTCCCATTGTTCAAATAATTTTCTTCTGAAAAACCTTTTTAAATAAAGATAATTGAAATAAAAAAATACACAATATTATCAAAGCGTAAATTAAATCAATTCAATTAATTTCATATTAAAATTATTATTTAAATAAAAATTAACATAAAAATATTTATTCATATGAGAAAATTTAGTTTTTTTTAATTAAAATTATTCTAATTGAAAAAATTTAAATAATCTCTTGGAAAAAATATGTACAGAAAAAACACTCATTTTTGAAAATAAAAAATTCATTATACGTCAGCACTAACATGTTAACGTCTGTTTAATAATGTCGCTTTGTAAATATGGCAACGTTAAAAAAACAAAGAAAAAACGTTAAAAAAAAAAAAATAACGATGAATAAATCTTTTAATTTTAATTTATCAAAAAAAAAAAAAATTAAATAATTTCTCCACTTTAAAAATTTAAAATCGAAGAGATTAAATTCTAACGTATTTTTAAGTAATAAAATTATAAAAATATTCAGCAAAGAAATTTTTCACTTTTATAACACATTGAAAAGTATATTTCAAAATGGCAATGCATTGAAAAATAATAATTGTGGATTTCCCATGTTTAAAATAATATATTCAAAATATTAATAATAAATTTTAGATAAATATCACTGAAATTTTTAACTTTACAAAATTTGGATTTTAAATTAAAATATTTTGATAATAATTAACCTAATTACATTTAATTTTAATGCTTTTCAATCAGATACCTTCGGATGAAAATAAATATAAGATAAGAATTATTTAAATCATATTTAATTAAAAATGCATATATTCAGTTAACAAGTTATGTAAAACATTGTCACAAGTTTGCGTGAAAAATATTCCATTTTAAGAAGTACTTTTTACGTTATCTTTAATTAAATAATACAATTTTTTAATATTTCGCTAAAAACATAAAAGGGAAAAAATTTAGTGCTACGTACACTTTGAATAAAAGAATTAAATGGTAGATTTATGTTTTCTATACAGTTAATTGTGCATTCTTAGTTTTTTACAACAGTATATTAATAAGTTAAGTTAATTTTGAAAGCTATTGAATTATTAATAGATTACTTTTTAATATAAATACAATTTATATTAATTATCACTATAATTAATAAAAGCTGCGTAATAATTATAATTTATGTTATTATGAAAAATTACTACTTACCCATAATTAGAATGTTTAATATGCATTTACGTAAGCAGCTTAATCAGTGCTTCGTGTTTCTAGAAACAATTTCCGATTCATATTTTTTTTCTATAAAATAATTATGAAGTATAAAAAAATTCGTTTGACTTCATTATTATATTTTTCTACATTTACGAAAATGTTTTTGCATAAAAACACACTAATATTCCATCTATAATAAAGCGTACTGATTGTGAAAATAAACATACATGAAAGAAAATTGCGAAGAAAAACAAAATAGCAGACGATATTTTTCATTCCATATTCTTTAAATAACCATTCACACAGCAATTCTAAATTTTCGTTTTATACTTTCAATAACATATGTAAGATAAAAACATTTGGAAGTTCCACAGGTGGTGACGATTGTATTCGAACAAAAGAACTATTTATCAAATTCATAAACGATTATTATAAATAATATTAAAAAGATTACAATCAAAATAAAAAGATTAATTAAAATCGATTTTAAAAGTATTTCAAGAAGATAAATGAAAAAAGAAACCTGCAGACGATTTATATCAGAGAATCGTTTGCTTGCTCGAAGCGAAGTGTTCCAAAAGAAACTGTAGGAGTCCCTTTCCCGCCTTTTGGGAGAGGGAGTGTGTTGCAAAAGGTCAGAGGTAGTAACTATCGAGACGTTGTTTAAAAGGACCCATCCGGGTTATCCGGCTGGTTCCCGGACTCGCCAGACCTCTAGTGTGGATCGGATATGCGTCCCGGGAACGACTTAGAATGTGCAGGGGTGATCAGGTTGGTTTAAGTTCGACGTATGGTGTGACTCGGATGGGAACAACCGCCTGTTGAATAGTGCCATGGTGTATTTATTTTTAGAAGAGTTCCAAAAGTGCGTTGACTTCGAGGAATGACGAAATTGCAGTGTTCTTTTTTACTTTTTTTTTTTTTATCATTTCTAATTAAGTGGAATTTATTTTGTTTCAATTATGATGGAAAAGAAGTAATAAATGACAGGTAAGAATATATATATTTTTTTATAAAGTTTAGCAATATAAAAATTGTTTGTTTTATGTATGATGCTTTGACAGAGAGCCTTACGGAAATCTTTAAAATTTTTGTTCGTTATTTTTCATTGCATAAAGATCTTTTTCTTTGAAAAAGATATTTTTCACTGCAAAAATATTATATTTTGTAAAATATAGTTTTTTTTTTATAATTTCGTCAGCAATTTTTTAGAACAGAATAAAATGGAATGCCAAGAAATATGATTAAAATATTATTTTTTTCTCTTCGAATAATATTTATCTATATTGTTATTTATGTATAAAAAATCATCTTATTCTAAAATGCAATCAAAATGTGCTTATTTTAAAATGCAAATAATAGATAATGTTGCCTATTCTAAAAGATAATATCTTTTTTTTTTGTTAAACTACATGTGTATATAATTTTAAAATAGCTTTTTTTCCCCAATAATTTTTAAAGCTACAAAAATAAAAGAATTTTAAATAAAAAAAAATTTTTTTGATGCAATATATTTAACATCATCCAGAATCAGGTTGGTGAAAACATGAATTAAAATAATTAGTAAAAATATGTATCGCTACATTTATTTATTTAAAAGAGTATATTACTGAAGTACAATTTTTTTTAAATTTAGATATAATAACAAAAAAGTAAATATTAAATAAATAAAATTAAATAAATTTATCATATTTGCAGGATTTAATTTCCGCGTTTTATGAGGTTTAATAAAAGTATATTTGGATGCTGGTCTGGGGTGAAGGATTTCTCCAATAAGCAAGAAGAAAAAAATATTTTATGCCTTCAAATTTTTTTTTTTATGAAATGTTTAAATGATATAAATTATATTGATAGATATTTTTAAGTGTGATTGTTATTGAAAATAATTTAATAATTTCTTATAATACTTCTATATTCATTTAACAGTTTTCCTTCTTAAAACGCCATCTACAGGTAGCTTTTCTTGGCATTATTTAACATATTTTTTTAACTCTCAATTTTTAAGTTGCATTGTTGGTTTTTTTTTTAATTTATTGATATAAAAAATTCATAAAATTAAGTATTTTTTAAATAATTCATAGATTAATATATTAAAATATTTTCGTTTATAAATTATTCTTTCATTGTCCAAAATATAAAAGCTATTATAAAAATCAAACCATTTCAAAAATGTGTAAAGCATAATAGCATCAATATTTAACAATATTTAGCATATTTTTTAATTGGAAATATTTAAGTGGCATTGTGAGTTTTTTAAATTAAACGATATAAAAAATTTATAAATTAAATGTATTTTTAAAATAATTCATAAAATAATATAATAAAATTGTCTTTTATAAATAAATCTTTCATTGTCCAAAATATAAAAGTTAATATAAAAATCAAGCCATTCCAAAAATGCGTAAAGAACTATAACATCAATATTTATCATATTTTTTTTACTGACAATATTTAAGTTGCATTGTGATTATTTTAAATTAAATGATATAAATAATTCATAAAATTAAATATATTTTTAAAATAATTCATAAAATAATATAATTTTTTTTTTTTTTTTTTATAAATAATTATTTCATTGCCCAAAATATAAAAGTTAATATAAAAATTTACCATTCCAAAAACGTGTAAAGCATAATAACATCAGACAAAAAAGTTCTTGAAAATTATTTAAGTTTTGAAATTATTGAAAATTTTTGTAAAATAAAAATTATGTTTCTTTTCTATTATTCTTTCAATATATGCTATATTTCGTATTTTTATTCTGCATTTTAAAAATTTATTGAAGACATTAGATGTAATTAATAATATTTGATAATAACATTAAAGACTAAATTATAAAAACATCTAATAAAATTTTTTCATGTAAAGTGCATTTGTAATAAGATATATGTAAATTAATCTCTTATAAATAATGTTCAGAGCCTTAAGATTTTAATAATATGCATATAAAAATATTAGAATTTTATACATTTAAAATTATAAAATATTATATTTTATATTCAAAATTGTATTTCTATAATTGTTATATAAAATCACAATTATAAAAATAATATTTTTATAATTGTTATTATAAAGATATTAATTTTATTATTGTGAAAATATTATAAACCTAATTTTTCATATTCTCCTTGAATATTATTTAAGGCAGCGATAATACTTTCAAACATTTGTTTCTGAATATAATTGATCTTCTTATAAACCGCAAAATCTGTAAAAGTATTTTTTCTGCTGATATAGTATATTGTAGGAAAAATTACTCCAAGAAGACTAGGAGAAAAAAAAAAGTTTATTAAATTCTATAATATTTTATACCTTTTCTTATTAACCAATTAAAAGAAAACTTCTATGAATTTATTTTATTATAGAATTTAAAATTCATAACTGCAAGTTAAAATAAATTCGCTTTTAATTTATGTATTTTATAATATATTAAAAGAGTAGAAGGAACCACACACGCACGCGCATAAAACGCATATTTTTGTAAAAAAAAAAATTAATTAATAAGAATTAAGAAACTAAACGATATCAGTAAAATTACATACTTATTAATTTGGTAATTCTGAAAAAAATTTACAGAGATAACTGTTTTCTTAACTGAGGATTTTCAGATGAAACAGGAAGGTGGAAATTACCTTAAGGTTTTAAGTTTCTAGACATTCCCATAGATGGCGCCATGACAAAGTTATTTCTTAGAATTCATTTATTGATTACTTGTTTCTCGGAAAATTTCAAAAATTTATGAAGCTACACTAAAATAAAATCTGTTCGTTAGATTCTATTTAAATTTATATTCAAAAGATCAAAATAAAAAACATATTTTTTAAATTCCGAATTAATGTAATGTTTAAAAAATCAATTTTTATAATAATAATGAATTAAAAATTATTTGATTTATATAAAATATTTTTGATAATATCGAATTTCTAATTGTGTAAATCGCAATTTATTTATATTTCATGAATTAAATGACCAACTGTGAATAAATTACCGTTTCCGTTTACGTCTGTGAAACCAGACAGTGTCTGACTGAAGGAGTTTTTCTGAATGAAACGAGTGGGATGAATGTAGGTCACGGATGGCGCTGCAATAGCTTAAATGATGAATAGCTTCTCTTAGAGAAAAAAAATCAGATCATTCTAACAATTAACAGTAATTTATATATTCGTTTAATTTTTGAATTTGTTAAAATAATTATATCATTAAAAAACAATAAATACAAAATTTATTCTTAAAATTAATTTGATATTTTTTTAGAATTCTGATAGATTACTCATATGAAAATTATTTTAGTTTATTTAAGGAAAACGATGCTTATAATAAATCTTATTTCATTTAAAAACAGTTGAATTATTTTGATTAAAATTAAAACTGGTTGATTTATGTGATGTAAAAATTTACGATGATTTTGTTACATTAAAAGAATGTTATAGATCACTAATTGCAAATCTAAAAACTGAAATTACGTTATAGTTCATAATCTAAGACCAAAAAATAAGAAAATTTAAAAACAATTGATTTTATTTCATTTTAAATTAAAACTGATTTTTCGACAGACTTTATTTTTTAAATAATTTGGTTGGATTGAATGAAATTTTATACTATAAACTCGATTAGAATAGTGGTCATGTTTATTTTTACGAAATTACTGTATTTTAGGGCTTAAATTAAAATTAGAATAACTATATTTAGATAAATAGTAAATCGATAAAAATCTAATAAATACATTAATAATGTGATAAAAGTATTGCAATAAGATAGTTATTTTGATTAAAATTTTAACTGCATGAGAAAAATGAGCTATAAAAACTTTGTGTGTTTTGGTCTTTAATACAAAGTTCTAGTAGTTTATCAATATATTTTTTTTAATTTTAGCTGTATATTTATTTCAATAACATTATGTAAATTATTATCATTAAAAAATTACAGATAAATTGATTTTAAGATACACATTTAAGGTTATTAAACATATTTTTGGTTCAATAATAATATAGTATAGACCAATGTAACGACGATGTTGAGTTTTTCTGCATTGATCCATTTTATTTAGAGTTAGCTCCAGTGAAACCTCCAGGTTTTGTTTAAAGTTAACCCCAATGAAAACTGCATGTTTTGTTTAAAGTTACCTCCAATGAAACTTCCATGTTTTGTTTAAAGTTACCCTCAATGAAACCTCTAGGTTTTGTTTAGAGAGAGAGAGAGAGTATCTTTTATTTACAGTTCTTTTTTCTTTCCAATCGAAGCAGCTATGATCCACATTGATCATTCCTCACAATGTTTAATAAATAATTAAGGAAGTCTCGATATAAAATTACACGAAACTCAACTGACTTACGTTTCAATTAGCGTTTTCATCTCTTTCAGATACTTAGTGACAACTGAACCTCTGTCTCAGTTAAAAACATCTGCTGAAATTCCTTTTTATCCCTTCCCTCTCTCGTTTTCCATTTTCTTTTATTTTGTTTTCAGATGGGAAAAAGAGTGGAATGACCTTTTCCCTCTGCCTTTCAGAAATGATCCCTCCCCTTCATGATGATGATGAATGTATGAATGATCTTTTCCCCCTAATGTCGAGACTATTAGAAACATGACATACCTTACAGAACAGCTATGTTGAATTTTGATTTTTAAAATCCCTGTTAATTTAATACATTTATCAAATATTTGCTATCTCACTTTTTAATTTCGTATTTGGTTGTTCTTTATATAAAATATATCTACTATTTCTATCTTAAGAAGTATAATATTAAATTTTATTTGCACGGGATTTTTTCTTCGGGGGGGGGGGCGGATGCCAACAGGAAGGAACTAATTTTGTAAATATGTGCTATTTTATGTAAATTAAAGAATAACTTAAATATTAATTAAACTTAATCTATAATGTTATCTTTTAGCCTAAAATATTTAATTCTTGATTAATTTGTGAAACTCTCAGATATTTATTGCTATCACAATATTTTATTTATTAAGAATGCTGAATCTATTTCAAAACATATGTTTTATTATTATTATTATTTTTATTTTTAATTTATTTTTTTTGCAATATATTTTGGGGTATTTTTTGATTTGTTTGTTTTTGTTTTGTTCTTTTATTTATTTTTTTTTTTAAATTTCGATTTATTTTATTAGATATTAGAGAAAATATGTAAATTAATAATCCAGTTAATTAATTTACAAATTTTCTAGTTAAAAAAGTATTATCCAGTTAATATTAAATTATTATCCAGTTTCTTATTATTAAGCAAAATATATATATATATTTTTTTCTTTTACTTAATTTTATTTTTTTTTTTTCCCAATTTGTGTTTTCTTTTTTAAATTTTTACTACTTCTTTCCAAGTACCAATTTAGACATATTGAGTAATTGGAGACATGTTTTCTAATTTCTACAATTGTGTGTTAAATCTAAATAGCTGCTTTCCTATGTTTCAACCTCTCACTTTCCTACAGTGTATTTTCAAGTTTTAAATTTTAAAAAAATTAATGGACGATAAATTTTAATAGTAAATATAATAAATTTAATAAGATCAGATTACTTAAAAATTTGAAACAAGCATTTCATGATTATCAAGATGACTGATATGCATTAAGAGTATTTATATACAAAATAATTATATGTAATTTTTAAAACAAATGTGGCATGAAGTGTTCTCCTGTGTGTGTATTTGGGATTCTTAAATTGATTACACACATAAAATAAATAAATAAATAGTTGATGAATGTGTTTATGTATTTTTGCAATTTCATATTTTTCCTTACATTTATCACGGCATAAATTTTAACATTTATATATTTGATTTTATGTATTTTGATGTGAAGTTTTTAAATTAATGTTTTTACAGAGTATTATAAATTTTATCAAAATAAGAAAAAAAGTAAACCAATCAAATGAAAAGTAAATAAAGTTACAAATTAATGCTATTTATTTATTTATTTTTACATGTCAGTAAAATGTCAAAGGGAAATTACAAATGTACAACAGCACGAGGAGAAGAAACGTAACCAAAGACAATAATAAGTTCGATGAAAATTGATAAAAAGATTTGTAATTATGATGATAATGATGAATAAGATGATTGAGTACACCTTTCTAACTACACCTGAGAAAACAACACATCATCTAGATCTTTGGATTGTCAATAATAAGGACCTCAATTAATTGATTGGTTAAATATTATCAAACTTTTGTAAAAGCTAAACATTAAATTTCCTTTTTGCCGTGTCACATTAGAGTAGGTTAAAACTGAAACTGAGGATGAATTTCTAATCTAATTGGATTTTTTTTTTTTTTTTTTTTTTTTTAATATTGCTCTTTTTAAGCATTTATAAGGAAATTGTTTTACTATTCTAGGATTGAAATTGTAATATTTTTCCTCTTTAACTCTTTTAGCTTTTTTTATTTCACGCTTCAACATCGACTTCTCGACATTTTAGTAAGACTTATATAATTGAAATATTTTGTACACTTCAAATGTGCAATATATTTATAAATTTTTATGTATATATATATATTACCGCCTTGTGTTTCTTTTTCCAGTTACAAGTCCCACTTTTTTTCTTGGGGCAATATTATTTCAATGATATTTTATTATATATATCATTTATATTTTATTATATATAGTATATTTTTGTATTGTTTGTTTATATAATTGGTAAAATTTCTTTAAATTTACATACTCGTATATTAATGTATAAAATACAAACAAAAAAATCTTTCCCTTTATTCTCCAGTATACTTATTTCTATTTTGAACTAAATCATGCAGATTTTTTCCTCTCTTATAATAATTTAAAGTATTCCCATCTTTATCTTCCATTTTAAATTCATGCCCCCTAAAACATCAACCTTGCATGTAAAATAAGTGTTAAAAAAATAATTTATTCTCTATATAGGCATCTATTATTTCTCCTTTTACATTATTTTTTTTTTCAACGTCTAATAATAATTAGACGGCTTTCCCGTCACTTTATAACCTTCTAATCCTCATTCAAATTCTAGCGTCCTAAAAAAACCACCCTGCATACAGAGAGAGAGAGCGACACAGTACAGAAGCTTCCATTTTATGAATGACGGAACTAGGTCAATCCAGGTCAGCGAAGTGATGGCATTTCACAGTACAGCTGACCTCCATTCCTGATTGGCCTGGGCCAAAAAGCCGCCCACGAATCGAACTGTGTATACCAGGGCTCGATGCTATTTTTAGAAGCACTTCGCTTGTTTCTTCCTCATCCCGCCCTTTTATCTTAGGCTTTACGGCAGCTACTTGTGAATTGCAGGGAGGGAGGGCTGCCATTGGCTGGAAACCGCAGTTGACGTCAAGACTACGTCATCGTGTTTACTTCCATGCAGATCGCTGGTGGGAGGGGGGAGAGTGCAGTTGGAAGGGGAGATTTTTAGTCGAATAAATTGCTTTGTCTTGTTACTAGGGGGAAATTTAGTTGAGATGTAGGAGAACAGAATTTTAATCATTACAGTTAGTTGAAATTTCTGCGATTGGTAGAGGTTTTTTTTTTAATTAATTTTTTTTGTGTTCCGTTATTCGTAAAGGAATGTGATGGTGTAGGCGTATAAATGAAAATTTAATGATTTTATCGTCGTTGCATGTGTATAATGCTACAGTATAGAAGAATGTTTTTAGATAAAGATAGTTTTGTTTTTAATTATCGAGTGTAATTTATTATTTATGTCGGTATCCTTTATGAATCTCTTAATAAAATATATCAGAGGTGATTAAAAAATGGAGAAGAAATAACAGAATTTTTTTTTTTTATTCCTTTCTTTTTCATAAAAAATATTTTCATCTTTAAATTTATTATTCTACATTTCATATACTGAAGATTTTAATAACATTAATAAATAAGTTTGAACACACATGAAAATTTGAAGAGCTTTTTTGCTGAATATATTTCAACCACTCAATTCTTTTTATATATATTTGTTATTCTATTAATTAGAAATACAAAATCAAATAGGAAGATACAAATCTTTTGTGTTTCACATATAAAGATTCTGCCTCCAAACGATAAATTTAAAAGTAATAAATTAAATCCTTCTTCAATCTGGCACCAAACGATAAATTTAAAACTAGAACAATGTGTTTAGAAAAATATTTAATTAATTTCTGAATATTTATTTATTTATTTATATAATTAAATAAGAATCTATACATTATAGATATATTTTTTTTAAATATCGAAATGTATTTTAATTCTAAATTCTGATTTTTCCCTACAAAATTAGAAGCAAATTAAGAACAACAGAGACCTCCATCTTGGTTTTTCCCTTTTCATTGAGTGAGTTTATCTTTCCCCTGCTGAATGAAAGCCAATCGATTTTCAGAATCATGCTCTGGAACATGTGTTTTCATCTTATTCTGGAAGTTATCTGACGTATGTTTTAAAAATTAATTCAAGATGTTGTAAGATTATCAAACAGAATACTAGAATTCAGATGCACTTATAATTTTTTTTGCATCTTGATTTTTTATCTTGCAAAAATTGTTCAATAGTCACGAATCCATGTTTCAGTGACGTCATCCATTCAGCATTTTGGAAATCATTAGTTTGTTGTGGACTAGTGGTGCCCTCTGAAGGGTATTGTATGAAGTTTCATTCATGGATTGGAGAGGGAAAAAATGTCCATTCAATTGAGCAGAGGTAGGGAGGAAAAAGACGGGTTTCTAAGTAAAGATACTTGCAAGATTTACCTCAACGTAACCAACTTCTACGGCGTTTCATGAAACATAGGGATTTTCCACAGTTTTTACAAAAAAATAATTTGTTTAAATGGATTTTGATAACATGGAGGATTCCTTAAATGACCTCTCTTTTTAAAAGCTAAATGCTAGGGAGAAAGAGTTAAACGTTCTCGTACCACGTAGGTAAATTTCGTGGCCGTGTAGGTATTTTCTTTCTCTTATTTCCCTCCTCTTATTCTTTTTTTTCCCTTTCATTCGCGATATCACAACACCCAGCTTGAGTGGGAATGGATATATAAATTAATACAACACATAACATAAATAAATGTACGAAGGTGATGCAATTGTAAGTTTTCTGAAAATTAGCAGGTATGTTACGGTATAAAATGTGTGTCAATGTATGCAACTACCAAAAGATATTTCAAAATATATCTTTTTTTCAATGTATATGTATTCAAAACCTAACCAGTCTACATATATATCCCTCAATATTTACAAAATTAAAAAAAAAATAATGAATAACAGTATTCAATAATAATAATAATAATAAAGGATAATAATAAAATTGTATTTAACAGAGAAAAAAAAGTTTTTTTTGGTTAAAATAAAAAGATTTTTTTACTCTTTTATAGTTTTTAGTTTTTAAGCACCTTAACGTTCTGCATTTTAGAAAATACAATTTTGTATCAGTATTCCAACTATTACTGTTTTTAAAAACCACGTAAAACTCACATAACGAACAGAAGCTTTGCCAGTAAGGTCATATATTCTGATAATTAAAATTTTTGGAAGTTTAAAATTAAAGGAAATTTTAATATTGAAATATTTAAATATTTACTTCGATATTTTGGCCCTCATTTGAAAACGTTTGTATTGCCATAGCATCTAATTAAAAGATATTATTTCTATTTTATAAAAAAATAATTTTTTTAATTAAAAATATTGACATATATAATAATAATATATAAAATAATGAGAGATAGGATAAAAATTTAAAGAAAGATTATTACTTTTAGCAAAAATTAACGAAAAAAACGTACAGAAATTTACAACCACATACGATTTATCCAATAAAATTCCATATAGATGAATAAAAGTAATAAATAAATAAATTGATACAAACAGATACTGTATCGCAGGGCTGATCAATCTCAGGTCCCCATACTCTATGCGGCCCAGAGCTGTTGTGAATGTGGTCTAATTAAGACATCGTAAACTGCCTTAAAACATTAAGATTTTTATTCAACTTATTTGAAATTCTAATAATATGTTGTCGTTTCTTATCCCACTTGGTCGACAGCAACATCTAGACAAAGTCCATGAACTCGTATGTGGTCTCATGGGAGGAAGGAAGGCAGCTTCTGTTGAAATAGAGCACCCGTAGGTAGAAATCTGACTTGACTCCGTATTCTGATGATATAAACATACTATATAAATTACAATTTTTCATTTCATTTAAATATCAATAAAAAATTTCTTTTTTTGACCAAAATTTATGTTTAGTAATTTTAAGATATGCACAAAAAAGAAAACAAAGATTATTATGCTAAACATTTTTTTTATATATTGGGTGATATTTATATTGTAGTTATTTACTAATTTTTGTTTAATAAATAACTTTCAAATACAATAAATAAAATTCGAAACATTTTTTCTTTTAAATGCGGCTTGAGACATTGTTTTTTTTATATGAATCCCGAGATAGCTTTTTTCTTTAAATGCGGCCAGAATTTTTTTTTTTTTTCTCTTTTAAATACAAGAGAAACAATATTTTCCGTTTCAATTGGGATCTAGACAATTTTTTTTTTTTTTAAATACGGCCCAAGACAATTTTTTTCTTCATTTGCGGGCCACAGAAATTAAATAGTTGGACATCCCTGTTTTATAATATTTACTTCTTCAGTATCACATTTTTTAAACATATTTTGTAAAAAAGGAAAATAAATATATAATATACATCTCAAGAAAAACAAATCAGTAAGACAAAAAAAAAATTTATTTAAGATTTACAATTTAAAAATCTTTGTATCAAAATTTGCATATAAAGCAGAAATTGCATATAAATAATATTTGCGTATAAATAAAATTTTTATCATCTTTTTTCTTTTAATTTTTTAAGATTGATTATAGAAAAAAAATGTTTTTAATCTCTCTCTCTTTTTGTGTGTGTGTGAACATTTTTTGAGAGAAGAAATAATATGATTATTCATTTATTTTATACAAATTAATAAGAAAATAATATTTAAAAAATTAACAAAAAATGTATTGAAAATTACTCTTGGTAATTTTCATTCAAAAACTTCGTGCATAAATTATATGATTTTTTTCATCATATTATTAATTTTTTTCAAAGCAATTTCTTAATTTCATAATTATTTTTAAAAACACTTACGCTAAAAAAAATTTATCTGATATCTGATTATGCTAGAAATTTTTGATTAAAATTTAATCAATATTTTAAACTGTTACTTTATTGTTTTGCATTTTTTTTAGAAGATTATAGATTTTATGTACTACTTTTGTAGTATGAAACTAAAAAAAAATTAAAATTAAATTAATAAAATTTTGCTATATTGGTCAAGAGTTTTCCATTTACTTGATGAACAGTTCACTAAGTTTCGAATTCAGTTTGCTTCGACGTCTACACCGGCACAATAAATCTGAAGGCCATAAAACTCTTCCATTGGGTTTGAATATGGAGGGAAATGTGTGTGAACCTTCATAAATATATCCAACCTACAGAGGTGCATTCCACCTAAATTGGAATGGCAAATATATAAGTTAAATAGGTCAAAATTTTTATGAGCAAATTAATTAATGTTGTATCTGCTATTGGCAAATGATCTGGGATAAAAATTCTTCGATATAGAAAACTACTACACTGTTAATTTAGCTCAATTTAAAAATAATTAATACAATAAAGGTGTAAAAAGAATATAAATTAAAAAGATATATTTTCCTCCTTATTGTAGAGGGAAAATCAAGGTCACCTTTAAAATTCTATGGGCAATTTTTCTGATACATATATTTTTAATCATTAAGATACATACATTTTTTACTTGTTAAGATATATATATATATATACTTTTCATTATTAAGATACATATTTTTTTATTATTAAGATACAGATACTTTTCGTTATTAAAATACATATACTTTTAAATGCTAAAAAAAAAAAAAAAAAAAATAAAAAAAAAAATAATAATAATAATAAATAAATAAATAAAAACCATTATTCAATTGGACATCTTCCTAACTTCACAGAGATAAAAAGCACTATTTCAGTATGCAAAACTGCCCTCTGGTGAGAGAGACGCTATTGTATAATTAAACGATATGGTTTGGTTTGTCACTCTACGGTCATTTTGTTCACATTTTTTGGCTAATTTGACCAGGACCGTCAATTTAACGTGGATTCGAACCACTAACAAGCATCCATGCCACTGCCAAGATTCAAACCTGAAGCCTATGGTACCAAATGCCAGAGCGCTAGCCAATTGGTCATCGAACTGCAATTAAACAATATGAAAACTGGGAAAGGTTTAACACTCCCAGTCCGACTGTGATAAAAAAGGTTTTGCCAAAACCATATCAACTATATTGTTTCAAATGTAGCATCAAATTTGAATTATAATTTTTAAAATTCTGTTCAGCCTTCATCGGAATTTTTCGAAATACGGATGGATAATTTAAAACTTATTAAAATTTTATATGTGAAAAGCAATATAATGAAATATCATTTATACGATTTATGAAGAATTTCGAGCCCTAAAAGAGTACATTTAAAAAAAATATTTATTAATAGAGTAGCGATTATTTATTAACCCCCTTTTTATAACATTTTAGGAATTTTTTTTATTTTACATTTTTTTTTTAAATTTTTGACCATTTAAATGTAAATTGTTATTTTAAAAAAAATGTAAGCAAAATAAAATTTAGTAGTAAAAATTAATATTAATTTATTCTTTAATTAATTAATTCTTAATCTCATAACAACTATCATTATAATTATTCATTTTTAAGAATTGTTTATATATTTTTAGCTAACATATGAGACACGAAATCTATTATTTCTGCATTTATGATTTGCAACAAGACATGTACTCGAATTAAAATAACATAAAAAATTAATCGTTACTATGTAATCGTGTAAATTATCGCCAAATTAATTGAAACTAATCGTGACTGTAAATTTGAAGTAAGACATGAAATTTCAAAAGCTAATTAGAAATACTGGAAAGCAAAGGTAAATGATATTTAGGCACAAATATTGTTATGCCATTGCTTTTTCAATTCCTTCAATTAGCTCACACTCTCCCTATATATATTTTGTTCAAATTTTCAATTGTTAATAAAATACTTTTTATTCTTCCACTCAAGTTCAAATACATTTTTTTTTAACTTGCAGTGGAGGACACTGAATGTTAATACAGTTTTTTCAAATATTAATTAAGTAATTAAATTTTATTAATTAATTTTAGTTTTTTTTAGATTTAAGTTGCATATATCTACCAATAGATGGCGCCAGATAAACTTAAAAAATGAATGAAAATTATTTATAAAGGACTTTCTGCAATATAGTGAAAAAAAAGTAGGAATTGATTTAAAATTTTTTTATTATATTACTTGTTTATCTTAAATTCATATTATACCTGTTATTTTGATATTTAAATGCTTTTTATGAATAATTTTTAATGCATGTTTAATTATCGTTTGTCAGTTTACTTTGTTAATGTTGCATCTTCAAATTCCCTTACATTTAATTATCAGTTTTATTGAGAAGTTTTAAAAAATTGAATTAAAACATTTCAGTCTAGATTGCATTTCTTTCCGTGTAAATATAGATGAAATGATATTTCTGTTTTTCATAGATAACTATGTTACCAATTATTTTACTTTGTAGAGGGTAAATTTATATGCAAACATTGAAATTTTACCCTTTTTTGTTGTTTACAACTACTTAACATTTAATCAGAATAATTTTAGGAAAAGATGAGGTGCAAGTAAACCATGATGAATGACAATACGATAATACATGAGTTATGGAGTTAATCACTCATACATGATACAATCGCTCAAGATGATTGTATCATACATGAGTGATTATTACTTATTCATTGGACATATTAGAATAGGTATTATAATTATGAAAATTAAGCAAAAAATTTTGGTGGAGAAATTTCTTCCATAAATGCCTATTTTAAAGACAGCCAGCCAGTTTCAGATTTACGGAGCTCCATGGCCTTATATGGGCCTAAACTCCTAGCTGAGAGTAAGTCATATGGTGATAAAAAAAAAACCACATTAATAAACAACAAAGCAGTAAGTAACCAAGGTCTGTCCCAAATTACTAGATCAAAATAAAATAAAAGAGCAACGAGTAAATCAGAGAATTTCAATAATAGAAAACATAAATTAAGAAAAGAGAAATATAAAGTAAAAGTAAAGAAAATAATTAAAAAATAAAAGAAGAAAGCAAAAAATAAAAAACACCACAGGATGGAGTTGCAGCTGCTAGAAATGATGACTAAAGGAACAGGTCAGGGTGCTCCTGACGACTGAGCCAGTTCGTCTAGAGTAGTTGCAAGTTATGTAAGACAACCCTTGGGCGTTTAGCATTCTCCGGCAGAGAAAAATCATATCTCGGAAGATTACGAATTTCCTCATTCGGAATGTGTTCAAGATGTGCATAAAAATTTTCCGCAATCTTGAGCATATAATTTTGAATAGAAGGGAGGGCAAGACTATGACGAATGTCATCATTTCTAAAGTACCAAGGAGAATTAGTTACCTTACGTAAAATTTTATTTTCAAGAGTTTTAATATAATTAATGTGATACCTTGCAGCAGAGCCCCAAACCGGACTCGCATAAGTCATTACGGGACGCATATAGTACATGTAGATTAGTAATTTATTTTCAATAGAGAGGGGGGAATTCCTATTAATGAAGGGATAAAGCATGCGAAGACAGGTGTTAAATTTCTTTTTAATATGATTTATGTGGTTAATATATGTTAATTTACTATCAAGGTAGACTCCCAGATACTTAGCGTTAGTAGACCAAGTTATTTGTTGATTAAAGAGAAAGATGTTAGGAGGAGGAACCTATTTTAAAGGTTGGTAGGTTAGTGTGCATGATACCAATAATAATTCATTAATCATCATCAATAGTACAGCAACCCAGGGTGGGCCAAGGTTTTCCTTTGAAGAGATTTCTCTGGTCAATGGTCCTCCAATTCTTAACCTGTAGTACAGCAAAATCTTTTGAACTGCGTCTATCCATCGCCACTTGAGTCGTCCTTTTTTTTGTCGCTGTAGCTTGGCCGAAACAAGTCTTTTTACAGGGTTTAAATCATTCATTCTAAGAGCAGCCCAGTTTAATCTATTGATCTCAATAAATTTTATAACATCTGGGTGTTTATAGCATTTATAAATTTCTGCGTTGTACCGTAATTTCCAACAACATCTCCAAGAAAAGCTCTAAAATCTTCCGCTCAAATGTAACCAAACGGACCTTATCAGATCTTGCCAAAATCCAAGTTTCAGAGCCAAATAGACCTAATAAGGGTTTTATATAACAAGAATTTAGTTTTTCTGCTTATGAACTGTGATTTAAACAGATTTCTAACCAAAAAAAGGCCCTATTGGCAGACACAATTCTGCTTTTTATTTCAGGTAAGATATTATTGTGACAATTTCTGATCCTAATTATTTAAAATTAAGTACAGATTCAAAAGTGTAACTACATTTAGTACTTAACAAAATTATTTATTAAGAAAAACTTTTTTTTTTTTATTTTATTTAATTAAAGCTTAAGAATATGTTAGTAGGTTTGAAATCATTTAAGTTCCCGGAAAACTGCATAATATACAACAATAAAACATGCATAAATGATTTTGCATATTTTAATGAAATTAAATGATGAATTGGCTAAAATGTTATGCTACGGCATAAAATTAAAATTGTCTGGGTAAATTTGAAAAATGGTTATTATTATATAAGAAATAGTTAAAACATTTACATTATTAATTGTTAAATTATTTATTAACGATCTTATCATTATTACTTTTGCCTTTTTACAAATAACAACTGAGAGCCAGTAGTGTTTATTAAAGCTATTTTATAAAAATTCAAGTTTCAAGAATTAATAATTAATAAACCATGTTCATATATCATAAAATTTTATTTATTTGAAAATAATTAGAATTTATAGTGTTGTGAGATGGGCAACCGGATTGTAATTAGGTGTGGTTGGGTTGAGACTTGAGATACAGGTTTGAGGATTCACAGTTTTATTTACACATGCACAAACAGCACACACACACAATTAACTATAGACAATATTTAACACATTTAAAGACAGATAATTATAGATTTGTGAAAGGATTTCACGAATAAGCCGAAAATAAAGATACTCAGGTATGCGCTGGATGTCCGCAATTTATTTCTCTCCGGGTGAGAGTCTGTAAGCCAACTGACCATTTCACCTGAACGCCACAGAGAGCACTCTCGCCTATGCGTAGGCGTAAGCATGATTACAAATTAAAATTTTTGAAGAGGGAGAAGTTATAAACTACATAAGAATACATAGTAAAAAAAAAATTAGATTTAGCACTGTTATAAATTTTATATTATAAGAAATATTAATACATATACACTCGGTACAACCATAGAGAAAAAAAAATCATTTTTATATATTAAATAAATCCGTGCAAATAAAATAAAATAAAAAGTCCAAAATCAAATAACAATTTTTTGATACATTTTGTGAATAGAAATCTTAATTAAAATATTTTTCTCAAAATCTTTAAATTCATTGTTCTTTTAAAATCTGTGAAGTGCCTCGTGTCCTACGAAAAACAAGAACTAAATGGAATAAAAAGATTTCCTACACGTGCCATAGAACATTTGCCCTGACATTCGAAGCCATAGAAGATTAAAGATTTTTTTTTTTTTTTTTTGCAAAACACGAACTGATGTTTTATTGTACCTCCTCAAAAATATAAGAAATTCTTTTGAAATGTTCTGGAATGTGATTACAAAAAGATATTTTTCTTTCCGAGAGAATTTACTTTTTTTCATTCAAGAAATCCAAGAATTCTTACAAGTTCTAAGAAATCGTTAATTGAAAAATGAGAATTTGAAACCTGAAAAGGGCATCACGTCTTAATAAACGCAACTACGATTTTAGAACTTGAATATGTGGATTTTAAAGCTTTTATTACTTATTGAATGCTATATTTCGTTGTTGTTCAGTTATTTTCCTTGTAAATTAATTTAAATACAGGAAAATAATTTTTTTTTATGGTTATACGAAAAAGAAGGGAAAATATCAAACAATAAGAAGAGTTTTATTCATTTAAAAAACTATTTTACATAGTATATTTATGCTTTTTATGTTATTTGAAAGAATTAAAATGTTAAATATAAGTTATTAACAAATTAATATTTTAATTATAAGAATTAAAAGTTAAGATTAAGAATTATAATTTTAGATTCATAATTAAAATTAAGAATAACAAGAATTATAATTTAAGATTAAGAAATAATTTTAATTCTAATAATTATAAGAATTATAATTTAAGATTATGCATTATAATTATCAAGGAATAAAAATTATAATTTAAGAATTAATTTTAATTATAAGAATTATTATTTAAGATTACGAATTATAATTATCAAGGAATAAAAATTATAATTTAAAAATTAATTTTAATTATAAGAATTATAAAAATTAAATAATTAATTTTAATTCTAATAATTATAAGAATTATAATTTAAGAATTAATTTTAATTATAAGAATTATTATTTAAGATTGAGAATTAATTTTAATTACAAGAATTATAATTTTAGATTAAGAATTATAGTTATTAAGAATTATAAGAATTATAATTTAAAATTAAGATAATTATTAAGAATTATAAGAATTGTAATTTAAGATTAAGATTATTATGAATTATAAAAATTATAATTTAAGATGAAGATAATTATTAAGAATTATATTTTAAAATTAAGAATTATATTTTAAAATTAAGAAGTATAATTGAATTAATTTTAAATATAAGAATTATAATTTTTAGTTAAATTGTGGAATGTTTTAAATTGAAACTCGTGCATTTTAAGAATATTCGATAAACATGTAAATAAATAAAGGTATTATAATTTAACAACATCAGAAAAAGAAGTTAAGTCAAATTAATATCTCGATATATGTATATAATAGAACAAGAACCTATCATCTCAATTTATTTCATAATAATATTTCTTATTGATTATTATACTGAATTATCATTATTTATAAAAATGAGTGAGTTTTTTTTTTAGCACTGATGTATACATTTACTTTTATTTTACATGGATAATTATATATTAAAAATCTAAATTCAAGGTTTTTATGCTTAACAAAATTCCATTTTTCTGTTATTGTAACATTTATATTTCAAATTCATATTTATATAAACAAGACAAAAGTATTCTTCGAATTTTGTTTTGTTTTTATTTCAGTATAAAATGTCAGGGTCAAATAAAATATCGCACATTAATTTTCTAAACTATTATTATTTTAGTTTTTTTAAACTTTATGAAACAGAAAAAAAAAAAAAAAACTTATGGCAATTAAAACGAATGAAATTTATTTGAGAGAACTATTTTATATTTTCTTTTTATTTAAATAATACTGCTCATAAAAAATAAATAAATAATAAGGTAAATTAATAAAATAAAAAAACAATATTGTATTGATTTTAAGAAAAAAAAAAATGAAAGGAAAATTAGAGCTATTATTTTTAACAAATACAAGTAAATTAAATTTAGATTCTTATAAACTATATTGCTTCACTAATTCTTCACTAAAATTTAAAGTTTCATTTATAAATTTGTTTTAAATAATATGTATCCTATTATATTTATCAAGTTTGATAACATACAGATCTGATTTTGACATCACTTTATAACTTCCTTATATTGTCAGCGAAAATGTTATTAATTAAAATAATTTTATAATCAAGTAATAAATTTGCAAGTATACGATATTTATTTTTTTGTTTTCATTTTTAAAAATTTTTTTTTTTAAATATTATTGAAGGCGAAAAAATCAAAACGTCAGCGTTGATGACCACAAGATGGCGCCACAGTTCCATTTTTCTGGTTTGAAAAAGCAGGATTTTAAATTATTCCTTTCAATTAATTATTCAGAAAAGAAAGCTTTGAATATTAATGACTTTTACATTCACTTGCAAGAACATTTTAATTTAATTTTGCATTTTAAAATAACTTGAAGATTTCATTTGCATCTTAAATGATAATATTCTACATATTTAAATCGATCATAACAGAAGAAGAAAAGCATTTTTTAAATGTTTATAACGAAAAATGAGCATTGATTAATTGAATGACAATTACTGATATATGGCCATGCAAAATTATTTCTAATTCATTACTTTTATATATAATAAAAAAAAAATTTGTGATAAATAAATTATAATTTAAAAAATATGTATTATTTGACTTAATAAATTAATAACAATTAGAACTTCCTTTTAAACTTCCTTCTAATTTCATAACTTTCTCATAAATTAAAAAATATATATAATTAAAGCTAGAAAAACACTTTCATTTCATGTGTAACTAAATTTTAAAATATTTCATTTTATTGGTATCTATTTATATTGCAAATATTTATTCCAATTCAAATTATTTTAAAACTGTTATTTATAGAACTTTTGCTTCAGATAATGCGATACGTTTGATTTTAAAATAAGATATATTTCCCCCTTTGTTTTAAAAACCATTATTAGAAATAATAATACAAAATTAATCTCTTTAAAATAAATTAAAGCAAATAAATGAAATTAACGAAGCTGTTATTCTATGCAATTAGCAAAAGCTACATTTTATGCCTTAAAAATATTGCAACATTTTAGGAATATTTGGAATAAAATTTATTATAAAAAAATCCAAATGAGTATGAAAAATTTTAATTAAAAAAAAGCTATCTACATTGTTGTTCAAAATTGTTGTTCAAATGAACTTAGATTGATATAGTACGAGAAAAAATAGTCACACAACAGTTACTACAAACGCATATAATGGTGCGATATAGATTCTTCAATGTCGGGAGGTCTAAAACAATACTTACAATGTCAAATGCATAAATAACGTAATAGGGGGTATACAGTTATCCTCTATACAGTTTTCACAAGGTGAATTTATACCGGAAAGCGGGAGATTTAAAAATACTTAAGGAAGTTGGGCTTATTCCTTTAGTAATGTGGCTTAAAGACCGTACTTGACCTCGGAAGGCGAATTGGAACTGCCCTCCCTAAGAGCATCCTAGACATATTCCATAGGGTTTAAATTTGGAGATCTAACTGGCCAGTTTATTTGGTGATCACCTTCATTTTCCAGAAATTCGTTGACCAGATGACTCCTTTGTGAGAGAGTTTTGTCATTCATTTAAATGAAATCAGAGCCAACTGTAGTTCTGGAAAGGCTAACGCAGAGCTCCAGAATTCCATCCCTACAATTAACGTGTTTCAAAGCATCTGACCAAGGCACGGAAGTCTTCCAGTCTGTTGCCCATCCAGGTCATCAAACCTCTTCTGCTATAATAAATCTCTTTCTTCAGAAGTTGGAGCACAAGTAGAGGTCCCTAGCAACACTGAGAATTATTTGTGAATTAAACTGTTGTCGACTGATCTCAGAATCAAAACTGATGGTACCCCCGGAATATTAAATGGGCTGGTGGGGCACTAAGCGAGTGGTGTCCAAATTGCATGTCTTTTTCTCTTATACAGCCTTCTGTAAGCAGATGCCATGGATGCTAGTAGTGGTTCAGAATCTACTTTAAACAGTAGGTTCCGGTCCAATGTGACTGTTGGGCATAGGATTGACAATCCTACCCCATAAAAAGAAAAACATCTCCTGTTCCTTAATCTACCAGTAGGCAGATGGCCTTGGCCCACCATGGGGTTGTGCCATTGAAAAAGAAACATATTTTTAGCAGTAAAATGAAAGTAGTAAATTTTAAAACATATTATTTTCATTTTTACTTTAATTGAAGTTTTTTAATGAAAAATATTTTTTTCTTTAAGTATGAATGTTTCAACTGCATAAAAATATGTTGTGTTCGATTGCAATGAAACAGTATAAAAGGATGAATATCTGTATTTATTTTTTTGATTTGTAATTTTGCAATTCACTAAAAATTTTTGTCAAAAAAAAACTTATCAAAGTGATATTATCATATTCATTAAATCACGAATTAAAGTGCAGAAATCAATAAATTGTTGAAAACAGATAAAAAATATGTCCTCACAAAAAAATTGGGACCCTCAATTGAAAAGCCATTTGTTCTTTGTTTGATATTATTATAGTTGTCAAATTTTATTGGTTTCGTCAAATTCAAATATTAAAAAAAATAAATAAATAAAATTTAATAAATAATTTTTATGACTGGAAATATCAATACATTCCTATATTTCCAATACAGTAGACATGGAAATTCATTTTCTTGTCTAACTTTTGCATGCATTAAAAAACTGATTCAAAATAAAAAAAATTTGGTATATGTTTCATAAAATTTTTTTTATTATGTTAGACAAAAAATTAACTTATTATAAAAAAAAAAGATTTTTTTCCACCCTCGAACATAAAATTGTCATTTTTTAAATCAAAATTTTTCTTATTTGTTTAAATATATTCTCATCAACAATCAAAAATAAGTTAAATTTCCCGCTTGCTTCTTTTTTAATCACCAACGAAGTTTAAATGATTAAAAATACAATCAACAATAGAGAGTTTTTGCATACCGTACGTTAGTTACCGTAGCGCGCATGCTCATAGGAAATTATGTTTCCTATGAGCATGTGCGCTAGGGTGAAAAAGCTAACGGACGTCCTAAGATAACTAACGTACGGTATGCAAAAACTCTCTATTAACATTTCTTTAGGAGATAAAGATATAATAGAGAGTTTTTGCATACCGTATTTTGGACGTCCGTTAGCTTTTTCTCCCTAGCGCGCATGCTCATAGGAAATTGCGCATGCGTATATGTAATAATTTTTCCTATGAGCATGCGCGCTAGGGAGAAAAAGCTAACGGACGTCCAAAATACGGTATGCAAAAACTCTCTAATATTATTAGTTATTACATTTGAAACATTGTTTTTAATACTGAAATAGTCAATATTTAATGTATTTTATTATCCTATCATAGGGTCGAAGTGGCACGCTGAACCGAACTGAAAACTTACCAGTCTACGTCGGGAATGGGTACGATACATATGTACCCCGGAATGACAATCCATTGGGCCCGAGAAGGTGGGGGACCCCCCCACCCGCCCCCAAATCTCACGCTTAGGATTTTTTTTTTTTTTTTTTTTTGTGAAATTATAGTGGCAAAATTGTGCATTATAGCAGTGTTTCACCTTGTAGACGTTTAATTTGTTACACATCTGTCCATTTCAGCTGCGAATGATTTCTGATTAAATCGGCCGATTAATATATAAAAAATAAAATAAAATATTTATAATATTGTTATATAGTGTTGCTTGAAAACAACGCTATATAACAATATTATAAATATTTATGAATAACAAACTGAATTTTGAAAGCTATTTTTAAATTCTTCAAATGTTATTGCTTTTTATACAAAATCTTATTATAATTGAAATACGATTCTTGTATTTCTAAAAAATACAAAAATATAAAAATGTTTTCATTTTATTTCAATGATCCGTTTCAGCCTTCCAAGAAACTTCTGTTATAATTTTTTTTTTTTTTTTTTTTTTCATATTCTTATAAATCTTTGTCTATCATTTTTTAAAAATAGATACTAAAAATTGGAAAATTGATCAAATGGTAAAACTTTGAATAAAAGATTTGTAAGATTGGAACATTTCGTTTCACTTAACAATGTATTTAGTTTAACTTATAAATAACGAAAACTATTATTATTATTTTACTCTGATGTAGCACTTTTGACATTTATATATAACTCCCGCATCTGATAATTCTTCATTATTCTAATTTATTCAATGGCATTATTCTAGAAATTTTATTAGCCATTTATTAAATATTAAATAATATAATATTTCTTAAAATTTTGCACAACTTGTTACAAAAACTGCTTCTGAATCTGATCTACTCTATAGCAAACAACATTATTTGTTATTAAAACAACAATAAATGTGACATTGTTAATAAATGCGTTCTGTTATTGAAGGAAAAATTGACGAAAAAAAAAAAAAAAAAAAAAAAATGCTGCACTGCATTTTTAGATCTATATTTTAAGAGAAAATAGTTTTAAAATAATATTTAAAAACAATTAATTGTATAATTATAAAATATATACATGTCCCCCTAGTATAATTAGAATCAAAGCGATCAGAATTACGAAATTTTACATTAAAAATAATTTCTTTATAATTAAATATAAGAGCATTTAATTGCATAATTACAAAATGTATACATATCAGCCTAGTATCATAAAAATCAAAGGCGACCAGAATTACGAAATTTTATGCAAAAATCATTTCTTTATAATTAAATTTTTTTATTTATTTAATGATTAAGTTAAGATATTCAACAAAAATAGAAAAACAAATTACAACAGTTAAGACATTAAACAGTTGCTTTTTTATTATTATTTTTCTATTATTGTTTGACTTTTATAATACAAAAGTAAAGTACACATAGGATAAAAAAATGTAAAAACACAAAAAAATGGGCATATATATATATATATATAGCGTTAAAAGCAATTTCTAAAAATATGTTGTCATTAAAAAAAATTAATTAATTTAATATTAAAATTTTTAGTAAAAATTAAATACGGTTGTTCCTTGTTGTGGAGTACATGTTGGGAAAAAGACGTATACAAATGCAGTTTAACCCAATTTGTCGCCAAATTTTGTGCAGTAATACATGCCAATTGGTTTTTTCACTTTCGAAATATGCGCAACTTAGAGGTAAAAGATGTGACTTGCATGCTTATAGCAAAAATTCAGAGAATTCCTGCCAGCCAGTCTGAAAGTCGCTTTACAGAAGCTGTTACAATTGTTCTCGAGTCTTTTATTTCTAAAAGTAGTGACAGTTACGGATATCACCAGGATACCAGATTATACTAGTTACGGATCTAACCTGAACCACCTATACGCTATTAAATATCTAGATTCAAATATCTAGATATACGTATAACTAGATTGCGTGATTTTATGTATTTTTTTCAAAAAAAGACAAGCAACCTTATGTATTAAGGAAGCCTAGTATAATGACTGATTACATGTAGAATTTAATGAGTATTCTACCCCCCTTACTTAAGTTGTTTTGTCATTTTATGCTTATGTTTGAAAAACTTAGGACGATATTCAAAAGAAGAACTTTAATTGAAACATTGATGTCCGGTTTTACTACAGCGTAAAAAAAAAAAAAAATTAGGAGAAAGTACATAATAATAAGGCTGTATATTCACCCTTTGATCTACCGTGAGTCTTTTTTCTTACGAAGGCGTGACTGCGAAATGCGAGAATGCTTATCTCTATTCTTGTTCACACCGAGTGGTTATGTAATATGAATACAAATAAGAAGAGGCGCAGATGACCTTGAATACAGCAAGTCCTTAAACCTCTACCGCTTTTCTCCCTTGTGCAAGAGCTATTCAACTGCATAAGACAACGTAGTCCCTGTAGCGCAGTGGATAGCGCGTTGGACTTCTAATCCAAAGGTCCCGGGTTCGAATCCCGGCAGGGATGGTGGGTTGGTGCAGTGGCACTATTTATTTTTTGAACTGATTTTTGTTTAAAGATTTTTCAGACATGTACGAGAACCAATAAATAGTAGGAATGATTTTAAATCTTAAAGTGTAAATAATTTTTTTCTCATCTTTTTTTAAACAAAGTTGATTCTACATTAGAATTGAATTATGATTATAAAAAACAATCCTATTATTAATATTTAAGATTTAAAAGAAAACACGATTGTTAGTTCAAAGGGGTTTCAACAACCTCTGGGAAAACATTTTTTAAAATAAGGATTGAATCTAAATACAGATAAAATTAAAATGTGATTTTATTTTAAAGTGAATTTGAGTGCAAATCCAACTTATTTGGATATTATTAATTAAATCTTTTTACTAATTATTTTAAAGAAAATTTCAATAATATCTGTATATAATATTTAAATACGAAATAAATTAACCCATTAGACTTAGTTATTGAAGTTAATAAACTAAATAGAAATTCTTTTAACACATTTAAAAAAATTTCTCAGTTAAAGACTGCAGCCAATTATTCTTTTGTTGATATTTTCTACCATAATTAAATGGCAAGACAGCATACCTTCAATAAGCAAAGACTACGACATTTAAGAAAATAATATAAAAATAAAAAAGATTTTAATGTGTTATTTTTTTTTTTTTACAAAAATTTGTGAAAAATGCAAAATCTGTACAGATGAAAAGAAGAATCGTGCTTAGTTTGAATGTTGCATTATAATTTTAATTGTTCTGGGTAAAATAATTTTAATTGTTAAATTGGATAAAAATGTGATAAGATGCGAATTTTCTTGTGGCAATATGGCATTTTTTTAAGTTAAATATTTTTTTTAATTTTTAATATGATAAATTCATTTGTAATTTCTATATAACAATTTTCCAACAGAATTCCACTTTTACTGCAATGGAATATATGTATATAACAGAATAAAAGTAAACACAATAATTTGAAGAGATTTTCTTTGCAATATATATATATATATATATCTTTGATAAAGTTATCCTCCTGTTATGATATTTTCCATAGGGTTCACTAATTTATATCGGGTTTTACGAATTTTCTGGTCGAAGTCTTTTCGAAGCCTATCATCTTATATTATTTATAAATATTCCTGTGTGTGTGTGTTTTTAAATTTTTTTTTATCTGCCACATTGCAGTTTTGCTGTTCAACATTTTGATCTTTATGACAACTTCATGTTTTTCAGTTTCGTTGCTGCAGCTTATTCGCATTTCGAATCTTGAATAATTTATTTAATTATTTTTTGAGAGGTTAGAATATAGAACACCTTAGTATTTTAGTATTGCGAATACTGTGATGGTTTAGTTAAACAATTTATTTGTAACCAATACCGGTAGTAGTTTTTGGCTTGCAAATGGTCGTGTTTTTAATACATTCCTTGTTTATTATACTTTAGTTTTTTTGTTCACGTGCTTATTCTTATATATATATATATATATATCACTGTACTTCAATGCCACGACAGCTTCATTTTGGGCCAAAACCCTCTGCCTACTGGCATATTTCGAAACACGAGATGTTGTTCTTTTTTACGGGGTAGGGTTTTCAGCTCTATGTCCAACAGTCATATTAGACAGAGTCCTACTGCTTAAAGTGGATTACAAACCACTACAAACATTTATGGCATCGCCGGAATCCATACCCGAAACCTGTAGTACCAAGCGCAAGGTACTGGCCTATCAGGTCCTATATATATATATATCACAAAAGCCACTCTTTGGAAAAATAATCACTCAAATCTCTTTTTTAAAATATTTTAGAGCGATTCTTTTTATTTAAATATTATTTTTTAAATTTATTTAATGTCTAGCGTAGAAAATTGCCATGAAGAATTTAAAGAGTTTTACATAACTTCATGTAATACAATGTTTTTTTGGATTTCTTCTATTTTCAAAATATTAATTCATTAAAAAAAATGATTAGTTAATCAGAATAGTACAATGATAGGGCTGTATGGTTATATATATATATATAATATAACAGGCTTCACAAGCGGTTAGGCTTTATTTTGTTGGACTCATTCCTAAGATAAACTCTGTGTACACATTTGATGTTATTTACTTATCAAATTCTATTTTGTTATTTACATCAATTGAATTAAAAACATTAGCTGTGAATTTTTTTTTTTTTTTTTTTTTTTTTTAATATTTTCGTATAAATCTGCAAAAGGTACGATTTAATTTTCAATATACTCTGTAAATAAAGCTTGATTATTTAACTATTTTCTTTTTATTATCCTTTCACCTAAATTATAATTACCTTTTTTCATTTCAGCATTTCTAAAATTAAAAGAAAAAAACTATAAACACAAGAGTTATTTTTTTAGAAATAAATCTTGTGTTCTATTTTTGCACACCGCGAACAACAATCTGACGTGTGATCAAGGGATGACCTTTAGGGCCAAAACCTCTTCATTTTCATTCTGCACGAAAAAAAAAAACAAAAAAAAAAAAAGAAAAAAAAAAAAAAAAAACATTAAATAGTCTGACTGTCGATGTGACGAGATGTTTGCACACATTTGACATCAGCTCGTTTCTGGAATCACTGAAGAACTGCCAGTAAATTCGTATCTGTAGCTTCTTACACTCAAATTACTACTGGGCCACGAGTTCATCTTCTACCATGTTTGTTCGCTGGATTCACGTTGACAAATTTAAAATTATAAAACAGAATCTGTTATAAGTCTTAATAGAAGACTCTACTGAATTTTTATTTTAATAAATTAATTTTAATTGACCTTAATAAAAATTTTCATTAACTTTTTTTTTTTTTTTTTTTCAACTTCATTATATTTAAAATTAATATTGCTTTTAGAAAAAATACTTTTGGATACAAAATTTTAAAATAAATACTAAACTAAGGTTTAAAATTAGTAAAAGAAACGTACAGTGGACTCTGACTTCTTCATTGGCGCAACAGTCCCATATTGAGCCAAGGCCGTCTGCTTACTGGCAGATTCCGGAATATGAGATGTTTTCTTTTTTGTGCTTAGAGGTGCAGGAAAGGTGGCAGGCTCCTGGTGCAGGAAAGCCTACACCAGGCCAGAAAGGTTAAGGGTATTAAAGTTCATGGTTAAGGGTATTATGCAGCTTCACTTTTAGCGAGGAACCACGAGGGCTGAAGACTGACTAAACCTCAAGATAACGCTCTGCGATCCTATTAGACCGGGACCTACGACTTAAAGTAATTCCGAACCACTACAAACATCCATAGCCCCGCCGGGACTCGAGCCCGAAACCTATAGCATTGAGTGACAGAGCGCTGGTCGCTCGACCATCAGTTCCCGTGATCTCTGTCTAAGCTGACATTAATGGGACTGGATATCTGTCAAATTCCAAAGAGTGTCCAGACTACAATGGGTTATTTGAAAAATACATACTGCATAGTATTACATTTGAATTTAAATGAAAACTAGAGCAAAAATGTGAAATGTAAATATGTATATATGAGTGTGTGTACGTTTCATACCATAATAAAAAAAACCTTAAATATATAAAACACACAGGAACATAACACAATAAAAACTGATGTACAGTCTCACACAAGACCTGTAGTCATAATTTCATAATGTCATAATGATTCCATAGAAAAATCCATCGAAAGGGATTATGAATGTCAAATGGTTCTTTCCGATGGGGGTACACAAATCACAGTCAACTCCCACGTCACAATAAATACCTACATACTGATTCACGTCACAATAAATGCCTACGTACAATAATTAAGCTACAGTGTTGAGTAGCAACAAGTTAAATAGGCAATTAATGCACTGAAGGTCAAAGTAAGAATTAACATAGGGTGTAGAATGGGGTAAAGAGTTTAAGTTTTAACAGGAAAGAAAAAGCCATCCTCAAGTCACGTGTTCCGACAGATGCATCGGATTAGCGGGGGCGTCGGATTGGCGATAACTAACTATAATAATATAGTTAACTGACGGGCGATGACTCTAGCTGTATAAATTAAGTTCAAAGCTTATTTCTTGGTTTGCATAATATTATAATACAGCGGGATTAGTCGTATTGCTCCCGTCACTATGTCGGTTATTCTTGAATTTATTTCTTTTGTATAAATATAATCTTTTGATAATTTTGTGTGAAAAAAAAATTCCATTTTTTTTTAAAGATGTATTTTTAGGAGTTTATATTTGTCCTTTAAACGATGCTTTGCTCTTATCGCGTGATAAATATGTATAAGTAGCTAGTTAGTCAGTTATACATGATTTTTGTGACGTAAAAATGTGAAGTGAAAAACTAAAATACCGTATATTTCCATGTATAAGCCGAGAATTTTTAGAATTTTTTTTAAAGCTAAACTGCGGATGCTGGCTCTTAAATATGGATCCGCTCATCTCGTGAAAAACGTAGGCATTTTTCCATTAGCCGGGCGCAAGTGATATATCGCCAAATAAGGCACGTTTTTGTTTCTTTATGTTTTTTTTTTATTATAAATAATGCTAAATAGGGCTAAGTTTTTATTTCTCTAAAATTTTTAAATGAAATGAGTTATTTTTTTTTTTTTTTTTTTTTTTTTTTTTTTTTTTTCGAAATTGTTTATATTACTGGTTTGTTGTGTCGTCGCCAAAACGAAAAAAAATCTGATGTTGGCGAAATTTACACTCGGCTAATGGAAAAGTCGCAAAACGTAAACTAGAAGTAATAAAAGCATGCTCAAGTAATGAACGTTACAGAATTATTTTTTCACTTCAGCTTATATGCTGGTTTTTAATTTTAATAAATTTTTTTAAGAAAAATTGCACTGTACACGGATCGGCTTATATTCGTAAATATACGTTATTTGCAAAATGTAGCCGAAGATCTGCTTTACAGAACTTAAAAATGCTTAAAATGAAGGTAAAACTTCACGAATCTTTCAAAAAATAATTTTATTTATTTGTTGCCGCTTATATATCTCACCTCGTGAAAAACGTAGGTATTTTTCCATTAGCAGGGAGCAAGTGATACACCGCCAAATATTTGCTAAATAAAACAATGTAATAAATGGTAACGTAATAATAAAGCAATGTAATATTATGCTAAAATAGTCGGCATAGAAGTCCCATTTAGAAATTCACTGTATATTTAAAGTAAATGTTATCTATTATACATTATTTAACATATGCGAAAAAATTAGGTGAATATTTTTTATTAAATTTGTGTTGGTTAAAACATTAAACAATATTAGTTATAAAATATGTAAATTCATAAATTTAATAAATCTTTTAACTCAATTATGACTGATAAATTCAGTAAACTAATGTTGTTCATCGTATTTGATTGGTAGTTTTATATGCAATGCGACAATAACTAATTTGTTTGCGAAATCTAGATCTCAACTATAAAACAATTGATAATCCTTTATCTAATCTAGTGGGTACCAAAATTGTCGATACTGAATTCCCTTGCAGCGGTGGTAAAAGTGCACTGTGCATGGTAAAATGGCATTGTAGAAAATAAATGTTAAAATTGTGGTACTCCCGAGTTTAAAGATTAAAGAAAGATATGACGTTGCGTTTTTGTTGGCGCTGCAGTAGAGCAACTTGCAGCCCAAATGAATCAAAGGGATGCCGCAATGTTGGTGCATATCGTACTCCACTCCAGCCGTATTGTGACAGTATTTATGCAGTGCATCGAAGACAAAAGATGCCACTTGCACGGTAGTACCGATACTGGGCAATCGCCGATTGACTAAAAGATTGCCTTATCCGATAAATCACGTCCCCCCCCACCACCACCCCATTCTATAGATGTATGTGGATTATTGTTAGATAGATACGGTGAAATCAGAAAACATACACACATACACCCTTAAACCATTTAAAAATGGAAACAAAATGGCGCCGATTGACTAAAAGATTGCCTTTTCCGTTGAATCATGTTCTTTGCTCCATCTGATGGATGGATGTTGGTTGACAGATACAGCGAAAAACATCAGGCATACGGCAAAAACATTTGAAAATGGAAACAAAATGGCGGAGATGCAACTGGAAGATGTTTCCATGGCGTGCTCTGGGTACATTGCGGATGGTAACATGGATCGATTTAGGCATGCGTCGATCCTCGCTGATCATGTGCACCCATACAGATTGCGCAGACAGTTTTTCCTGGGTATGATGGCATCTGCTAGTGCGACGTCTCGTAAAGCTGGATTTGCATATGTGTTTAGAAGAGTACGAGGAAAATTTTACTGTACTTTTCTTACCCCAAATTCCTCAGAGTTAAACCCAATCGAGCCTGTATAGTACCCCTTTGAACGAGTTATTGGCTGCCTGAATACTGCATCTCGTCTCCTCCATTAGTTGTCAATTGAACTACAGTCAAGGTGAACAGTGAATATTTTTTAGCATTTTATGACTTCTAGCCACTGGCCAAGCTGCACATAGTAATTATTATGGATATTAATAATTGATCACATTAATGTGTCTCGACTGTAGTTGCAATACATTATTTATATGTTATATTAAATATGTAATATTAAGAAGAACAACAAAAAGCAAATACTTTTTGACGTTAAACCAAATCATAGTATATATACTATACTGTACATACACTAAACGCAAAAATAAATAATTTCAAAACTATAGCATTCTTTTTACTTATCCTATTATAATAACACAGTAATAGAATAAAAATAATCTACAAAAAAGCAAAAAACTTTTAAAAGAGCCTAGGGTCGAAGACATTTGGCGACTCTTTATCGAAACCATTATTATTACAACCAATCGAAACTAATTATTTTTTTATTATTATCATTTCATCTCAATTATTGTCATTATCTTTATAGTCATAACTTAAAATCCAAAAGTTTCGCTACTTAATTCTTTAGAATGATTTTTAACTGTTTGGATTTAAGCCTTTATATGATTATGTTTGGCGACTCACTTGCTCATTCTTTCACAAAGAATTAGATCTTAGATTATCGTGTAAAAATCAGGGCTCGTATCTTGTCTACAGGGATCATGTAAAAATAAATAAATAAATAATAATTTTTCATGTTTAAATTAAATATCGCAATTAATTTAAATTTAATTAATAATTAATTAATTTTAATAACGCAATTAATTAAATTTAATTAAAATGAAGTCTTAGTCAAATAATAATTACCATTTTTTCTTGTCACAGTGGTAGAGGACAAGAGTTTGATTCTGTTGATAATTACATTCGCTGTATAGAAAAATGGGTAAAGTCTGTAACAAACATACTGAAATCTCTCTGATCTATAGACGGACAAGACATGCACATGCAATGTGCATGTCTTGCCTTTCTAAATAATGTTCTTCTAACATTCCCCCCCTTCCTCTCTATTAATATACAACTGATCCCTTATGTTGCATCTTGAGCCCCATTCATACCTCACAAAAAGACTGAGTAACACATAAAATTACATTTCTTCAATGTATGAATTGAATTCGAGATGCGCATTTCTCGTATTTCGTGAATCAGGGCAAATAAAAAGCCGCCTCCTTTTGGAGTCATTTTGCACATGCACATGCAATTTTACCCTTCTAACATCATCCCTCTTCCCTCTCTATTGTTGTTGTTGTTGTTGTTATGGTGTCCCTCATGGAAGGAGGGAAGAGGGGTGCAGCTTCTGTTCTGATGGAGCACCCGTAGGTAGAAGTCTGACTTCTGCACCATGACGCTCTTACAGTCATAGGAGACCGGGACCTACGGCTTAAAGAAATCCCTCTCTATTAAAATACAATTTATCCCTTATGTTGCATCTAGAGCCCCGTTCATAATACGGATTTTGATATGTTATAAAAAGATTGAGCAACACATCAAAACTCGTTTCTCTCAAGTATGAATTGAATTCGAAATGTATATTTCTCGCATTTCTTGAATCGGGGTAAATAAAAAGTCGCCTCCTTTTGGAGTCATTTTGAGTCTCTCTTCGTTGTATTTCCGATTGGCCAAATAGATACCAATTTGCCTAAGATAATTCTTTCTTTTCTATGGCATCTCTTATTCTTCTCATGTATGCCTTCAAAAAAAAAAAAAAAAAAAAAAAGGACCACTAATGGGTGGTGAAGAGAGGGCCTTGCCTTCTGGGGGGGGGTCTTTTAAGGGTAAATGTGCCTAATTTTCGTGTCTTATGGGATAAACCCGAAAAACTTCCACCAGGCTGATTATGGAGGCTACATACTTACACAAATTGTTACAATCGCCATCGAGTCTTCTCGTTTTATTTTAAAGTAATGACTGCAACAGACTACGCCATCTACCCGACTCGGGGCTCAGGGGTAACGTGCGCCACTGGTGAGCAATAGGCCTGAGGGGCTGAGGTTCAATCCACTGGTGGCATTGTTGTAGACACTGTTTCAAAAAACGAGAAGATTCGATGGTTTTTGTGTGGTTCAGTATCTTGCTTCGTTATTCAGACTACCTGGTGGAAGTGTTTCCGGGTTTTCTTCCATACAATACACAAATGTGGGGCTGGTTTCCCTAAAAGTCCTCCCGGAGGGCATTGCCCTCCTTCTTCAGCGACTCGGATACAAGTCTGACTTCTACTTACGGGTGCTCCATCACGACAGAAGCGCCCCTTTCCCTCCATCCGTAAATAGATTTTTCTTAATTATTTAAGAAAAATAAAATTTAAAACCCAGAATTTAAAAAAAAAATTAGAAAAATAGAATTAAAAAAAATTAATAAAATAGAATTTGAAGTCTAGAATTAAAAAAAAAAATTTAAAATAAAATTTAAAACCTATAATTTAAAAAAAATTAGAAAAATAGAATTAAAAACCTAGAATTAAAAAAAAAATTAGAAAAATAGTATTTAAAACCTAGAATATAAAAAAAAAATTATTAAAGTAGAATTTAAAACCTAGTATTAAAAATAAATGTATTTAAAAAAAAAGAAAAATAGAATCTAAAACCCAGAAATTAAAAAAAAAAGAAAAATAGAATTTAAATTAATTGACCCAGAATTTAATAAATATTAATACAAATCTGTATTAAAACGGTTAAAAAGAGAATATTCAAACAAATACAAGCACTAAATTTTTATTTGTAATTATTTGAATTATTTAGAATAAATTCATTTCAAATGCAATAATAAATGAAGAACCAAAAAAAATTTTTTTTAACAAATTTTTGTTAAATTCTGAGCTTTACTTTGTTCTATTTATCATGAATTACAAATTTTATTTGTTGCTTTGAAGTAATGTCGTGCTTTCGAATTCTATTTTTAAGCCATATATATTTTTAAGCAACCATAATAGAACTATCAAAGTTCGAAAAGTTGAAAGCTGCCTGGTGACCGAATGGCTAGCGCTCGGTGCCACAGGCTTCGGGTTCGCGTTCCGGTGGTGGCATGATTGTTTGTTAGTTGTTCGAAAACCATGTTAACTGTGGGTCCCGATCTAATAACCCTGAAGTGTGCAAAAAAATTACCGTAAAGTGGTAAACCAAACTATACAACCATACATACTTAACATTATTAACCTGATAGAATTTGAAGGTATTCTGTAAAAACTGATGTTTCAGGCTGCTTTTAAAATTCAGTCTAAAATACTGATCTACTTGCACTAATTCATAGTGTGATCAATTCGAATTTCCACCTGATAATATACACTCCACCACAATTTCTCTATCAACCTTTTACGGAATAGAAATTCTTAAAAAATTTTCCAAATCTTTGTGGAACTTCTACTATCGAATATATAAAATTTACTTTTATCGACAAGTATAAAACTGTAAAAAAAAAAAAAAGGGCTTTTTAAAATTTTCTAAATGATAATCATTGATTTTTATTTATATTTCGAATTATTATTGGTTTCATTTTATGAGAGAGTTCGTACACCTCCAAAATCTTGATTAGAAAAACACAATCAATTAAAACTGATTATTTGAAAAATCTTTTTAACTGTAACTATATCTTTTTCTAAAAGCAAATTAATAGTTAATTTGAAAACTTTCAATGAAATATGATAGTCTGAACTTTATACATTGAACTATTCTAATTAAATAAATTAATACTAGATAAAAAAAAAAAAGACTTGAATATTCTAAGAAAACGAATTTATTTAATGTGGCAAGTTAAGGCCTGAAAAAATATTTCTTAATTATTGTCAAAAATCAGTGTGAATCAGATGTATTTGATATGCTAAACATATATAAAGAACATGCGAACACTTATGTGATGTTTTTTTAGGCTTTATATTTTTTTATAATTTTTGAAAATGGGAAAAATATTCTGTCTAATAAACTCGAATATATTGAATTATTTGGAATAAATAGATAATTATAATAAAAATAATTTTTTTCATATTGTAATAATTTGTAATTTTTATTCTAATTCTCCTAATTTTTTTTCCTGTGAATTATAACAAAAATAACACATACGCAACACAAAAACAAATAAATAAGTAAGAAAATATGAGACCGTGCATATAAAAAGCAAGATATTTGCTTGTATTTCTTAAAAACTGAATAACTATAATACATATAAATTTTATTTTATTTATCTGAATTAATTTACATTTTTTAGCGCATAGATAAAAATGAACAATAAATAAATAAATAAATAAAATAAAAAAAAAATAAAATGAAATAAATTTTTTAAAATGAAATAAGAACTTCATTGTTTTAAATGTTAAACTATTGTTTTAGTTCAAACTATTTAATTCAAAAATGATCTGCAAAAAAATTACAAACAGGAAATTATATTTTATTTGCCTTTGTGAATCAAATTTCGTATTCCTGATATATACTTAAATCTATAATTTTTTCAAATAAATAATTTGTAAACATTTGAATGAATATGATTGAAATTTTTTTTTTTTAAATTCACTTGAAATTAAAATGGTAAGTTTATGTGAGTTTTTTTTTTCCTACATATCTACAAATATTGTATTAAATAAATTAAATTAAACCTTTATATAAATTATTTTTATCAAATTGTTTTTCATTCTAAATTTGGGACCTGAATGGCCGAGTGTCTAGCGCTCTGGCGCTCGGTGCCACAGGTTTCTTTTGGATTTATGTTCTCTTTTTATTTTACCATAATGATTTAAATAAAACTTTTATATAAATTATTTTTATCGTCAATGGATAAAAGAAATGCCTATTTTTATTAAATAAAAAAATTGTAGTATTTACTTTAGAATTAAATTTATTTAAATTTAATATTTCGAATAATGTTGACTTTTTATATTTTCAAATAATATATAACAGTTTAAATATATATTTAAAAAAAAAAAAAACCCTACTTGTTTCATACGATATATATATTGCCAATCGATTATTTCTTTTCTTTTAATTCCCTTTTTTTAAAGGTATTTTATATAATCTTTTTAGTTGTATTAAAATTATGATATTAAAATAATTTAGTTTCAATTATTTATTTCATGATTTTTTTTTATATATAATATTTTTTTATATATAATTTAGTAAAAAAATTAATTTAGAATAAAAATTAATATAAAATTGTTCGGAAAAAGATCGTCTGGTGAAAAGCAAAGACAATTTTATTTCAAATTAAAAATGAGATTTTTCTCCAGTAAAGAAAATCGTTTGGAATTCTATAGTTTATTATTTTTTAAGATTTCTGTTATGCGTTTTGTTCTTACATTAGATTCTAAATTTTATGGATAACCTGTAAATCGGTCCATCTGAATATTTGTTTTGAATAAGTAAGTTATCTGTTTCTATTATTTAATCTATTTTTAATTTATCTCATTATCTTTATTTACATTCATTATTTCCGGTAAATACTTTTTCTTATTGTTTTTATTGTGGTTCTTGTATTCGCATACTTCTTTTCATTCTAAATACATTATATTCTTATTTTAATATTATTGTGGACTCGAAAATGCCATTATGATTTAAAAAAAATTATGCTAATTAAACTATTGTATACATATCAAATGGAAATTTTATCAATACATTGCGTATCAAAGAAAATATGGGTACAGGTAGGAATTATCACAGTGAGGTTTTTTTCCCCCTCAGCAAAAAAAAAAATATATATATATATATATATATATATATATATATATATATCAGATTTTAAAGAATTACAGATACATCGTCATTAATTATATTCAGAAAATTATAGAAATAAGTACAGGGTTAAAATATCAATAAATATCAAGGTTACAAATATAACTATAAATAAATATCGCAAAGACCCTTTTTACTTGTTATTTATTTAAACTTCATTGTCGGAAAGAAGGACTCCTTAAGCATTTTAAGATCATTTTTGATGGTTAAAACTTATCATCAAATTAAAATTTATATATATATATATAACATATATATATGACCTTTTCTGAATGTTTTCTTCTTCGTAAGGTTTTAGTTACATTGATACTGACGTTATTTTTTTTTTTTTAAAGGTAAATTAAATTTGAAAATTTGGCGAGAAAATGGTTGTTAGTGAAATACATCAGTTATGAGAATTAATACGAATCATCTAATAGAATGTTATTATACTTTTTTCTTTTTTTATTTTAGTGCCATATATTTTGTTGCATTTTGATAGTTTTTAACTTTTGTTAATCTACATTTAGAAAATAAAAATTAAAGTATGCGGAAATTGATATATAAATTTTTCCTTTATATGAAAATTGTATAAATGCTATAGTGTAACTCTCGGCCTATATTAAACCTATAACGCCTTCAAGAAGAGGGCCACTTTTTTCTTTAATTTTTATTTACAGGCATTACAAGCTCTATTTGCAAGCATTATTTTTTATACAAATAATGTACCCTGATTTATTATACAAAGAAATTAAAAATTAAAATAAAATTTGATCACCAATGCATGATTAAATCACAAGTACATTTCAGATCCAAGGTAGATGATTTTCAGAGTTCTCGAGTCTATGTCGAATCTAATTGCCTGGTCAGACCTTAATTACGCAGTGTGATACACGAAACCGCAAGGGATTAATTTTGTAAACAGACGGTATCTTTGCCCTATTCAGCAGTCACATCAGAGAAAAAAAAAAAAAAAGAAAACAACATTTCTGGTCGGCTCGTCGCAAAACTCTCTCCCTTCTTCATTAAAAAAAAAAAAAAAAAAAAAACCCTTCTTAGACAACCTGTCAAGAGGGGATGGAGCTCAGCTTTCCTCACTTCTCATTGAAGTAGACATTTCTCAGCTCGTAGTCAAACCTCAATCACGATGGAACAACTCATTGTATAGTTCAATTCAATGGGTAGTTGTTTGAACCTGTGAAGGTCGCACTGACATTCGCTAATCTTGAGTCGACATTCGAGTCTCATTATACATGGTGCCAAATATCTGCTATCCGATTTGAGTGGCAGGTTGTTCTCATTAGTACAAAACTGTAATTGCATATAATATAACTATTCACAATACTGCTTGTCTGCTGTCAAATTTGAGTGATGGATTGTTAAAATAAGATACATTCCTCTCTCCTGGACATTAAATGACAAAATTCTTCTCGTGAGAAAAAAATGTTACAATAGTAATTTAATTGTTTACTTTTTTGTAATATAACAAATTATTCAACTCTTTATTCAAATTTGAATACATTTCTTTTGTAGTGGACAATGACGATAAAAATAATTTTCTTAGTGAGATAATATTTTGTTAAATTTATTAAACATTTGTTATTTTTTATTCAATTGGTTCCTTGGTATTTAAATCCCGCACAGGAAAATATTAACGCATACTCGCGCTGTTATCGATGCATATAGGTTACAAAAATGTTATGAAATTTTACAAATATTAAATGAAAACCAAGAAAAAAATATCATTTTTGTGTGTGTGTGTGTGTGTAATAATTTCGGTTTTTGTATCGGAAATTTTTTCCGCAAATATTCATAACAGACTACAATAAAATTTGCCTAAAAGTTAGATAAATAATAAATCAAATAGGATTTGAACCCCTGTTTAATTAAAAGCAAATTTAGTTAATTTAATGTCTGCTCAACATAAATTGCCGCTCGGTGCCACAGGTTTGGGGTTTGAGTCTCGGCGGTGTCATGGATGTCTGCAGTGGTTCGAAATCCACTTTAAAAAGGTAGTCCTCGGTCTAATGTGACTAGAGAGCGTTGGGCGTAGGGCTCACAACCTTACCCAGTAAAAATAAATCATCTTCTGTCTCGAAATTTGCCAGTAGGCAGACGGCTTTGGTCCACCATGGGGTTGCTGCGCCAATGAAGAAGAAGCAGAGCATTTATAAGTAATATATTAAACCTTACACATTATATATACATAACCTTACTTATTTTCAGAGCATACTTCTTTTTCTTTTATATAGTTTCTTTTAGTATTCTAATTAATAAATATTTATTATATTTAATCTTTTTTAATTACTAACCTCTGTAAACAATTCTTTTTAAAAATCAAATATTAAATATATTACACGTATGATAAATATAAGCAGACACTAAGTGTTAAAAAAGGTGTTAAACAGCGTAGTAATTGTCTCTCTAGATAGCCAACTAGATGTTAAGTAGAGTATTAAGCTTCTTGCATCTATATTTAGAATGTTTAATAAGATTTTTTTAAAGTTTAGCGTAATAACGGGGAAAAAAAAAAAAAAAAAAAAAAAATTCTAGTTCCGTCACATGGTTGATTGATTCTATTGTAATTCAGAATCATCAAAAGTTATTTTGAAAAATTGTTTTTATCATATCTATTTTATAAAAATTAAATATATTACACGTATGAAAAATAAAATAAAATACCGAGTGTTAAAAAAGGTGTTAAACAGCGTAGTAATTGTCTCAGTAGATACCTAGGTACTAAGTAGAGCTTGTGTCTCGCATCTACATTTAGGATATCTAGTGGGAGGTTTTTTGAGTTTAGCATAATAATAATAATAAATAAATAAATAAATAAATCCTGGTTTATCTCCTGGTTGATTTTATTTAATTCAGAATCATCAAAAATTATTTCGATAAATTGTTTTTATCAATCTTGTTTATAAATATTAAATACACTCAAGAGCCAAACCATTATGGCCACCCCTACATTTTGCAATGAACTCGCCCGGATGACGTGGAAGGCACGTGATCAGGTGGAAGTGGTATTTAACTGGTATTAAGTGGTGGTATTAATCCATGCCAAGGCGGGTTGAAGCTGTGTTGCGCGCCAAAGGTGAGCCAACTCGTTATTGACAGGTGGTCATAATATTTTGGCTCTTGAGTGTATATTACGCGTATGGTAAATAAAAGCAGACACTAAGTGTTAAAAAAAGTGTTAAGCAGTGTAGTAATTGTCTTGCTAGATAGCCAAGCGTTAAATAGAGCATGTAAGTGTCTCGCATCTGCATTTAGGATGTCTAGTGGGAGGTTTTCTGAGTTTCGCATTTAAAAAAAAAAAAATCTTAGTTTGGGTGATTCTATTTAATTCAGAATCATTAAAAGTAATTTTGAAAAGTTGCTTTTATCTATCTTGTTTATAATTGCTTTTAGCCAGTATGAATTGGGAAAAACAGATTTACAATTAAAAAGTGAAAAATGTTATAGTTGTGTATTTTTTAAAATACATTTATCTGAATTTTTTCTGTGAATTAAATATCTTTGCCATTAGGTTAACGAAAAAACAAATTTGTTGATGTCAAATAATTGATTTCGTATTTTTAGAAATTATTATTATTATTTTCATCAATTAAATTACTTTTTTTTTATTTACTTTTTCTTCTGTCTGATATATTATAGTAATTTAGAAGACAAAAAAATTTTATTTTTTATTTTTGTGTGATTAATATTTTAAAATTTTCGAATATTATGAGATTTTTTAAATCTTATATTTTCAAAAAACATTATTTTGTAAATACAAATTATATAATATCATGTTTATTATTATAATTAATAAATTATATATATTAGAAAATTTTAAAATTCATTTAATAACCTTTATTTAATATATTGTTATAAAAAAATTAAATAATTGAATAAATATGCAATTTTAGATTTTAAAAAAAAGCAAATTTACTTAAATGGGTATATTTTTACTAAAAATGTATGACATTAAATAAATTAATTTCCATTAAAATTCATATTTTCAAATAGAAATGTTATTTCTCTTTGATAATTTTAGCATTTATCCATATTATAAATTAAATTGACCTTGAATTTATGCATGTCGGTAAAGTAAATTAAAATAGCTCTTTATTTATTTATATGATCTATCACATTGACCTGCAATCAGTTGCATTTTATTTTACTATTGTTTTACTTCGACCTTGGATTTTTGAATTTAGATTTGATTTAATGTTTTATTTTGACCTTGAATGTTAACACTGATTTGATTTGATATTACTTTTCACTTTGTTAGTTCAAAGAAACTATTCAGCAATCTGGATTCCAGTTTGATGTTAAATTTGTTTTGCAGCCTTTAGCAGTTGCTTTTATACTAAAAGAAGACATTCTTTTATTTAATAAGAGGCCGTAAGCTTTCTTCGAATTCGAAATAAATTTTTGCAGACCTTATTTCTCACATACATTTAACCGAATCCAAAGGCGAACGGAGAATCAATCAAATTTTATTTGCAACAAAAAAAGAAGTACTTCTTCAGTTTCTCAAAGCAGCAACATTGCAGGAGCAACGTTTTGTCAACCAGTTCCAGGAAAAGCACACTGCATTCAAACCAGGCGTGGCCTTGAAATCAATAATATAATCAAAATACATACAGGAGGCGGAGCTATATGGGAGGCGGGGTTCGCTGTGAAACCATCTGGGCGATGAGAGGCGACGGTTGATCACATCTTCTAATGAAATATTTTCCGTTTTTTTTTTCTGTAGCTAACTTCTTTCACGCCAAAAGTTGGCGTCATTTTGACCTCTGATAACAGCATAGGCGTCGGAAGAGTAAGAACTCTTTGTAACGTTCCGCGAGCCTTTTTACAGGCAGTGCTCCGCCTTGCTGATGCGTTTATTCGTTCTCATACTAACTTAGAATATGAGGAGGGGGGGGGGGGATTGGATCTTTATTATTACTATTTTTTAATGCTTAAATTATAATTTTGGAATACTTAGTTACAATATATGATAACTGATGTATTTATTTGAATAGAGACTATGTTTATAATTATGTTTCATGTAATTTAAAAAAACCCATAGAATTTAAACAAATTATTCAACGGATATTTAAAATGACATATTTTGTTCAATAAATTCAATTAAAATCCATAAAATATTTTACATGTCTTGGAGTACATTTATATACTATTTTTTTCATGAATATTTAGAAAATTATACTTTGAATAATAAATGTTATTAAATTAATGTTAATAATAAGTTATTGAATATTAATATTAATGTTATATGAAGAATTAAATGAATGTTGCATTATATAACTGTTTGTTAGTAACATTGATTTAATTATTAAATTATAATTAAATTACGTTAAGGGCTAAATTAAGTTATAATTATAGATAACTCATTAAATTAATAATAAATTCCAATGATTAATTGAATAGAATTTATGGTCAAATAATTGATAATTTATCGATTATTTAATTTATTGATCTTTATTATAAAGGTCAATCACCTACAATAATAATATTTATATTTAGTAATGAACGTTAATATTGAAATCATAATTATAATTATTATTTGAATAAGGTTACACAAAATATATTCACTGTATAAATAAATTATAATTTTTCATTACAAAATTCTTCAACAATTTTTTTACTCTTTTTCTTTTACTTTCTTTCTGTTAAAAATGAATAAGAAAAAAATAATGAATTTTCATTTACTATTGAACATATCACTTATACATCAACATAAGTTGAAAATATAATATATTAAGTGATTATTAAATCGCCTTTCATGAACACAATTTGTTGTTAGATGATATTTTGAGAAAATTAAATTAATAGTGACACTCATGCTGCGTAATTGGTAGTATTATTGATATGTAAGCTGACAAAAAAACGTATTTATATTTATAATGGCGTTAATATTGAAATTATGTTGTTAAGCTTACAAAAAACTAAATTGTCTCGTGTCTAACTCTCTGTAACTGTTTTGTAGTTGGCAACGCGATTCAATCTGAACTATCTTTGTTTATTTTTATTATTCCATGATTTCTACAAAATGGCGAAAATTACCTGCTATTATTCACTTTTTAAGCACTTTTTCGACAATTCGCCTTGTTTCAAGCTCAAAATGTTTCACAAACATATAACAAAAAATATTTAACAAGGCATTCAACATTTTTAAAATTTTTTTTACCGAATTTATGTGTAAATCATTATTTTTAGTCTTTAGTATTAAATTCACGTGAAACAACAAATGAACATTAAAGCGATGTCTATTTATTTATTTATTAGTTATTATTATTATTATATTTATTTTTATTTATTTATTTATTGTGCAATTGCATTTTTGTAAAACTCATACAACATTTTCGACATCTATATTTGGATTCTCTTTGAATGAATAAAACAAACCCCAACCACGGTCCATCTTCTCAATTGCTATTTAAACAAGAAACATTACGTCCACTTTTCTAATTTGCAACAAATTCAACGCATATCTCAAAATTATAGGTATTAAAATTTCATACTAGCTTTTACGGATCTTCAGATTTTCGAACAATAATAAATATTTAGCCAATCTTCTTTTTTTTTTTTTTTTTTTTTTTTTTAGCCCAAAATTATACTTGATTAGTTCACAGCTTAAATTCATAGATACTATAAGGCTTTGTAAAATATACTTAAGGAATACAATTTATTAACCGTCTATCTCTTTCCCATTAAAAAAAAAAAAAATTTCTTGTAGATATGCATCTAAATGCTCGAACGTCTTTGGGTCAACGTTTATTTTTGAACAAACACCATTGCATCTGTATACAATAACAAATTATCAAATGACAATGTATATTATATAGTATATTATATAATAATAATATATATGTTATATATAACATATTACATAATAACATAACATATATTATATAACATATAGTTATCAAATGGCATTGGCAGTAATAACCTCTGCATACCCAAACACAATGTACTCTAGCATAGTAGCTCTTCGATATATCGCCTTCAAATATTTCAAGCCATATAAAAAAGGGATAGGATTTCTAGGAAGACAAGAATTATATCGTATCTCCCACTTTGAACGATATAACGGGGCCACGGTACTGAACAGAAAAATTAAAAAGGAACTTTTCGCAATGAAACATTATAATTCATTTTATGCTAGGTCCACCGTGAAAATCGAAGCAAATATTAAAACTATTGCTAAAATCAATGTGATGCAAAATCATTTACTGACCTAAACTATTTATTGTCAGATTAAATTATTTTGTTACTTTTTATTATATTTCTTTAATAAAATAAATAATAATACGTGATAAATAACTTTTCATCTTTCTTTTTAAGGCTGTCTTATGAATAACCTGAGACTGGGCGGTCTACCGGATAGCGCGTTGAGATTCCCAAGTGGGGTATCCGAGTTCGAAACACTACAAGCAGAGCCGAATAGAAAGCCGGAGATAGGCAAGATAAATCTGTAGCCTGGACTATTTGAAGGGACGGACGCGTCAGATGCAATCCTTGGGGGTGTTGTTCGTTCTAAATTATGGTGGCCAAAGGCAAGTGCAATGTAGCAGCCTTCTTTTGCACCCTGGGTAATGCTGAATCTACAAAATACCCATTATGTTAGGCGAACAATTGGTTGATCATGGGACACTCAAGTCAAAATTCCCTGCTTTGGAAAACAACAAATCCTAAACCACATTTATTCAACATGTCATATTCTCGACAATTCTGTGCAATTCTGCAAAGAAATTTAGAGCTCTATTTAGAAAATCTATAGAAATTCAACTTCTCCATAGCAGCATGAATGCTGTATATAAAAATCTACTAAAAGAAATTCAATGTCCATATCCATCTTAAAGTTTAAGTATAATTCTAGTAAAATATGCATAAATTGATTATTTTTTAAAATATAATTGTCAATGACAATAAATATAGATGTTGGTTAAAAACTTATTTGCATTAAAAAGGATGTAAACTTTGACAATTGTTGAAAATATTGTCAAAATTTCCCAAAGAAATTTTTGCATGTATTTAAGATTGTTTTTAACGATAATCCATGAATCAACTTCAATAATAAGCCATAGAAACTTTTATAGTTATTAAATGGCATTGAAATCTTTATATACACCAGAAGTGAGAAATAACAGTCTCGCTACAATTTTTGATATACTAAAAGAGTCACACCATCATAGTTAACTATATATATTCAAATTCAAAATTTAGTTTATTTATTAATACGATGACATATTTTATACAAGTAAAGTTTGTATACATAAGGGCATATAATTAATAGAAAAAACACGAAGTATTTAATTAAAAAATTTTATAATTAAAATAAAAATGCATTAACAAAGAGTATAACAATTAACGAAGACATTTGGCCAAATTTTTGAAATTTGGCGTATAATTTGTTATTTATTAGCAGCAATTTTGTGAGATACTGATTGGTCAACTTGAAACGATATTTCGACTTACTGCCTTGTGTGGTATAGTAATATATTGTATTAAAAATTTTATTAGACGTCAAACAGCTTTCTTTAAATGTAGTTACTTTGATTTTGGTACGTATTTATAAAATTCAGAATTGAATAGAAAGTAGATTTGCGCTACATTTGCAATGGTTTGTCTCCTTTTATCTCCAACTCCTCTTTTATCTTTATCTCTTTTCGCCACTTTTTTTAACAAAACGTACTTCAGATTTAAATATCTTCATATATCCTTCTTTAATAACGTCACAAATAAATGAATTCACAAAATTTGTAAACTTAGATTTAAAACTTTTCAAATTTTCAAAGCAATGTTTGAAATTTTCTTCCAATTTTTTTTTATATCAGTTATACTTAACTTTTGCTTATGGAAACTGATTAAATATGTTGGAAAAATGATTGGAAAAAGATTAAATATCGTAGAAAATTATTAAATATGACAGAAAATTATTAAATATGTCAGATAATGATTGGAAAATGATTAAATATGTTACATAGAAAGGGAATTAAAAACTAAATAGAATCCATAATCCTTTTTTTTTTTTTTCCTCCTTGTAAAGCCAAATCCTTTTTTTCCCCCCCTTGTAAAGGCCTATTTCATAATGTATGCTAAGAACTTTAAGGCAGAAAATCAAATTCCTTTTCTAATTTTGAATATTACTTTCTTTTTTCTTTTGCAAAGGCTATAATTTAGAAATTCCACATAGCGGCTAAAAACATTATAAATCAACGATCATCTTACAACACTCTATAAGACCAGATCACTCGACAATTAACCTGTTTCGTCAGTTACTTGAAACTCTTCTATAAAGTAGACGACGTGTTTTTATATTTGTTCTGATTAAATTCACAATCTGCAAACTATATTCTACATATTTTTGAATGTTAAAAATTTCGCTGTCATTCGCGGTAATTTGGACAGTGAAAAAGTGAAAATCGCGGAATTTTAAAATCGGTTTGTAGAATTTTAGAATCTCTTTTCAAGAGAGCATTGTTGGTTTATTCCCTATCATTTCAAGCACTTCATCAGTCACATTGCTTATTACAAGTTTATCAAGAGACAATTCAACAATTTCTGGCAATTCAACTCGAGTTGTTTCAGTAATAATTAAGACTAACATACTTTTCCTTTATATTTGCGCATGCAGACACATAGTGGACAAAAACAAACCAATTATGAATTATCTCGAGTGTCTGCAGGCGAGAACTAAACTGAACTTTTCAAATCAAACTGTTTTCAATATATGTTTTAAAAATCTTTTACCAATACGTCAATCAATTGAGACGTAGGAAACTGTTAGATCAATTTACGCAATTTTGTATTATCTGGATCCAAAACTTGAAACACTTTTCCAAGTTTCATTCAATAAATTATTTTTCTCTCTGTACATGTTTGGCAAAGGCGATATTAAAAAATTTTACCACGGTAGCTCTGTCATTTATCTGCCTATAACTACACGAGTCCTTGTTGGTTATGTAGACCTTATTGCAAAAAACTTCAATTTGTTCATAGTTTTGCACTGAATGGGAATTGAGTTGAAAAATGGAGATGACTTATTTTTTTTTTAATGTCGATATTGTTTAATTTCTATTGCAACTGTAACTGTACAAATAAGACGCAACGACTTTCTATCATTGTCGATAAAACTAAATTTTCTACCCATTTTTTTAAAAGGTTCTATCTTCTGTTCGTGTATTCCGTTTTGTGTGTGTGTGTGTGTGAAAAATAAATAAAAACTGATTCTACAGCACAAATCAAACAAATGAAAAAAAGAATTTTATATTTGTACTTCAATAAAAACTTACAATAAGATTAAATTTCATTCAAATACAAACAACCGCAACAATAATAATAAATTGAAATCTGAAAATTTGTTTTATCCATTATTACCAATAATGGTTAGGATCAGTCGTTCTTATAAAAGTTATTATAATCACGATTTATTGTTATACATTCAAGTTCTTAGATGCATAACAATAAATCGTGGTTATAATAGCTTTTATAAGTACCACTAATCCTAACCATTGTTAATTTTTTTTCCTGTTCTATTCTGTGTCACATACGCATTTATTTATTTATTTAATTTGCTTATTGTTATTAATTATTATTTTATTTACTTATTTATTTGCAAACGATATGGGACAATTATGGACATCAAAGCATATGGGATCTATATTAATATGACACATTTCCACATAATAATAATAATAATAAATGTTACTGTTTATTTAAATTTCAGTGGAAAAGGAAAAATCGTTTTTATGCCGATTGTTGTAAAAATTATTTTCTCTGAATACATGTTACATTGATGTCTTAGATTTTAACATTTGTTTTGTGCCGCAGAATTTTTATTTATTTATTTATTGTAAACCGTGATAAGAACCCATAGTGCAAATGACTAATATAAAGACTTACATGAAAAAAGAAAACGCCACTGTCAATGGAAAAAGAAAAATAATTTCACAACCGACCACTGCAAGAATCGCTTTCTCCGGATATCATCTTAAAACAAAATCTTATACTCTAACGTTATCATGGGAAATATTGAGGTGCAGGCTTGTTGAATTAAATTTTACAGCATTGGATTCTTATGCGAAATATATCGTTACACACACAAGATAATCGGGCACAGAAACAACATGTACATATAATGCGTTTGGTAGGTTATGATGGAAGTCAATAATTATCATGTGGAAATATGATAGTGTCCAAGTATTAGTAGCATACCTAGGGTTTACCACAGAGAGGCTATGCTTCATACATTTCGCCATCATAATTTGCGAACACCCCTATTGCCTAAAGATGGCATGTGAGATGCTCCTCTTCTTCTCTCGAGGACTCCAGATCTTCATGTTTATCACGCCCATCTTCGTTATAGGTATGGACAGGGAATTGGATAGGAATCTTGGAGGTTTCGAACTAGGTTTGCTTAACTCCAGAACCCGATGCGCTATCCGTCAGGCTGCTTCAATCCAGTTATTTTAGTAACTTTCACAAATAAATAAAAATATATGCTAAAGGAAATAGTTGCCTATAGGTGAATAGTAATTTTTATTGTGCAATTAGTAAACATGTTATTGTTCTTGGTATGTTATTGCGCCACCCTCAGAAATACCCGAGCAAAGTGTAAAATATAAGTTTTAATATGTTTGTTTTATGTTTTGATACGTTGTGATATGGACCAAATTGATGTGATGTGATGGTATGGACCAAAATAGGTTGAAATAAAAATATTTGTTAAGTTTAGTTAGCAGTTTAAAAAATTCTTCAATACTTTCAGGAGCTTTGATAGTAATAGTTACTCTGTGGGCCGCACATTCTGTTGTGCAAAGATACCAACTTCTACAGACATTCCGTAGTTACTAACGTAAATAACAAAAATTTTGATTAACTGCATAGACTATGGAGTAAACTGATTACGGAAATAAAAAAAAAGAACTGAAATACAAAAATTACAAGAAAGTGAATTTTTTAAAAAAACTCATTTTTACTAATTTTCACTTTTAATCAATTAAAAAAATTCTATCAGATTTAGAAAAAAATACCACTATTTTTTGTCAAAAATAGAAAATTTTGTGTGCATTTTTTTAATAACTAAGGAAGTAATATTCAGTTTTATTTAATAATGTGTAATAATCAATAATAAATGCATAAGATTATCATAGTGCAATATAATCAAATAAACATATTGAAGCTATTACATTTTTCCCTTTTTAATGAAAAAGAAGTGATAATGTGTGAGATCTTTATTTAAAGAATGATAGTTTAATATATAAGTTTAGTATTTACATTTAGAATTTAAATTTTATTTTATGTATTTTTATCAGTTATTTTTTAAATTTATTTATTCATTTTTTTAGTTTAAAAGCGAGTTTTTTTTTAAATGCTATGTAGCATTTTGTATTTTAAATTTCTTTTTGCATTAAATTCAACTGATAATGAATAATTTCATCACATGTATTGGTAGCATGAAGTGTTAAATGATGTCTAAATTAACTCATTTTAATGAATATTTCCTCGATATTCTTTTTTTAAAAATGTTTTATTATTTGATGATATAAATTGCAGTTACAGTTACGAATGTGCATTTCTGTTAATGGGAATTTTTTAGTAAAATTTAGGGATATTTCTGGTTCTTGTTTGGCTGACACAAGCATAAAGAAACTGCTGAAAAGTCTCGTTTGAGGTGGAGATCTCAGCTTATGTATACAATAAACAGCCCACTGATGGCTGATGAAGGGAGGACTTTTAGTAATAACTGGTCAACATTTGCTTGACGTATGGAGAAAAACTTGAAAACTTCTAACCAGGCAGCCTGTTTGTCGATGAGGGTCACTTATACCTATCGTCCCCTTTTCGCCGCTTTCGTTTCTGAATCGCAACGAAACTTTCGTTCTGCAACTATTGGTGCGTAAAAAAATACGGTATTTGTCATTGTGAATTTTAGCATTTATGTAGCTACTGAAAATATACCGGAAGCTCCATGTTTTAACTTATACAAATGATCACTTTCTTTGAAAAAGTTTTAATTAATATTAAAAAAAAAATTAATGTTAAAACTAAACTAAAATAAATATTTAACATTTTAATTAATATTTAATTTAATCAGCTTAGTATTTTATATTCATTACCTTTATTTATTTTTCATCTATAAACTAGACATGATTTTACACGAGATAACCAACATATCAAAAGCGTGTACAACACTGGGCTTTGGAAGTTAATCAATCTAATATTTGATAAAGGTTTTCTGCCATTTTTCTGTTTCTAAATTCCATATGTTTTGATAATCTTCAACGTACTAAATTGGAAATCATCTCATTAATAGAATCTAAAGGAAAGGAATGTAAAAATTATCCCAGTAGGATTTGATAGAAATTATGTGTATGATTTTTTCTCAGTTAATACGATTTGGCAAAATTCTTTACATGCAAATTCTTGTATATTTCCTACATTATGTCCTAATAAAAAAGCCGAATTAATATTAATAAGGCTAAAAAATTATAAAAATGTAGTTTAACATTTTACAGAATACGTTTACAAGTATGAACGTATTAAATAAAACGTATGAATTTTATAGAATGCCTTTATTTTCAATTGGCCCATTTAAAAAATACTAACAATGTTCTATAAAAATTAATTTCATTTACATTAACAATAAAAATTATCAAAATCAGATTATTTTATTATAATGTCTTCTTTCGGTTTTTACGCTATTGATTTTTTTTATCTCTACAGTTACAGTTTGGTTGTCTAAGTCAGATCCATAACTAATCAAAATAGTTAGTTATTATGGATAAAATAATTTCTACATTCAAAATACAATTAGATCGCATAGGGAATTTTTCCAAGACAACAGAAAAAAAATGTGCTATATAGACTTTCTATCTAAGTAATTTATTAGATTGGACTTCTGTTTTTTTTTTTTTTTTTTTTTTTTTTAAATTAATTAATTAATATTGAATTTCTAAAATGCTGAAGAAATGTTGAGAACGAAAAAATATTACTAGACTAAAATAAAAGTTAAAAAGAGCATAGTACAAAATATGATGCGATGAAAAAAATAAGAAATATTAAGACAATTTTGTATGTACTGTAATATTTTTTGTCAGCAACAACAACTTTTGTCATTAAAAAATTTAAATCTAAATGAAACAAATATTTTTGAAGAACATTTCTAGTAAATGAAAATTTATAATAAAGAACATTTTTAATGAAGAAAATTTCTAGTAAAGAAATGTACAGGATAAGAAATACAATTTTCTTACCTTGATTTCATCTATTTTGTTAATAAATAAAGAAATTACTTATTAGACTACATATGTGCAAATTTAATAATTTGCACATAAAAACAATGTGCAATGTGCAAAAAAAAAAAAAAAAAATTAACTGTGTGCAAAATTAAAAAATTTGTACATAGTTAATTTTTTTTCTTCGTCGGAATTTTGTTGTGTTAATTCTAACAACAAATTCTGTCTTCATGTGATTGTTTCCCTAATGCTAACAATATTTGAATATAATAATAGTTTCTTTAATTTAAACTACTGAGAATGTATATATATATTTTAAAATCATATAGTGACATTTTTATTAGTCGAGCAGTAAAGGAACTCTTTCAAGGACGAAGAAAAAATTGTCCACAGACATTTTTTTTTTTGTTTGTCTTGATACATTGTTTCTAAAATAACATACACACTATTTCTAAAATAATTATTTGTACATGTTGTTTACATAGTACATTGTTTCTAAAGTAATTGTTGTATATTTAAGAAAAATAGAAGTAAAAAAACAATGATAATAACTATCTGCATAATAGAATGAGCTGTAATGATTTTTTTTTTAAATAAATTAATTTTTAAGGATTGCATTCCGACGAAATCATTCTGTAAACGGTAAAGTATATTGTCGAATATAGCTCGTTCCTCATAGTTTGAATAGTATTTTCCTGATATTGGCTAGTTTTTCAATGAATGTTTTAACAAATTAAATAAAAAAATAAAAAGTATACAGATTAAAGCTCTTTTTTTTTTTTTTTTTTTTTCCCCGTAACTGCTATCGTTCAAAAGTGAGTTCGTTATATTTTTTTAGGAGACTGAATTCAAATACTTTAAAGATGAGAAATAAAATTTGAAATAAAGATCTAACTTACGAAAATGAAGCACTAGAGTTCTGTAATCTACGAGGGTCAATTAAAATATATATATGAATCGATTTTAAGATAAAAAAATTTTAATAAATGGACTGACAAATTTTTTGAATATAGAAATAATCAGAAAACAGACTTTTATTTATTATTTTTTTTTATAATTTAAAATTTGAATTTTTTTTTTTTTTTCTTCGAAGTGTAATGTATCATTAAAAGGTAATGTTATATTTCTCCAATGCCATCTTCTTGTTTGCGAAGAAGTATACATAAAAATATAACTAGTTCCTGATCCAAAAATAAAATTATTTAGTGAGGATTGCTATGCTAAAAGGAATTCAGACGTTTCGGAAACAAAATGAAAAATTGAAATAACGATTTATTTTATGGATGTAGATGCCATGACATTTTGTAATCGGTTCATAAAAATTTTTATATGATAAAATTTTAAAAACGAAAATTACAATAGGAGTGAGAAAGTAAAATAATTCTTTGTATGGAAAATAACTCGGAAAAAAGTTTCCCTTATTTTTTTTTTTTCCTCCTCGTGTTTAAATATCAGATTTTTTTTTTTTTTTTTTCGAAATTATTATTATTCGAAACGTATATTGAGAGATTTAATAGAAAAAAAAATAAAGAAAAAGAATCCACATCTCGTGAAAAAAAAAAAGTATATCTTCAGTATATAATATCATCAGTATCAGTGTATCACTGTGACTTGTGTATCACCGTTGACTTGCTACAAATGAACTCGGATAATTTGTTTTGAATTATGGCCTGCCACAATATCACGATATATAAAAAGTATAATTCAAAGACACATATAATTATTAATATATGTACACACACATACACACACACACATATATATATATATATATATATATGTGTGTGTATGTACATATATTAACATAAGATTTTTTTGATGAATATATATATATATATATATATATATGTGTGTGTGTGTGTGTATATTTATAGATAGATTTACTATGTAGTATATGTTATTATATTATTTATATTATTATTATATATTATATACATTATGTGTGGTATATATGCATAGATATTATTACAAAATATTTTTTTCTATGAGTAAAATACACATATTTTTATTCCAAATATGCATTGCTTAAATCTTAATGTTGTATTTAAAAATTATAAAAGAATAACAGAAAGCAGTCAATAAATGGGAATGGATGCAATTTTAAGAAGCTTTCTTTTTGTCGACTCTTTAATTTTCATTTCTTTCTGAAGGACAAAATCTTGCAATGTTAAATAGGTGATAATATTCGTCCTCCAATTGTCTCGAATTTTGTTGAAGTGCTTTGCCACTCCTAAATTGTAATCTTGTTCCAGAGGAGATATATTTTAATGCTATAAATAATGCCCAAAAATTCAACTCTAATGATAAATGACATCTGTTCTGCCGTAAAGTATTTTTCGACTAAACTACTAGTATTAAATCCATATGATTTTTAGTTAGCCCTAACCTTCAAAAGACACTTGTATAAATTTGACAGCTTATTAGTATGTGAGTTATAGCATTTTTAGTGTTCATCACGTGCAGTCCACTCGGATGACTGTCGATTGGACTCCGGGGTGAAATGATGGAGCCATGTTTCATCCATTGTCACATATCGATGCAAAAATTCGGGTTTATTAAGATTGAACAGCTCCAAACACTGCTTAGAATCATCAATTCGTTGTTGTTTTGGGTCGATTGTGAGCTCGCGCGGCACCCACTTTGAACAGAGCTTTCGCATATCCAAATATTCATTCACGATATGTCCAACACGTTCCTTTGATATCTTTAGGGTCTCAGCTATCTCAATCAACTTCACTTTACGATTATCAAAAATTATTTTGTGGACTTTTGTGACGTTTTTGTCGGGAACAGCCTCTTTGGGGCATCGTCTTCGGTGCTCATTTCGTCTCGTTTAAATTTAGCAAACCACTTCTCTACGGTTGATTTTCCTGGTGCAAAGTCCGAATAATGTTTATCAAGCCAAGCCTTGGCTTCAATAGTATTTTTTTCGCCAAAAAGCAATGCTTTAATTTACACACGAAATTCCTTTTTATCCATTTTTTTCAAACTAACAAAAGTTGATTCACTAAAAATGCTATAACTCACATACTAATAGTGCAACAGCTGTCAAATTTATACACCTGTCTTTTGAAGGTTAGAGCTAACTAAAAATCATATGGATTTAATACTAGTACTCCATCTATGTGTCAGCCTACGAACATGTCAGCCCAACTGTTAAATGCGGCTTTTACCCCGAAAGTTATTAAAAGTTCTCCCTAAGGTATGTCTGCCTGAAGGGTTGTTTGTCGTATACCTAAGTGTGGAACTTGAGGCCCACAGATGCTTATAAAAGATATTAATAATTGATTTTAACTAATAAATTTCCGATTTTGGTTAATTGTAAGAAAAAAAAATCAAAAAAACGGACAACCTATTTCATTCATTATCCATGTCAACCAAATTTTAATTTTTTTTTCTATGTGTTAGAATTATCGTTTCATTTTACAGCTTATATATTCAAACGCACTGATTACGTATTGGAAAAAGACTTGCTAATTAAACTGCATTATAAAAAATATTTATCGAAAAAACTCATAACTGAAACTATTTATTTATTGAATTCAAATTAATTTTAATAGTGATATTTAGGATGTAATTCCTCACACTGTTGTACAAAAAAATTTATTTTTCATATCCTGTCTTTGATTTATGAGAAAAGATTAAAATTTCGCTATAAAATATCTAATATTTCATGAAGAAGATTGATCAAGTTCGAACTCCTTACAAAGTAATCTTTAAAGTACTTGTTTTAATAAACTATGCTTATAAAATAAAAACGTTTTATAAAATGTGCAAACATTTAGTAAGAAAATTGGCAGATATTGAAATGCAAATCCTACCCTTTTAAGAACAGTTACTATATACAACCTTGAATTTCTTACTTTATTAAAATTTCCCAATTTCACATTAGATAATATATGTAAATGAGTAACAAATAATAAACTATACAAAAATGTTTTAAAAGTTTTTAATGTGTTGCAATAATTTCAAAAAAAAAAAAAAAAAAATCTTAAAAAAAATATATATATATATATGTGTGTGTGTGGTGTGATATTTATATATATTGATATATTATTATATTATTTAGATTATTATCATATATTATATATATTATGAGTGTGATATATGTATATATATTATTCCAAATTTTTTTTTCTATGAGTAAAATACGTAACATATAATAGAAATAATGACATAAATTAACATAGAATACGTTAAATAGAAATAATGATGTGATTAATATAAATCAATTAACGAGTATAAATTACGGCAAATGTTTGTCAAGCATTTTGAACAAGTTTTATTAACTAAAAAGAATTAATATTTTTGCATACGCTTTGATAAATTATTATATTTGCTTTTGAAAGCATACGCAATTTGTAAATTATTTTATTGCAAAATTAAAAAAAAAAAAAAAAAAGAAATTTAAAAGAAAGAAAACCATATGTTTTACTTTTAAAAAACAACTCACTTTTTAATTATATAAATTATTTTTCTCTTCTAATCATGTGAAAAATACTCCATATTATTTCAGCCAACAATGATAAAATTCTAAACACTGCATTATCGATAGTTTGTATTTTATAAAGTTTTGTTCTAATCGATTCGATTAATCTTTGGATGATAACGAGAATATTTACATAAATCATAAATCTGCGATAATTCAAATCAGATGATCAGACGTTTTGTTCAAATCCTTATTTAAATCAGATGGGTTTTTTTTTGCCCTGTAATCTTTGAATAAATGCACTCAATTGAATAAACACATGCCAGTAAATAAGGTTTCAAATTTAACGTAACAGTTCACAAAAAAATGTATAATATATACTAGCTCTCATTTCTTTACATATTATTTTAAGTAGTTATTTTGATCAAAATAAAAGCGTAATTTTTTTTTTTAAATACATACAGTCCTTATACCATAGTCTCCAAAATAAATTAGAAGACTATTACAGGTAAAATAACAGTTTTGAAACTTTGATGATTAAAAACTTGACTTAATAAACGATTAAACTTCTGTATAGTATAAATTAAAAAATAAATAAAAATAAATGAAGAAAGAATTTTAAAATGGCTATTGATAATATTTTATGCCAAGAATATTAAATATATATATTTGTATTTTTTATAAAATTGAAATAGTGACATGATTAATATAAACCAATTAGCGAGTATAAATTACGGCAAATGTAAGTTAAGCATTTTGAACAAGTTTTATTATTTAAAACGGATTAATATTTTGATAATAATTATCGCTATTTTAATAATAATGTTTTAATAATTTAAATTATCTCTTTCTTTATTTTAAATGCATTATTTTTTAAGAGCGTGGATTTTATCGCCCAACTTTCGGTACGCTTTACTGACAAAATGCATTAATTTAAAAATATCGAGAATTAGAACGTTTTTATTTAATTTGATTTGATTATTGTTTAAGAGTTAATGAGTTTGTTTTATAAGATAATAGATAAAAATTATAATTTTTCAATCCTTTATTTCAGTCTTTCCTTCTATTTGATTTATTAATCAAATTTTCCGTGGAATATTTATTTAATATTTTCAATTCTTGGAGGATTATGTTATTAAGAAAACATTAAAACTGTCATTGCATAAAATTTTCAATCTCTTTGTATTAATTGCAAGGGAAAGGCAAAACAAAAAAGTCGCGTTAGGTATCTCTGACGATTATTTCTTGTTCTTGCTATAGCAACTGATTCTGTACAAAGGATAGCGTTTAATTTGATCAAAATATGTTAAAATTTAACAATGCTTCAAGCAATTTTATTCTATTCAGAACGATTTTAAAATCTAATATATATATATATCCATTATTTTTATGTGCCATGTGTACAATTTTTGTGGTCGCCACGAGTCTATTATAAAAACAATATTACATTCAAACAAAATACTGAAATTTCTCTAAAAATATTATTAAAAATTCATTTTTTTAAATGGTTAAATTCCATTTTTTTCTACATCTTGTCGAGTTATTAGTGAGTCTCTGCTGTTTCAAAGATTCCATTTCATCATTTAATTCAGTTAACTTGTCGTTAAATATATGTGTTTAGAATACTCAATAGTTAAAATAAATTACGTAAGACATTGTGTGGTTCATTTTTTATTAGGCATATTTGCGTTCATTTCGTTCATATTTGTTTTCATATGAACGCAATGAACATTACGTTCATATTAATACAATGATTATTATGTTCATATTTACGTTTATATTCATATTTTGCATAAGTGCTTTCATATTTCATTGCGATCATATTCGTATTTTGCATAATTGCGTTCATATTTGTTCAGCTAAAAACCCTCCAATATGAATATGTAATGAACGATAGACATATAAGTTTTGGTTTGCTGAACATTTGGTTAAAACATTGAAAAAAGGTGGGAAATTTTATTCCTCTGTATTCCTATGTATTCTCCTGTTATACACACTGAAGTGACAAAAGTCATGGGGTACCTCTTAATATCGTGTCGGCCCTCCTTTCGCCCGGCGAAGTGCAGCAACTCGACGTGGCATGGACTCAACAAGTCGTTGGAAGTCTTCTGCAGGAATATTGAGCCATGCTGTCTCGATAGACGTCCATAATTGGGAAAGCGTTGATGGTGCAGGATTTTGGGCACGAACAGACCTCTCGATGATGTCCCATAAATGCTCGATGGGATTCATGTCGGGCGATCTAGGTGGCCAGATCATTCGTTGGAATTGTCCAGAATGTTCTTCAAACCAATCGCGAACAGTTGTGGCCCGTGACATGGCGCATTGTCATCCATAAAAATCCCATCGTTGTTTGGGTACATGAAGTCCATGAATGGCTGCAAGTGATCTCAAGTAGCTGAACATAAGCATTTCCAGTCAATGTTCGGTCCAGTCGCACCAGAGGACCAAGGCCATGCCATGAAAAAACAGCCCACACCATTACGGAGCCACCACCAGCTTGAACAGTGCCTTGCTGACAGTTTGGGTCCATGGCTTCGTGGGGTCTGCGCCACACTTGAACCCTACCATCAGCTCTTACCAACTGAAATCGTGATTCATCGGACCAGGCCACGGTTTTCCATTCATCTAGGGACCAACCGATATGCTCACGTGTCCACGAGAGCCGCTGCAAGCGATGTCGTTCTGTCAGTAAAGGCACTCGAGTCGGTCTTCTGCTGGAATAGCCCAAGAAAGCCAAATTTCTCCGCACAGTTCTAACAGACAAGTCCCTTGTACGTCCCACATTGATTTCTGCGGTTATTTGATGCAGTGTTGCTTGTCTGTTAGAATTTACGACTCTTTGCAGACGTCGCCGGTCTCGGTCGTTAAGTGCAGGCGGTCGACCACTGCGCTGTCCATGGTGGGATGTTATGCCTGAAATTTCATACTCTCGGCACACTCTTGACACAGTGGATCTGGGAATGTTGAATTCCCTAACGATTTCCGAAATGGCATGACCCATGCGTCTAGCTCCAACTAATATTCAGCGTTCAAAGTCTGTTAATTCCCGTCGTGCGGTCATCATCACGTCAAAACCTCTTCACATGAATAACTTGAACAGAAATGAAAGCTCTGCGAAATCACTGCGCATTTATACCTGTTCTACGCGATGCTACTGCCATCTGAAAATTTGCATATTGCTATCCCATGACTTTTGTCACTTCAGTGTATGTTCGTATGCATTCCTCTAATTATCAATCTAATAGCATTATATACAATCGCTCGGAAACAAAATAAAATGAACTCAAATACAAAATGTGAAAAAAAAAATGTTTTTATTTGCCATTAATGAAAGATATCTTTAAAACTGACTATGAAAATAATACTGGAATACAAACAATATCTTATACTGTTTGAAAAAAAGTTTAAGATATTATTCAAGTCTTAGATAATCTATAAAATATTCGAGTAAAAAGGATATTTTCATTACAAAAAAAAAAATTTAAAAGAAAAGAAAGTTTTAAGGGGAAAAAATGATAAAGCATGCTAAAACGATAGAATATATTTTCAAAAATTACATTATTCATAATGTGAAAATCGAAAATAAAATTAAGTTTAAACGTCAGGAGTAAACAAATAAATGAAACTCATTAACTAAATGCTTATTTTAAAGTTTTCATTTATTTATTTTTCTTTTTAAAAAATTAAAAGATTCCATTCTTTTGTAAAGACAATTCTAAACAATATAAAAAAGATAGCGAAAGATTGAAAATTGAAATGTTTCAAATTTTGGGATGTAAAAACATCAACTTTCATTTGTAAAATTGGTTCAATATAAGAATATTACACAAGAACTATAAAGAAAGCTTAGTATAAAAAATTAATCTCATAAATGGAAAAAAAAAATGATTATTCATGAAAATTAGAAAGACTAATGAGAGATAATTTTCGTGTCCAAAACACAAACAAGTCAGTTAAATATCTAAAAATGAGATACGCAAACATTTGAAAATAAAAATTATGAATTTCTCAATTTGTCATAAACAGTTATGAAAATTATAAGTAAATTTCTATTTGGAAATTTTTTTTTTCCTTTTAAACACAGCACTTTTTTGCTGAAATGATCTCAAAAATAAATTCTGAGATATTGTTTGGCTTTGCATAAATAAAAATATTAACCAAAATCATAAAAAATATAAATAAATTTGTATCTTAATTGAAGAAATAACGTGTTAAATAAGAATATAATAGATTAAAAGAAACTAATTTTTTAGCGGAAATATATTTTCTTGATTAAAGGAAGTCAAAGTAAAATGCTTTGCTATATTAAAATTTAATTATGTATTTTATACGAATATTACAACGACTGTAAAAAATGCCTGTTAGTTAAAAGTTATGTTCAATATGGAGTCAAGATCAAAAATTACTCTCTGCATTAATTATAAAAATTGTATATCATGCTTTAGTTACTGAGCATGACCATTTAGTTACCATTATGCCATTTAGTTACTAGTTAATCTAAAGCACATTACTCTTTACATTAATTATAAAAATTGTATATCATGCTTTAGGTGCCAGTTAATCTAAAGCACATTACTCTTTACATTAATTATAAAAATTGTATATCATGCTTTAGGTGCCAGTTAATCTAAAGCACATTACTCTTTACATTAATTATAAAAATTGTATATCATGCTTTAGTTACTGAGCATGACCATTTTGTTACCATTATGCCATTTAGTTACTAGTTAATCTAAAGCACATTACTCTTTACATTAATTATAAAAATTGTATATCATGCTTTAGGTGCCAGTTAATCTAAAGCACATTACTCTTTACATTAATTATAAAAATTGTATATCATGCTTTAGTTACCATTATTAAATCTAAAGTACGTTACATATTTGACAGGTTATTTTTTTTTAAATTGAAACCTGACATTAATGCTTGAAATTTTTTCACTATGAGGTAGAGTAGATATAGAGAGGTTTGTGCAACTGTAAGAGTCAAATTTCAATAATGATTTTTACAATTATCATGCAAATATAATCAGTATCAAATATGAATATCCTAACTACTAATTTAACTGGGTTTTCGAAATTTAGTGGTCAATGCCAGTGGAAGAAATGAAAAATTAACTGTTGTTGTTGTTGTCTTATCCTCAGTGTCCTGCAGTGCGGGACGGGCATTCCATGAGTGATCTAGTCATGGATGGAGGGAAAGGGGCAGCTTCTATTGTGATGGAGCACCCGTAGGTAGAAGTCTGACTTTTGCTCCGTGAAGCTCTTACAGTCATATGAGACCGGGACCTACGGCTTAAAGTGGATTCCGAACCACTACAAACATTCCATGGCACCGCCGGGACTCGAACCCGAAACCTGCGGCACCGAGCGCCAGAGCGCTAGACACTCGGCCATTCAGGCCCTAAAATTAACTGTCACTTTTAACAATGGTATTCGACTTCGATGCTAGATGTTATGTTTATTTTATTTAATTTCTTTTACTAACTTAATGTAATTCAACTCTTAGGATATGATATGTTTTTTAGCACTTGATTTCAACAGTTATAACAGCATTTCACTGACTCGGCGATTCTGATATTAAGGATTTGATAATAGCGATTGATTTTAAAGTCCGTTAAAAACTGTAACTCTTTGACAAGGAGAAGTTATTTAGCATACCATATAGAGTTGCGTTAAATTTAATTCCAGTTAAATTCAACTCTCACACCAGCAGGCCGCGTTAACTCCACATAAATTTAGCATATTTAAAAATTAAAGTTTATAAGTTTAGTATATTTGAAGCTTATTAAACATTTCTATCGCTTGATAACGATTTTATTTTGTTAGGCGTTCTTTTTGTACTTCATTATTTTTTAATTTCTTTTGCACAATTAAATTATAGAAACATATTAAAGTGAATGTTTTACAAATGGGACCTCTAAGCACTTAAAGATCTGATGGGTTGCGTTGATATCATATAATACATATAAGATACTACTGTGCCCAAAAAGTAAGACCAATTTTTTTTTTTTTTTTTCAAAAACTTTTTATTTATTCTTCCAAATTTATTTCATCACCTTCAAAGTGATCCCTTCCGAACACAATGCACTTATGCCAACTTTTTTTCCAATCCTCAATGCATGCTAAAAAGTCATTGGCAGGGATGGCATTCAAAGCGCTTGGCGATTCGAGTTGAATCTCTTCAATCGACTCAAAATGGTGTCCCCGGACTGGTCTTTTGAGTTTAGGGAATAGTTAGAAGTCGCACGGTGTGAATACACTGGTTGTGGAACGATATGGGTTTCATTTTTGGCGAAAAAGTCACGAAGAATCAATGTAGTGTGAGCTGGCGCATTCAGAATTTTTGGTACCAATCGAGATTTGACACGTTTCAGGCCCAAAATGGAATGGACCGATCCTTTTGAAATTCCAACATCATCAGCAAGGTCTCTAATTGTAAATCGATGATTTGCAAGCACCAGATCTTTAATTTTTTTCAACGTGAGTCTCGTCGGTTGAAGTTGGTGGTCGACCGAATGGTTGATGGTTTTTCGTCATCAACGCTTTCTCTGCCTTCTTTGAACTGTTTATACGACTTCTAAATATTTTTTTCCGTTATAGGAAAGCTCACCGAATGCCTTCTGCAACATTCTATACGTTGCCGCTAACAAAATTTAATACAAATTCTTTGCTCAATTAATTCAGACATTTCAAAAACCGCCGGAATCAGTTTTAGCGTCTCACAAAGCCAAGCGTAACTCAAACACTAATGAATATTTTGACATAAAATTTTACACAGATGTCAAGGACAATGCCAGCAACCTAAAAAAGAAAAAAGAAATTGAAATTCCATAAGTGCCAGGAATTTTAAATTGAAAATTGGTTTTACTTTTTGGACACAGTAGTATGATATTATATGATACATAACGTTTTGTCTTAATTCTAATTCATAAATTTCATTAAATTCTTTAGCAACGGAACTTGTAGACATAAAAAATGTTAACTAAAACAGAGCAATCAGGGATGTTTGTCTAATATATTAAGAAATACAGAACCAAAAAAATCTTTTAAACCGGGAATATATTTTACATATGAATCAACAGGCATTTTATATAATTTATATTATTTTATAAATTATTTTATATAAATTTAAGATGTATTTTATATAATTTATGATTTTTTTTTAGTATAAACTTATGATTGCCATCTTTTCCGAAATGAATTTAAGAAAAGGTTATTAATATTTAAGTATGAAAAATCCATATTTTCAAAACTATATTTGTTTCATCAATCTTTTTTAAAGAATCTTTTTATAATTATAATCTCTTATTTAATCTAATTAATCAAGATATTCATCTTGATTTAAAATTCTTAACAACAATTTACTAAAAATAATGTCTCTTTGAATATAAAATTTTAAGCAAAGAAACTAAATAAAAAATCCGGTATTTAATTATTTTAATTCAGTATATTGAATTAGAAAATTTAATTTTTATCAGATAAAAAAAAAAATTAATTCATTTATTAAATACAAAAAAAATTTTTAAAAATATAACATAACATCTCTCTTGGTTGGTCTCTCGATAAATATATTCTATCTTACAGTTCAAAATAAGGCTGTTGGTTGTATAAGTATTCATGCACTTAATCACACATTAAAAAACAATAAAGGGGTTTTAAATTTAAAGGTTAAAATTATTCTTTAATTTATATTAGCATTAACAGTTAACACCGTTAACGAAAATTAACAGTTTTTTTCTATCTCTAGTTATAGAAAGTAGAATAGCAAAATTAAATATAGAAACATTTTTAATAAATTCACAGAAAAAATAAATGTATATAAAAGTAACCATAAATATATATGAAACTAGCGATAAATATATGTAAAATTAATGATAAATATATGACAAATCTTCTCTCGTACCTCTTTATAATGTAAATTAAACAAATTCAAAGAAATAACGCTAAATATCTTAAGAAATTTGGATAAATGTGAATATGTGGGTAGTCTCCCACATGATTTATTTATCTCTAAAACATATTCTATAACTTACTTTCGCAATAACCAAATATCAACTTCTAAAAAAAAGGTTGTTTATTGAAAAAATTATTAATATCTTATTTATAATTGATTTAATGTTATGTAATTTGAGACCACTCAAGAACAGAAACTTTGCCACGACGATCGCCAGAGTGAATTTTTTAAATAAATTATTAAAAAGAAATTTAATTTATCCGTTTATTTAGAAATTTAACTCATTTATGTATTTTAATTGTATTATTATGCCAACAATAAGTATTGATATCAAATATTTTAAACAACGAGGTTAACCAGTAGTAGTTATCTGTAAAATATATACGTCAAAAATACTAAATCAACGAGGAAGTTAAAACACGATTTTTTGAAGAAGGTCAACTTTTAGCATATTTCACGTACATTGTTTAAAAGCTAATGAAAAAAAAAAAAAAAGACAAAATTAACCAATGGTCAACCCTTCTCTAAAAATATCTTAGAGCAGGGGTCTCCAAACTTTTCAGCCTTAGGGCCGTACATACTGTTTACTCCAGTAAGTACCAAGGGCCAAAACCGTTTTAATTTTTCTGCTATTACCTATAATTTCATGACCAGTCGCCGAGTACGCGCTCTGAGCGAGCAAGTTTATGTTTGATTCAGGATATATACATTCCAGACATCGATATACACATATATGCGATACTCTTTACCCCAACATAACTACCGAGGGTAACCGAGGGATGTTCTCTACTTTATAATGTTAGTGGGATTCATTTCAATCACTTGTTATGCTTCAGTTAAATTTTCCGCGTATTATGCTTGTCATTAAGCTGTACCTAACAAGTAAATAAAACCGATTTTGTCATTCTGTGTTTAAAAAAAAAAAAAAGAAGAAGCTATTCGCTGTCGCGGGCGGAATGATGACACTGGCGGGTCGGTTTTGGCCCGCGGGCCGTAGTTTGGAGACCCCTGTCTTAGAATGTCGAGCTCTTCTCGAAAGATTGACTTCCTCCAGTAGATCCCTGGGCACTGTGACATTTTAGGTAATGATCAGGCAGATTTGCTGGCTACCGGATAGTACAACAGCCAAATTCTTGCAACAATTTTCATTCCATGAAACTTTGTATCAAAAATCATATTAGACTTGGATGGAAGACATTGCTCACTGCTCTTAACTCTTCGAGGAGTTTGAGGAGCATTTTGGAACAGGGTATTTCGGACGAATCTCGTGAAAAAATTCAGACTCCGGAGGGCCATGGCTGTTTGGCCAACCATCTGCACCGCACTGTCATTTTTGATAGCCCGCTCTGTGGGAAAGATGAGATCATGGACAGCATATAGAAGAATGCCAGGCTTTACATGGGGATTCCAAGATGAAAAGATATTGGACTTTGCTGATGAGACATTGACTTTTATCTCTTATTGTTTTGTTTTTTACACTGGGGTTTTTTTTTAAATTTATTTTTTATCTCATAAGAGTTTGTCATTTTCTCTTGCCATTGAAAATAAAAAAAAAAAATTCTTTGGAAAAGAATATAAATTTTTAGTAAGTTATGCATGGAGTTTTTTTTTAAAGGGAGTTTCGGAATACTGAAATATTTTTAAATTACCACCTATATTAAAGTAAAATTTTTAAAGAAATTTCTTTTTTCTTCCTCGCTAATGTTCATATTTCTCATTCTCTTAAAAAATTTTTATGTCATTGAAGGTTAATCCAGGATTCCTTTTGGTATTTAATTGTTCGACTTGCGTGTGGCGTATGTTAAATAATTATATTTAAGATTATTTTATAATTTGATTCTGGAATAAAGTAAAGCCATAAAGATTTTATGATTTTTTTTTAAGATGCCGTGTAAACGTGATACATTTATCACTTTCCAATACCGGATATTTCGAATTGAGTTTAGTTGCTACAACAATGTCAGATATATAGCAGATTCAGCATTACATAGGATACACCACGAGAAGCCGGTTACACTGAACATACAGTTTATTATCAGAGCTATTGCAGCGAAAAAACCCTATGTGTGTTAACATATTTTCACCATCACTCAAAGTTCAACAGAAGGACCCATAGCCCATGGATTTAACATGGTCATCTCCAACGCTATCAATTTTCGAATTTCTAGTTAAAATTTAGTTATTTATAAAAAAAACTTCAAATGATTTACCCAAAAAGTAAAATATTAACATTTTTATCTCTCATTTGTAAAAAAATATAAAGAAACTTTTTTTTTTTTAATCCTTATTTAAAATTTCATTTTCAACATTAAATTTTTTTTTCCATTTATTAAACTCAGAAGACATTAAAGCTTCTCTCTCAAGTGTTTTATATTATTAACACTTACAAATGCTCCTATTTATTTAATCGTGTATTAAATTTTATGAGAGTAAATTTATTAATTTTTTTTCTGGAATTTTTAATTTATATGCACAAGAATTTTTAAATCACATTTTTTTCCGTAAAGAAAAATGGAGTCTTAAAAAAATATTTTCATCCCTTCTTTAAAATGGGTGATATGATTATTGAATTTATTTTCAGATAATTTTTAATCAAGCAAAATTTGTTCCATTCAGAAAGCAATATCCAATTATTTGTTAAAAACTGGTTAAATTAAAATTTCCTCTTACTAAACTTTTTTTTTTAATTAATGAGACTCATTTGAAATGTTAATGTGGCATAAGTTTTTTGGTTTGATTTAATAGGAAAAACATTACATCTTTATAGAAATTAACAATAACAGCAATGCTATTTTACATTATTTCACTAATTATTACATTCTTATTACATTATTACATTAATTATTACGTTCTTTACTTTATTGCATTAATTTTATATATTCAAAATATTTGAACGATCGAATCATTTATTGTTATAATAACAATGCTCTTTGCTTTTACCATAAGTGCAATAAAGTTTTCGATTAAGAATAACTCTATTAAAATTATTTGATTATATAATTATATATATATATATATATATATATATATATATATATATTAATATATAATTATATATATATATATATATATATATATATATATTAATATATAATTGTATATATATACACTGCGTAAAAAAAGTAGAAGGACACTTGATTTTGTAACAATAACCGAAAAATATTTTATTTTTACTAAAATATTTTATTAGAAACATTTTACAAATATTTTAAAAATACAATTTTAACATCAGAATTATGATATTCAAACATAAAATATTAGTGGCAACAAAAATAGTTTCTCTTTTTTGAAACTTTGTAAAAAAAAAGTAGAAGGACAGCATTATAATGAATGAAAAAATAGTGATTTTAATACGGAATGATCTTCCCATTGGCCTTTATAACTTCAAATATTCTGTTTGGAAGTGAATTTTATAGAGATTGAACTTCTGTTTGACAAAAATTGTCCCACGAGTCATTCAATGCTTCTCGAAGCTGAGTTAGTGAATCAAATTGCCTTCCATCAGCATAAACTCGACGAACTAGCATTGCCCAGATGTTTTCCACTATATTAAGGTCAGGACTTTTGGCTGGCCATGGTAAAACATCCACATTATTTGTTAGGAACCAATTTTTGACTCCAGTCACGGTGTGAATGGAAGCTTCGTCTTGCTGAAACTTCCACTCTTCACCCCCCCAAGTCAGAGCCATAAGGAAGAAGCTCGGAATTCAGCACTTGAATGTAGTCTGTATGTTTTTGCCTACCATTTAAGAAAACCAGACTTGTCCTTCCTCCCTATCCAACAGCCAACCGAACCATTAAACTCTCTCCTCCCATTTGTCGTGTTGAATAGTATTCGTCTTCATTCCCCAGACAATGACAGTAGTGCTGATATTCGTCTGGACCGTCTAAGTTAAATTTCTTTTCATCGGAAAATATCACAGAAGTCCATTCTGTAGTCCAGGACATGTGCTCCTTAGCCCACACTAAACGGTTATCAATGTGAGCTTGTGTCCACTTAGGATGATGTTTCCGTTTTTTGAAAATGAATTTTTTAGATCTTTTAATATAGTTGTAAACTTCTTTGTTTCGTCACATGATTACGTCCTGCTTGATTTCTTGCCTTTGAAACACTTCCTTTGTTCTTCTTAAGCACACGAACAAGTTTTCGTTCATCAGGTGGTGTTAACTTTTTCGGTCTACCAGTCTTCTTTTTCTTTCCATTTTTATAAGGATTTCTGATAAAGTTTGAAACTGTATTGGGGCTCACCTGCAACAATCGAGCAAACTCTCTGACACCTTTACCATCATTTTGACATGCGGAAATTTGGCCTTTTTGAAAATCGTTCAAAGGTATTCCTTTAGGCCTTTCTGAGAACGGAGAAACAGCGTAACTTTTAAACAAATTAGATTTTTTTGACCGAAAAGGATAAAACAAAGTACAAAATCACTATTTAACTAAAGAACAACTCACTAAATTAAATATATTAGCAAGTGTCCTTCTACTTTTTTACGCACCGGAAATTATATCTACTAATTTTATTATTAATATTAGTAGTAGATGTTTAATTTTTGCCTAAAATGAAAAAAAGGGTCATTAAACTAAATCTGCATAAATATCTGGTAGTTAGGAGAAAATAAGAGATATTAATTGGCAAAAAAACACTGTCCTTCTACTTTTTTTACGCAGTGTATATATATACAATTGTAGGTTACAAAAAATGTTTCTATGTACTCTTGTATTTCTTATAATTATAACTTCGAGAGATCTTATATACATAATGCATGTGCTATTTATTTTATATATATATTTTTTTACTTTTTATTTAATACAAATAATTTTTAAGTTAAATAAAAGTGGTTTTAATATCAAAAAACGACGCAAAATAGAATTGTCGTAAACTTGTTCAGGTTTGTAATTCATAATTCTCGTTAAATATTTTAATTTATTTCATTTATTTTTATTTATTTTAGTCATTCAAATTTGAATGTATAGTGTGTAGTTTTTTTAATTCAATGTCCCATAGATTTATTATCTTATTTTTGAATGTTCTTCCCAATTGAGATTGATTTACTAAAATTTGCTTTTTTTTTTTTTTTTTTTTTCATATGATGAAATTGTAAGGGAATATTTCATTATTTTTATTTGCTCATATATAATTTTTGTAATTGCCTAGAGATATAAAGTGTTTAATTATGATGGGATTAGATCATTTATTGAGAATTTTCCTACTTTTTTCAATTCCTTCTATTAGCTCACTCTCTCCCTATATATATATATCTTGTTCAAATTTTCAATCGTTAATAAAATACTTTTTATTCATACACTGAAGTTCAAATACATTTTTTTTGAACTTGTAGTGGATGACACTTGATGCTAATACAGTTTTTTCAAATATTAATTCAGTAATTAAATTTAATTAATTAATTTTAGTTTTTTTTTAGATTTAAGTTGCATATATCCACCAATAGATGAAAATGAATGAAAATAATTTATAAAGGACTTTCTGCAATATAGTGAAAAAAAAAGAAGGAATTGACTGTAAAAATTTTTTTTTTTATATTACTTGTTTCTGTTTTTTTTTTCAAGAAATTTATTAGAGTACTTAAAATATACTAGTATATTTAGTTATATACTAGTATATTTACTATATACTAGTAGATAATACTCTAGTAGATAATACTGGGCATATATCTATTTATATACTAGTAGATATATGCCCCGTTACAGAAAATAGAACATATCCATTTTAGTGTCGAATATTTTTTGGGAAAAGATATCGGTACGATTTAATTAAAAAGTTTACGATTTTAAATAAATAATATAAATTATATCTGGTGTGTGTATATATATATATATATATATATTGCATATATTATACATTATATATATATACCGGTATATATAATAATATAAATTATATCCGGTATAATGTAAATTGTATTCAAATATAATCCAGGTAGTTTAAATATAATATATTAAATTTCGATATTTTTAATGAAGAAAAACATCAATTGCAATTTCAAAATTAATATTATATTCGAAATTAAAAAAAAAAGGATATTGAAGATTTTATATTTCTAATTAAAAAATAGAAAAAAACCCTTTCTTTTCATATTTATTTTCATCATTTTTGGACGTAAATTAGTTATAAATAAGTTCTTCATCATCATCATCATCATTATAATATAATTGACCAAATATAACATGGAGTTACTTATTTAAATGTAATGTAATCAATTTTTATAATTTTTAATGAAGTATAATATCACTTGGAAGCTCAAAATTTTTATTATATTAAAAATTAACAACGATCTAGTTTAAGATTTTTAAATAAATAAATCTAAATTTAAAAATAGAAAGAAAAAATGTTCTTTTCATAATCATTTTCATTATTTCTCTTCATCATTCTTGGAAATAAAATAAATTAAGTCCTTCGTCGTCCATTTAAAATCTCACTTTGCCTTGCATATTCCAATTTTGTAAAAATTTAATTCATTCTACATTTATTTATTTTTTACATTCTATTTCAGAACATTTGAATTTAGAAATATATGCATAAAAAAAAATACATTGTTTTTTTTTTATCAAGTAACTGAGCACTAATAAACTGTTATAAAATCAGTTACGATATAGTGTCGTTTTTTATAACAAAGATTTTAAATTGACGATGTAGGACTTATTATTTTATTTTCAAGAATGATAAAAAAAAAAATTGATGAAAATTAATGTGAAAAGAAAGTTTAAAATTTTTAAATTCAGATTTATTTGTTGATGTTTATATTTACGTTTTTAAAGTATTATAACAACATAATACATTGTTATAATACATTAAATTCCTTTTTAATTAAATGATGAAAATGAATGTGAAAAGAAAGTTTAAAATTTTTAAATTCAGATTTATTTGTTGATGCTTATATTTACGTTTTTAAAGTATTATAACAACATAATACATTGTTTTTAAATTCCTTTTTAATTAAATGATGAAAATGAATGTGAAAAGAAAGTTTTTTGTTTCTCTGTTTTTAAATTTAGATTTATTTGTTGATGCATTTATTTACGTTTTTAAAGTATTATAACTATATAATACATTGTTATAATACATAAAAATCGTTTTTAATTAAATGAGGAAAGTGAATGTGAAAAGAAGTTTTTTTTTTTCTTTTTTAAATTCAGATTTATTTATTGTTGTTGATATTTACGTTTTTAAAGTATTATAACAACATAATGCATTGTTATAATACATTAAAATTATTTTTAGTTAATAAAAAAAAGGGACTAATAAAGAAATTTTCTTAATTTTCTGGCATGACATCAGATTAAAAGAAAATAATAAATTAAAATTTAAAAAATAGGACTTATAAATGTTATAGTTTTTAAGTTTTACTGACACACACATATATATATATATACACAAATGTATGCACACATATATTTTTATAAACTTAGAATAAAGTACTATTTTTACAATAAAATAAAAATTAATATCATAATATTATAATTATATTAAAATAAAATATGTGACAATATTTACGTCAATTAATGTTAAGTCATGCATATTAGTTAAAAACTTTATAATCACTATGAGTAAAAAGAAAAAAATCAATTTCCATGAAATTTTTATGCAAGAACACCTTGTCTATTCAACCAGAAATTTTTTAATTATTTTTTTATTTCGGTAAATGGCTGTTATATATACCATATCTATTTATGACTGCACTTTTTGTCCCCTTACAAATATTGTCAGTAAAGCACAGAAAAAAAAAGTAAATGTTTTTCTATTCTATACTCAATTTCAATGTCTTCTGATTTTTTTTTTTTTTATTCATTTTCATATGCCAATAAAAAGATTTTTTTTTTATTTGTTTAATCGTTTCTGATTCAGTATTAAAATAAAATCAAATAATATTTAATAGAATTAGTAATATTTTTTAACAGAATTTTACTACACTTGTGATTAGAGCAAGGCACTTGATGTTTATCGTAAAAATATAACGTTGTTTTTTTTGTTTTTTTTTCTAAATACACCTAACGCATACAAAAAACATACTCTATGTTTTTTTTCCCCTCATCTTACTTGGTAGACATCTGAATCAAGTCCATGAATCCGTGTTTTCATAGAAGCAGGGAAAGGGGGAAAGCTACTGTTGTGGCCAGTAAGTAGGAGTCTGACTTGACTCCTTGACACTGAATAAGGAGGGCAGTGGAAATTATCCCGCATTTGAGTATCGTGGAGAAAACCAGGAAAAATTCCACCAGGTAGTCCGACTCACGAGACAAGAGGCTGAACATCCCAAACGTCATCGAGACTCCTCATTTTTGAAATAGTGTCTACAATAAAGGCGAAAGTGGATGGAACCTCACCCTTAATGTGCACCAGCGGTGCACGTTAGCACTGAGCCACGAGTCGGGCATACTCTGACAGGTGGGCTGAAAAGTTCATAGGCTGACACATAGATAGAGCTACCAGTATTAAATCCATATGATTTTTAGTTAGCCCTAACCTTCAAAAGACACGTGTATAAATTTGACAGCTATTGCACTATTAGTATGGAGTTATAGCATTTTTAGTGTTCATCACGTGCAACTGACTGATGCACGTGACTGACTGTCGATTGGACTCCGGTGTGAAATGATGGAGCCATGCTTTATCCATTGTCACATATCGACGCAAAAATTCGGGTTTATTACAATAGAACAGCTCCAAACACTGCTTAGAATCATCAAATCGTGGTCGTTTTTGGTCGATTGTGAGCTCGCGCGGCATCTACTTTGAACAGAGCTTTCGCATATCCAAATATTCATTCACGATATGTCCAACACGTTCCTTTGATGTCCTTAGGTCTCAACTATCTCAATCAACTTCACTTTCCGGTTATCAGAAATTATTATTATTTTTTTTTTTATGTTTTCTTCAGTAACAGCCTCTTTGGGGCGTCCACTGCGTGCATCGTCCTCGGTACTCATTTCGCCTCGTTTAAATTTTGCAAACCACTTCTCTACGATTGATTTTCCTGGTGCAAAGTCCGAATAATGTTTATCAGCCAAGCCTTGGCTTCAATAGTATTTTTTTTTTTTCGCCAAAAAGCAGTGCTTTATTAACACACGAAATTCCTTTTTATCCATTTCTTTCAAACTAACATAAGTTGCTTCACTAAAAATGCTATAACTCACATACTAATAGTGCAACAGCTGTCAAATTTATACACGTGTCTTTTTAAGGTTAGGGATAATTAAAAATCATATGGATTTAATACTAGTAGCGCCATCTATGTGTCAGGCTATGAACATTTCAGCCCACCTCAGGTTAACATTGTGATGTATGAAACTGGAATAAACAAAAAAAATATAGTAAAATGAAATTTAAATATATCTCGAGTATGATTTCAAATGAATATGCTAGCCGTAAATGAAGGTATTTTGCTGGATTAAAAATAACCTAAAGATGAAATCAACATTCGCTTTGCTAATTTTAAAGAATTGATGAAGTTAATATAAAATACTTTTAAAAAAGCCAGAATCTTTCAGGAAATATGTGATCTTAAAAAGTATAGCACAAATTAACTGACAATAAAAAAGAAGTTTATTTATAAATTTACTCCCGAAGATTGAATAAACTGGAACATTTTAAAGTCAATTGGAAAGTATGTTTTGATATAAAAAGTTGTGAAATTTTACATGCATGCAAATAGCAGTTTTCTGAAGTCTAGACATAAAATAAAATCGCATGGGTATTAATTTACATCTAAAAGAAAAATGCCTCCGATGAAATATAAATGCATGCGATATGTATTCAATTAGACTAACAGACTTCGTTTTGCATCCTAAAATAAGCTTGCAAAACATGTACGAAAACATTATTCATGCCATCAAATATAATAAAGGAAAAAAAAAAAAAAATGAAAAGTTTTTTTTTTTTTTTTCAAAAAATGCAGAAGACATTTAGATTATTTAAAAAGAATGAAAAATAATATTTCAGAAAATTGACACTATCATCATTATTTGATAGAAAAGATCCATCATAGATCCATCATATATATATATATATGTAACGAAATCGATATATATATATATATATATATAAATGCAAATAATAATATATATATAGCACGTATATAATAATATACGTGCTATACGTATATAATAATATATATATATATTGATGGATCCATTAATATATATGCAAATAATATATGCATCAATATATATTTTTAACTCTGCAAATTTAATGCACTCCATCATGTCCTCCATTTAATATGCATATTTCTATATATATATAGTCCAGTCACATTAATGTGACCACCACCTACTTTCGACGTCCACGTAAAATAACCAATCACAAAAGGCAGGCGGCAGCACATTGCAGTGGAGTGTATATAAAGGATGTCCTATGGCATCGGAAAGCATTTAAATCGTTATGTATATTCTTTCTATATATATACGGTCCGCTCTACCAAAGGTGGTTATTCTGGCTTTTGAGAGGTGGTAACATTAATGTGACTGGACTGTATATATATATATATATATATATATTAATGGATTACGTTAAATTTGTAGAGTAAAAATATATACTGATGCATATATTATATACATATATATTAATGGAGTACGTTAAATTTGTGGGTTAAAAAGATATCTTGATGCGTATATTAAGTAAATATATTATATGCATATATATTAATGAAGTACGTTAAATTTTGTAGGTTAAAATATGTGTTGATGCATAGATATATGCATATATATTGATTGAGTACGTTAAATTTGTAAAGTTAAATCTAATTTTGTAACATTTCTGAAGGTTGTCCTTTTGCCTTTGCTGAACAATTTGTGATTTTTTATTTTTTTTTTTTTTAAATCTTGTTAAAAAAATCTTGTTAATCTGAAGAGGTTTTGTTACTGCAGTGTAAACAAAGCCAGTTGCATTCTTTTGGGATGTAATAAAAATTTGATAATAAACAATAAACTAGATAGGGTCACCATGTCTTAAATAACTTTATACATGTATTTTACCTTTAAGAATTTTTAAGTAGTTCATGTTTTTTCCCAAAATTAGTGCCACTAAGAATTGGTTTCACGATTTATTTTAAGCCTCTCACCATTTTCACTTCGCTAACTGTAGGAATAAAAATATCTGGATAAAATAACTCTTTAATATATTTTAAGTAAAAATTTTTTAAATTCTTGTATATTAGAGGTTTTTGCAAAAAAAAAAAAAAAGAATATAAATAAAGAACTTGTATAAAATCTTTTAAAAAAAAATCCAAAATACTTTTAATTTTACAAAAATTTTTTTAAAAATTACCAGATTCAAATTATTTAGTTTATTAAACTGATAAGAAATTTTCAAATTGTAAAATTTAACTTACTACGCCGTGTAACACATGAAGAAAAAAACATTTTCTATTACTACTGATCAACAGTTTTGCATTAGTTAAAAACGTAAATTGTAACGAAAACATGTTATTTCAACGATTTTATATCTATAACATGATGTTATTCATCTTTTCCCTTTCTCCAATAGATTTTTTTATTTCCTTTATTTATTATTATTTAAATAATTTGTTTAGCGGCAGTTTTAGTCACATTGTGAATAGCATCAATCTTGGTTCTAAAGAAGAAAAAAATTATGAAGCAGTTTATAATGAACTAAAACAAAACAACTATCAAATGCTTTTTATTTATTTATTATTAGTAGTAGTAGTAGTATTTTGTAATCAACACGAAGAGCAATATTTTATATTTTTTATCGATTTCATTGAGCCGAAAATATTTTTTAATTTCATATCTTTGCATAAAAATCACAGAATTCATATAAATCTTGGGGAAAAAAAAAAAAGAATTTGAATCTAATATCCTAATATTTGTATAAAATTACACTATTATTAAAATGTTCCCGGGAAAAAAAGAGCATTTTAAATAAATTTAAAAACCAAAAAATGAGTAAATAAACACATTAAATCAAGAATAGAAAAAATATATAATAAAATTGATGTAAAACAATTAATATTATTAATTGATGTTAAACAAATAATGTAAAACAGTTAATAAATATTAGCAATCCTTCCAAAAAATTAAAGATTTTGTGCTTGCAAACCGTAGATTTACAATTAGATACCTTGCAGAGGATGTTGGAATTTCAAAATTCCATTTTAAAAGATGTTTTCGGCCTCAATCTCTCGTCAAATTTCGATTGGTACCGAAAACACTGAATGCGGCAGCTCACATTGCATTGATTCTTCGAGACTTTTTCGCCAAAAATGAAACCTATATCGTTCCACAACCACCGTATTCACCTGATTTAGCACCGTGCAACTTCTGGCTATTCGCTAAACTCAAAAGACCACTCCAGGAAACACCGTTTTGAGTCGATTGAAGAGATTCAACGAGAATCGTCGCGCGCTTTGAAGGCCATTCCTGCCGATGACTTTTTAGCATACATTGAGGATTGGGAAAAAAGTTGGCATAAGTGCATTGTGTCCGGAGGTGATTATTTTGAAGGCGATGAAATATATTTGGAAGAATAAATAAAGAGTTTTTGAAAAAAAAAAAATAATTGGTCTTACTTTTGGGGCACAGTAGTAAATTCCAACAGTACTTGTTTTAGGCTTAGCTTTAAAATAATATTTATTATTATTATTATTTTTTTTTTATCATGAATCTATGAAAAGAAACCTTTCTTTATCTGCTTACTATATCTACTGATTTTGAAACTGTCCATTCTTTAATAAATTATATTTTAATTAATGATTAATATTTTAATTAATATTAATTAATTAATATTTTTTTCCTCGTCGCACAAAAGCCCAATCCACATTTTTGTCTTGTTTGTCAAAGGGCTTTGTCTCGATTTCTAAAATGATGTCAACACATTTAATTGTTATTGGTCAGTTTTACAAAAATCAAGCTTTTATGATGAGACATTTCATCATTAATAGGACTTGATTCTTATCGTACTCATAATGGGATGTCAAAAATTAGATACGATTTTTGTGGTGCATTGCGTAAAGTTTTTTTTTTCTCACACGATATTTAGACGTGCTTGCGTGTTTTTTTGTTGTGGTTGTTGTCCTCCTTTTTAAAAAAAACTATCCACAAAACTCCAGATCCGAATGTATCCGCGTACTACTGCATTATATAGCTCTGGCTTTTTTTTTTTTTTTTTTTTTTTTGTATGGTTACTGTATTTTTTTCGCCTTTTCTTGGCTATAAACAAATTTTCTTCTCGTCAACTGTACAGATGTTTGTTAGTGGTTCGGAATACACTTTAAAATGTAGGTCCTTGTCTAATTAGCCCAAAGTGTGCACAAAATGACCGTAGAGTAACAAACCAAACCACACTTGCCCAACTGTAATGTCACCTCCAATATTTTGGCTAATTTTCTTTTACCATTTGTGATTGGCGAATCTTTGTAACCTTTGCTTCTCCTTACTTTCAATTTTAAATTTCGCTCTGAAAATTTAGTGAAAAAGTGGTCAGATACTTTGCTGCGGTGAAACTATTTTAAGTTAATGAAAATGGATGTAACAAAACATACTTTTCTCTCTCATTTTTAGTTTGTGATTTCTACCATATGTGTTAAGCACATTTCACACGGTCTTATTTTGTGTCTTTCAATACGAAGCAAATCAGCACTGCCACTCATTAACAATAAATTTACAATGTTGCGTAACATTCGACAATTTTCTTTCTTTCTTTATTATTATTATTATTTATTTATTTGTTTATATTTTTTGCGCTCTAGAAAATGTAACCACAAACCATTTTTTCATTAGTTCTTATTAACAGGTTATAGAATGCTGAATGTAATTGATCTGCGGATGATAAAAGTTGGATTTGCGCGCAGTGGTAAATTCATTATTTGAGTGGCAATAACGATTTGCTTCATGTTGTAGGTAACGAATATATTATGCCTGAAAAGGCATTTAGGCTTATTGTCGGTAAATTAATTGCATAATGTTATTTCCTGTTCATATTGAAGCAATAACAACAATCATATTTTTTTATTATCATTTTTCAATAATTTCAATTAAGCCAATAATTAAACAATTAAAACCTAAAAATATATAAAAAATAGACAGAAATGTTTCATTTACGATTACAATAGTACAATTTTCAATGCCATATAATATTCTAATAATATTGTTCTTTCCAATTGTGTTATGTCAAAAATAATATTATTAATAATAAAAAAAAAATATTAATATTTGGATAAATATTTAAAATTTTTTAAAAGGTTCTTTCTCTGGCTAATGCAAGAAATAATCATGAAATAAGTCATTTTATTTTCAAAAGGCAGTTAATATTGGTTTATGGTATATGAATATTTTATAAATATTTTCTAAGCAGGAAATATAATAATTTTTTTTAAATATGAAATACATAACTTTCTAAAAATATAATTTAATAAATAATATTTAAAAATAAACTAAAATTAATTTGTTAAATTTTAGAATTTTATTTTAGGGGATTAATTTATAAAATTACGTTAATAATGATTCTAAAAAATAAATTACACTATCAATAAATAAAATAAAATAATAATAATAATATGTAGATAAAAAAACGTTAAATTTGGAATAGAAAATAAAAATAATACGAAAACTTTTTTAAAAATACTAATAAAAAATTAAAAAAATCATTTAATATAATTTTTAATGAATACATCTCGATCAGCGAAAAGATTTTAAATATAATTTTGCAAACTCGCTGTTGCCAAATATTTTGATTGTATAGGATGAATTGGAATATCACGAGAATCTGTTTTTGTAATTGGGATAGTTATTGTCTTTATCAGAGATATTCTTAAATAGAAATACCTGTATTTGAATATAATACATTTTTTTTAAGTATAACAAGTAATATATAAAAAAAAATAATTTTAAGTCAATTCCTACTTTTTTTTCACTCTATTGCAGAAAGTCTTTTATAAATAATTTTCATTCATTTTTTTAAGTTTATCTGGAGCCATCTATTGGTAGATACGTGCAACTTAAATCTAAAAAAAAACTAAACTTAATTAATTAAATTTAATTAGTGAATTAATATTTGAAGAAAATGTATTAACATCCAGTGTCATCCACTACAAGTTAAAAAAAATGTATTTGAACTCGAGCGGAGGAATAAAAAGTATTTTATTAAAGATTGAAAATTTGAACAAGATATATATAGGGAGAGTGTGAGCTAATAGAAGGAATTGAAAAAATGAATCATTTTTCCTGTACTAATTTCAGTGTTAATTTTATTGATTGTTTATATATCATATATTAATATATATATTCTTGTATATCTATTTCTTTATTTAAATTTTATTATACTTGATATGTTATTTTTAATTATAGTTATAAAAAATTATCAATATAATTCGTTCGTTTTCTTTTTGAAGTGCAATAATACATCAAATTTTCTATAATAATTTTAGCTCTAATTTATTTGAGTTGTTATTAAATGTTAATGAAGGTTTTTGTGCATAACTATTTTCTTATTAAAATTTTATTATACTTGATAATTTTTTTTTTTTTTGTTATGCTACTTTTAATTATAATTAGAAAAATTATCTATATAAGTCATTCATTTTCTTCCTAAAATACTAGAATACGTCAAATTTCCTATAATAATTCTAGTTCTAATTTTATGGATTGTATGAATTGGTATTAAATGTTAATAAAAATTTTCGTGTATATCTATTTTCTTATTGAAATTTTAATATACTTAATAATTGTTTTTGCTTAAAATGTTAAATTTAATAATATTTGATAAAGATTTTTGTGTGTGTGTTTTTATTGCATGTGATAATTTTTGATTATTATTGATTATAGATTATTGTGAGATTATTGATTATATTTGATTATTATAATGATTATTTTGTGTGTGTGTGATTTTTTATTTATAAAGATTTTTGTGCATATCTATTTTCTTATTTAAATTTTATTATACTTGATATTTGATTTTGTTATGTTATTTTTAATTATAATTAAAAACTTATCGATATAATTCGTTCGTTTTCTTCTTAAAATACAAGAATACATCAAATTTTCTATACTAAGTTTAGCTCTGAATTTATAGATTGCTTGAGTTAGTATTAAATGTTAATAAAACTTTTCTTATATATGTATTTTATTTAAATTTTTTACAGATTGATTATAAGTTGATATTTTGGTTATATTATTTTTAATTATAATTATAAAAATTATCAATATAATTCGTTCGTTTTCTTCTTAAAAGTACACGAATACATCAAATTTCCTATAATAATTTTAGCTCTAACTTTATCAATTGTATGAGTTGGTATTATATGTTAATAAAGATTTTCTTTATTTTCTTTCATTCATATTCATTTTCAATATTTAAATGTTATTATATTTGATGTTTTGTTTTTGTTCTGTTATTTTTAGTTATTATTAAAAAATTATCAATATAATTCGATCATTTTCCTTTTAAAAACAAGAATACATCAAATTTCCTGTAATAAGTTTAGCTCTAATTTTATTGATTGTTTATATATTATATGTTAATAAGATTTTCTTGTATATCTATTTCTTTATTTAAATTTTATTATACTTGATATTTTAGTTTTGTTCTGTTACTTTTAATTATAGTTATAAAATCAATTATAGTATATCAAATTTCCTATAATAATTTTAGCTCTAATTTTATCAATTTGTTTGAGTTGGTATTAAATATTAATAAAAATTTTATTGTGTATCTATTTTCTTATTTAAATGTTAATATTCTTAATAATTGTTTTTGATATATTATTTTTAATTAAAATTTTTTAAATTATCAATATAATTAGTTCATTTTCTTCTTAAAAGTACAAGAATGCATCAAATTTCCTGTAATAATTTTAATTCTAATTTTCTCAATTGTTTGAGAAAATAATCTACAAAAAAATTCTTATTAACCTTTAATACAAAATTAAAGGTTAATAAGGATTTTCTTGTATATCCATTTTCTTATTTAAATTTTCTTATATTTGTTTTCTTATGTTATTTTTAATATAAAAAATTATAAAAATTATAAATATTAATTTTAAGAATTATCGATATAATTCGTTCTTTTTCTTTTTAAAGTGCAAGAATATATCAAATTTCCTTTAATAATTTTAGCTCTAATTATATCGATTGTTTCAGTTGGTATTATATAATAAAGATTTTCTTGCACAGCTGTTTTCTTATTTAAATTTTAATATATTTTATAGTTGATTTAAATTTTTTAAAAATACGATTTTATGGAAAATTTCCATTCGTTTTTTGCTGTATGGATAATTATGAGATGAAATTCAATCAAAATGTAAAATTGTTTTTAAATATAAATATATTTTCTCTCTAATAAATTGTAAAATTTGCAAGAATGCTCAACTTTTTTAAAGCTCCAATTTTAATATTTCGTAGCAACATTTTAAATAATTAATTGGCCTTTTCTAGTGAATTTATATTTTGTTTAGATTTTTTATGCTTAATAATTATATAGCAATTTTTAGAGACAAAAAATTAGAAATTTAAATCAATTTTATGTTATTATGTTGTTTAATTGGTTAAATATATATATATATATATAATGCATATAAACGGAAATATTTCCCTCTTTCTGTCCAAAAATATCGTAAACATTTTTTACGTATAAATACATTTTATGTATACATTTTAAAGTACATTGTATGTCAAGAGATAAAATAATAAATTTTGTAATCCCGTAAACTTAATTTCTAAGTGACAGTATTCTCAAATTAAAGCCAATAATTCTCAAATAACATTCTTGTTTTTATTAATTAAAAGGTTTTTAATAAGAAAAAATACTCTTCTTTTATTTAAAATAATATAACACTGCTACTTTTATGTATTTTATTTAAAAAAAAAAACTTTAATTGCAAAACAATTATAGCGAATCATAGCAATTAGCTTATAATAAGCATAATAGTATGCTGTTAAAAATAGTGCATTGCAAATTGTGTAATACGAAGCCTTATTTCTATGATAATGACGACCGTATATTACTGTAAGCTCTAAAAACGGCTGGTTCTATTTAAAAAAATTGGTTAAAATTTAAAAAAAATAAATTACCACCATTAAACAATCCTGATTTGAGCGAAGAAGTGCTTAATAAAGAACGAATTCATAATAATTTACAATAGAACTGATTAGCTATCACAAATTTCCTATTTGGGTTAATATGAGTTCATTGCATTCATTCCTAAGTTTCATATGATATATAAACACTTATAAACAATGGTATTATTATAATTATTAATAATTATAATCAATAAAAATTGTAATTCTTTTTTTTCTTTGTATGAGTATGTGAAATTCTGTTTAAATTTTTCTTCAAACCCACAATAATTTAATAAGTGATATGGTTTTTTTATATGACTTTATTTATATAGATTTTTTTCTTAACGAATAATGTCTTTTGAAAAATACATTATTTCAGAATTTACATAATTTTTGATATAAAATGACTTTTTCCGATGCCAATCACATTCATATTATTATATATATATATAGTTTCTTTCGAATGCCTCCTATTATCAATGCCTCCTATTCAAAAATTATAGATAGAACTTTTTTGTGTCTTTTAATCGATGTTTAAAACAGAAATCAAAACAAGATCTATTTTGGTACTTCCCGCTCTATTTGCATCCCAATCTATATATGCAACAAATCACTGCATTTTCTGAACGAATCTGTTTAGTTACTACATATCAATATTCCTAAGATTCATATGAGTTTTTATTATAAACAATTGTAACTCTTTTTGCTATGGGCATGAGTGTGTGAAATTTTGTTTGATTCTTACATTTTTCTACAAACCTATAATAATACATTAAGTGATGTGTTATGCATGTTATAATTTTAATTATATAGATTTTTTTACTAACGAATAAAGCCTCTTGAATAATACTATTTCAGAATTTACATATTTCTTAATATAAAATGACTTTTTTGATTGGCAATCATTATCATATGAATTTATTTATATAAGTTTCTTTCGAATAATCAATGCCTCGTATTCAAAAATTATCGGTAACACTTTCATGAATCTTTTAATCGATGTTTATAATAGTCAAAGAAAATCTATTTTGGTATAGTCAGCTCTATTTGCATCCCAAGCTAAATATGCAACAAATTACTACATCTGAACGAGTCATTTTAGTTATTACGTATCAATATTCCTAAGATTCATATGAGTTTTTATTATAAACAATTGTTTCTTTTTTTTCTGTGTGTGAGTGTGTGAAATTCTGTTTGATTCTTACATTTTTCTCCAAATCCGCAATATTACATTAAATGATGTGTTATGTATCTTATGATTTTATTTATATAGTTTTTTTTCCAATTTTTTCTTAACGAATAATGCTTCTTGAAAAATACATTATTTCAGCATTTACATATTTCTTGACTTTTTCGATGGCAATCACAATCCTATGATTTTATCTTTGAATAATTAATTATATTCATAATTATTATAATGATTATCTTTGAATAATCATTAATTATGATCAGAATTATTATAATGATTATCTTCGAATAATCAATGCTCCCATTCAAATATTATAGGTAGCACTTTCCTGAACCTTTTAATCAATGTTTATAACAGAAATCAAACGAAATCTATTTTGGTACTGCCCGCTCTATTTGCATCCCAAGCTATTACAACAAATCGCTGCATTCTCTGAACGAGTCCTTTTTTAGTTATTACGTATCAATATTAAACCGAATTAAACAAAAAATCTAATAATCCCTTATCATTCGATACAAACAACGATCGAATCACAAGAAGAACGAATCTTTTAACATCCAAATGGATCATATTTTCGGTTTTTGGTGATTCGGTTTAGAATCACCAATTAATCTCGTTTCATGAAACGAAACTCGTCTCGGAGATTTTTTCCTGGGAGAGAGAGCTCCGCTTTCTTCACGTGGGGCGTTCGCGGGCGGCGCATGCGCGGTTGCAGGGGTGCTCCAGCTTCCATCATCATCATCATCATCCACACCACCCCCGATTCCGTAGGCACAGAGAGAGAAGGCTTTCCAGAAGAAGACAGCGGCGGCGTTCCATGGCTTGCTCTTCAGCCAGCACCGGATTTCTTCATTTCAATTCCTTCGCGGCGGCCGGTTGCTATCCGGAATCGGACTCGTCCTCTTCAGCAATGGCCTCAGCACCCGTCACCCCCAGCGGATCCCAGTAGTAAGTGGGGGCCTCGAACCCCTTTTCTCCCAATCCTTTTCTTGTCAACCATTCCGATTTGCCACTCGGGATTGCTGTTCGCTCTCGATTAACTTAAGCCTCCTCGTCGGAGGTGTGCGGACCGGGCTTTTTTACCATTGAAGATGGAAACAGTTTTTTGTTTTAACCATCAGCTAGAGTCGAGAGCCTACTTCCCGGGTTTTTGGTTATTCTGTTACTACTTTTAGAATCAGGTTCCTGTGCGGTAGGTCTGTTTAGGTGCTGGATTTGGGGGGGTCGCTTTGCCGGATGATATCTGTGGTAGGTTTTAGAGGTGGGTTGGAATATACTCTGTTCGATGTTCATTTGACACGTTTTTTAGGTGCAACAGGTGAATTGGGATTGTTGTTTCCCGTTATAAAACGAAGGAATTTGGAATGAAATCTAATTTTAGGTTCATGCATTTCGATTTGTTTTAATTTTTTTTTTTCTATTTTTATTTTTATTTGCAGAAATTCGAATTGTTTATATTTAAATTAAATCGTTTAGTTATATTTTCATATGTGGTACAATGATATTTTTAAAAGAGATTTAATGAAGATATTTATAATAAAAATAATAATTTTTTTAAAATATTTAATAGGAAATTTATTTTATAGTTTAATATTATTATGCATTTTTTTTTTATTTTGTAGTTATTTCAAATTTTCTGATATTTGAATTAATTGCTCGATCACCTTTTTTAACAGATAACTTCGATATTTTTTAAAAGAGATTTAATGAAGATATTTATAATAAAAATAATTCGTTTTATAACTATTTAATAAGAAATTTATTTTATAATTAAATATCATTATGCAATATTTTTTATTTTATAGTTATTTTAAAATTTCTGATATTTGAATTAATTGTTAGATAGCATTTTTTAACAGAGCATTTCGATAGTTTTTTAAAAGAGATTTTTTAAGGGTAATTAATCAATTTAATTTTTAATTTAATATTATTATGCAATTTTTTTTTTATTTTGTAGTTATTTCAAACTTTTTGATATTTGAATTAATTACTCTATCACGTTTTTTTTTAACAAAGCACTTCGAAATTTTTTAAAAGAGATTTAAAGAAGATATTTATAATAAAAATAATTTTTTTTTAAATACAATTAATAGGAAATTAATTTTATAATTTAATATTAGTATACAATTTTTTTCATTTTGTAGTTATTTCAAATTTTCTAATATTTGAATTAATTGTTAGATGCCTTTTTTTAACCAAGTACTTCAATATTTTTTTTTAAGAGATTTAATGGAGATTTTTTATAATAAAAATAGTTCTTTTTCAAAAAAACAATTAATAATAATTATTTATTAATTGTAATAAAAATAAAAATGTATTTAATAATAATTAATAATTATTTTCTAAGTTAACATTATTATGCAGTTTCCCATTTTGTAGTTATTTCAAATTTTCAGATATCTGAATTAATTGCTAGATCGCGTTATTTAAGAGACCATTTCGATATTTTTTATAAAACATTTATTGCAATATGTATATATTTTAAAAAAAAAAGGTTAATTTTTAACGATAATTAATATGAATTTTATACAAATGTATATGTTTTATGCAATATGTGTATATAAATATTTTTTTCATTTACTCATTGCAATGTTTTTTTTTTTTAGGTTTTATTTCCTCCATTTATCCATTGCAATGTTTATTTATTTATTTTTATTTTCATTCATACATTGCAATGTTTCCCCCCCCCCCATTTTTTCATTTACACATTGCGATCTAATTTATTTATTTATTATTTTTTTTTTCATTTACACATTGCAATCTATTTTCTTTTTTTTTTTTTTTTTTTTTTTTTTTTTTTCATTTACCATTTGCAATCTAATATTTTTTTTTCATTTAACCATTGCAATATGAATTTATTGATTTATGCATGGTCGAATTTAATTGGCACAATTTTGTTGTTGTTGTTATTGCTGCTGTCTATGCTATGTCTATTGTTGTTGTTACTGTTGTTGTCATTATGATGTATCTTATTTAGTTTTTGGTTTTGTTTTAGCTATCAAAATATTAATCATAATTTTATTAGTAATGAAATAAATAAAGCTTCTATGATTATTTATTAAAATATTTATAAAAAAAAATTTATTATTTGCTGTATTGTAACTTTTTTTCGATTTTAATTATCCTTAAAGAAAATATTTAATTAAATATTGGATACAGTATTAATGAAATCATTCTATTGAAAAAATACTGAAGTAATCAGTACTTATCTGTATTCATATTTTTGACTAAGTTTTAAAGTTGACATTAATAAACCAAACCGTTGATACGTGAAGTAATAGTAATTAACCAAAAATATTAATTGACGTGAATATCGAAATATTTTTATCAACAAATAATTAATAGTTGATAACAAAATTATTACAATGATAAAACATTTTAAAACCCGCAAAATTTTCATATTAATTGTTTTTAACAATTTTAAAAGATTTTAATTTGGAAAAGTGTACTGATAGGTTTAATGAAATTTCACTTGACTGTCAAAATTTTTTATGCCGAAACAATAAAATGTAAATCTACATGCTGTGTTATTTTTTAATACATTGGAAAATAAAAAATCTATTAAATATGTTTTTTTATTTAATATATTAATGAAATTTGCTTAAGGAAAGGTCAAGATGGTCAAGATGTAATTGATTTTTTATATGTAAATAGAATTTTCTAAAGCTTAATATTTCTTTTAAAAGTATGAAAAAATTACTCCAATTACAATTTAATTCTGGCTTCAGTGCACGCGACTTAATAATGAGATATTTCAGTGTATACAAAGTTCTACAAACTATATTGCCTTTATTTATTATTCGTGAATTTTTCGTATTGTTATTAACTACATATAGTTGAATAGCGTCCTATTCACAATGGCTAATAATTGAGGTTTATTGGCAGAAACCATAATTTTCCTTTTACAAATTTTTTTCCCCAATTAAAACGTGATTAAAATTTCGTGATATATATATTTTTTCTTCTGAATATTAGGGTGATAATATTCAAAAGTAAGGTTACAGTAGTCTGTTAAAAATAAATTCAATGATTTTAAAGACGTTATAACAATTTAAAATAAAAAAGTTAAATTTTAAAATTATTTTCTAAAAAAGGAACTTCTAACTAAGAACTTCAGTGTTTTATCAAGAAAATATATTTACACGTGGTCAAAAAAAAAATGTTTTTAATTGGAAACTAAGATTATAGATGGATTTCCGCTAGGAATACATTATTTGGAAAAACGCAATTGGATTTTATCCTACTATAATTGTTACTATGCATTTCTTTTTACGGAATATGAGTTTAATAAAATTCATCATCTTTATTATTATTATCAGTAGTAGTAGTAATAGTAGAAGTATTTAATTTATAAGCGATTTTATTTCACAACAATTTTATTTTAATTATCACGATAATTTTTAAAACGGGCTTAAATTTGTTGTTAATAATATTCCTTTCTTTTTATTTCTGACTTCGATTATTATTACGATAATAATTATTATTATTGCCATTTTGAAAATTATTTCATACTTAGACTGAAACGTAGTTAGGCCCAGTAGGAAAATAATACCGTCCATTTTGAAAAACCTTAGATTATAAATAAAACCTACCCAAGATTATGAATTAGACATAACCTTAGATTATAATTTTTCTGTTATTGCTCATAATAAATGAGTAAATCGAAATTAAATGCGTTTAACAAAATATATTTAATTTGTTTTTATGAAAATGATAAATTGTTATTAGCATATATTTTATTTTAATGTTTGGTGCAATTGCGATTAACGTTAAACATGTTGTCGGACTGGCTTCGTCAATGCTTTTCTAGTCTTTTTTAATAAATGCGATTAATGTTACACAAATTTGGACCAGTTCTTAAAAGAAAAAATTTTTTACGGTATATTTTCCACTGTAAAATGTTTGTATAGTCACAAATACAACAAATTATAATTTTAACGTTTTCTCTTCTTAAAAAATGTTTAAAAAAATCAATTGATTTCAAATTGCGCTGTTAATTAACAAGCTACTTGAAATTAAAGTTTAGAACAACATTTATTTTTTCATCATTTTATTTCATTTAAAAAAAAATGTTTTTTGCTTAGATACAAATTTGTTTCTTTCCAAGTACAATTTTCCTTTTTTTTTTTTTTAAACTGTTGAAGTATCATCTTTAATGGCTTAGTTAATCTGTAAACAGTATTTTAAATTCATCGATTTGAATGTACTTCATATATTTTGTTAACAAATTTCTTTTTAACTAGGAAAAAAAAAAAAAAACAGTCACGGTGACAGTGGAGCAAGAGAGAGAGAGAGCTGAAAGGCGAAAGATTTTGCCGCCTTTTGAGCTTTTTCATCGATCGGCATTGAACTTGAGTCGCGGAAGGATACAAAGTTTTTCTTTCTCTCGCCCGCCCTCCTCTCTCTCTCTGACCCCGCCCCCTCTCTCTCTCACACCGCTTTCACTGCACGAAAGCTTTCCAGTGAGTTTTCGCCATGCGTTCTGACGTCGAAGTTAGGCTTAGGACGCAAACCGGCGGGAATTCGTTGCCCGGTTTTTTATGTTTTATTAATAAAGCGTATTGACGAAACCAATGTTACTGTTCTTATCAAAAATTATTTTTATGATTAATTTATTTTTAATTATGAACAAAAATATATATATATATCAATTATATTTTCTTTAGAAAAAAACAAAAAAAAATATTTTTGTTCATAATTAAAAATAAATAAATATAATATATATATATATAATATTTCTTAACAAGTAAAAGGAAATTAAGGTAATATTTATTACTACTTTTAAACATAGTAGAAAATTTGCCTAAAACTTTTTCATAAAATAACCGTCGAATTTTTTTTTTTTTTTTTTTTTTTTTTTTTTTACCCTTAAAATTGCGGGTATTGTTTTGGTGAGTGGAGTTGTTTCCTTGATCACTTTCATCGTTTCTTAATGGTTTATTCTTTTTAAATTTTTTAACGGGCTATTCTTATTGGTTTATTTAAATTTCTTCCACGAGGATTTTTTTTACATAATATTTATTTAAATTTTTTTCAAGAGGTTTTTTTTTTATACAAAATGTTTACTTAAATTTTTTTGATGATTTGTTTTGTACATAATGGTTATTTAAATTTATTTCACGAAGTTTTTTTTTATACATAATTTTTATTTAAATTTCTTTCATGAGATTTTTTTATATATATTATTTATTTAAATTTATTATACGGGTTTTTCAATTCCTTCTATTAGTTCACCCTGTCCCTATATATATCTTGTTCAAATTTTCAATCTTTCATAAAATACTTTTTATTCATCCTCTCAAGTTCAAATGCATTTTTTTTGAACTTTTAATGGATGACACTGGATGTTCATACAGTTTTTTCAAATATTAATTCAGTAATTAAATTTAATTCATTAATTTTAGTTTTTTGAAAATTTAAGTTGCATGTATCTACCAATAGATGGCGCCAAATAAATTTAAAAGAATGAATGAAAATTATTTATAAAGGACTTTCTGTAATATAGTGAAAAAAAAGTAGGAATTGACTTTAAAAAAAAAAATTTTTTTTTATTACTTGTTTTTTAAGATTGCTGTTATGCGTTTTGTTCTATTCGAAAATCGAGCATTTTTGAAGGAATCGGAGTCAGGAGTCGGTACAAAAATCCGACTCGTGCCTCCTTCATAAAAAGAAAAAAAAATGTTTTTCGAAATTCTGAGAATTCACGCGAATTCAGTCATGAAAATTAAATGTTAAGGAGGCGATTTAATTGTATCCTCCAATAATATATCAGCTAACACAGATAGTTATTACTATAGCACAAAACCAAGTAAGCGTTGGGAGAACTTTCTCGGCACTGAGATTTCTAAAAAATCGAAAGAAAATATTACAGAAGCCATTTTATTTTTAAAAACAAGTAAGATTTAATATATTACAAATATTTGTGATTATCCCTGTGATTAAAATGCACAATTTTTATTTTATTTGTCCTCAACTGTTCTATACTTTGTTATCTGTTAATTGAGTACTCTTATTTTTATGTGATATGCATACTTTTATGATATGATGTCTTTTAAGTTAGTGCAAATATTATCAATGGATAATATTTACACTAACTTAAACTTCATATATATTTCACGTTTTTAAAAAATACTTTGTAATACTAAAACTTTCTTACAGGTTTATGATTTTATTTTTTTCTTTTTGATTTGTAATATATTTTTTTCCGCTGAATTTCTAGTTTATATTGCACTATTTTAATGTTTAATACTTAAAATAAATATTTGCTTTTCGCTAACCGAATTATTTATTTTTTAAAAAAAAAAAAAAAAAGTCGTAAATTTTGACTAAAAGAACTTGAATGTCAATATGCATACCTAATACAAATAATATTTTTTTAAATAATAAATAAATAATAATTAAAGCATTTTTATTACTTTTAAAAGTTTATGCACCTCATTTATTTTTCAAATATAAATTTGTACTAATATTGTAATATATTTAAAGAAATCATAAAATATTGCATTGTTAAAAAAAAATTAAGATTAATTTTGGAAAATATAATTCTAGCAACATTTTTTTAAACAGAAGGGGCCGACTGGATTGGGGATTGATAAAACGCATTTTTGTTTGTAATGTTTTTTTTTTTTTTCTGCATCGTTGATGTTAGTTTCTGTAAGTTATAAAGTAATTTATTCGCATATTTCTTGCTGAGTGATTCATATTTTATTCCTTGCTCTCTGATGATTCGTTCATTTTGTTGTCAACGTGTACAATATGAATGCTTGATAACAGAAATGAAAAAAAAAAAATTTGTTATTAAATATTTTATTTGTAATTCTCTTTTTTTTAACGACATTATCATTATTTAGTTTGTTATTAAATCTTTACCTCTCCTTTATGTTCAATCAGTACTAGTTTATAAACGTTGAAAATAGAATTTTTATAAGGAATTTTTATAATTGATGTTCTTATTTTTTATTTATTTTTTTAAATTTCTACTTAAATACAATTTTAAAATTTTTTTTTAATAATTATTTAATTATTTTTTAACTTTTTTTTTCCAAATGCCAGAAATTAGCTTTCAATTAGTCATTGATTTTCAAACTCTCCTATGTTTCTATACAATATTATTGAAATTTTCAATTGTGAAGCATAAACTAGAAAGCAATTATACAAATAATCTGAAATGAAACCCGACTCGTGGCTGAATGGCAACGTGCGCCGCTGGTGAGCATTAGGGCTGAGGTTCCATCCGCTGGTGACATTATTGTAGACACTGTTTCAAAAAAAGAGGAGGCATGATGGCTTTTGTGATGTTTAGCATCTTGTCTCGTTCATCAGACTACCTAGTGAGAGTTTTCCGTATTTTCTCCCTTTTGATACACAAATGCAGAGTAGCCCCTTAAAAGTAGTCCCAGGAAATTCTGTCTTCTTTCTTCAACGTCACTGAACCAAGTCAAATTCTTACCTTTGGATATTCCATCACAACAGAAGTTGCCCTTTCCCTCCATCCATGAGTAAATTACTCATAGGGTGTCCGTCCCTGCACTTCAGGACACTGAGGATTAGACACAGCAACATCCGATATGAAAGACAGAAACATGCATACACATGCACATAGATACAAATGCAAATACGAGCGCATGCGCATAATTATACAAGCACATACATGCATATGCATGGACCTGCACAGATATACACATCCATATAAATGTATACACATGTGCGTGCACAAATATGCATATGTATATTCATGCACATGCATATCTATACACATGCATATATATACATATACGAGTACATGTACATACTTACACAATCACATATATAAATATATGTACATTTATACAAATATATATGCGCATGCATACGCATATACATAAATACGCACACACAGGAACACAAATATATAACCGTTCAAGGTATACATGCACGTACACGACCATATATATATATGTGCACAAACACATGCATGCGCACAAATGCGTCCATGCGAGCAAATTGCAAGTATACATATCCACATACAATCACACGCACACATTATGTATATACATGCACAAAATCACACATATATACACATGCATAAAAGCTCAAATACACATGCAGACCCATATACAAATACATATGTGCACAAACATACATGCCTACATGCTGACTAAGAAACAATAAATATATGCACACTATAAACGCTATTTGCATATATCCACATACTAACAGACGCGCACATACACACACGCATTCAAATGCATTTGCATACATATGTAAATAAATATGCGCTTATTGCTGAAGGTGCAATCATAATCATGCTTTCTGAAAAAATAAAAATTAACGTAGGCATATTTAAGTATACATCTTTACCCATACCAGCATAATACTACTCATACAAAAATACATATTTAGACATACATATGCATGAATGTCTGTTTAAAAAATACACATATACAGGTATAAACATATAAATGAAATCCTAATTTTGTAGAGTTTGGTTTGCAAAAGGGTGTATTTGACTTGCCAAACCTGTATATGCATATATACTGCCCAACACTATGTAGGTAGCCCAAAAAATACGCAAATTTCGGGGAATACGCAGCTGAGCAAGTTATGCAGATGATCCAAAGTGCAAGTTGATCACATGATTATAGAAAATAAAAAAGGTAAGAAAAAGGCGTGCAAACCAAGAGTGCTACACTCTTTCGAATATGGAATCCAGAATTTTGAGAAGTTCTACGATTCAGGAGACCGTGTGGATTAAGAGTTGTCTGGACGACAATATCGAAAGCAGTTCCGGCAATAGGACGATTTTACGAGTGGGCAAACTGTATGCTTCGAACAGCAAATTACACTTACCGTTGTATCTCTGCTAAAATGCAAGTAGGTGTGTTCCCTGTGCATAGAATTTAGGCCAGATAGATCAAAGAACGAAATATGAATCATCACGAAATACTAGGTTCACATAGACTAACAAAAAGCACGGATCCACGAATCCGAAAAGAAGTGGGGGTGACTGCTCTCGACATTCTACGAAATGTGCAGGAAATTAGGACACGCCAAAATCTAGGAGAACAGTTTTAGGATGACTGGCATATAACGGCTTGGACAAAAGTCGCCCTTTACAAAGACTTTCAACGACGCCAAGGACTGAGATGGTATCGGTAACTAGATATCTGGATGATTGAATGGCACAATGTGGCAAGTCTCGATTCTGTTTGTCTGATGATGGTCGCAGAATGAAAGTCTGGAATTGTTGGGGAGACAGTGCCAATCCGACAACTATTGTTGAACGTCATACCGCTCCTCATCGTGGAATAATGATTCGGTGGGCCATCAGACATGATAGTAGATCAGCCTTGGCTCGCATGAGAGGCACATTGAAGGCACGACGATGCGTTGATGAGAGGCAGCAGCCGGTTGTGCTGTCTTATGGTCAGTGGCTACAAAATGGTATTTTTCATGAGAAAAACGCGAGACGACACCCGAAATTCATCCGTGAGCAAACTTTGCAGCGTCCCCAGTTGCTTCTTTGACCTGCAGTGTCTTTTGAACTGCCACCGATCGAGTATATCTGGGACGTGATTGTGGAAAACGGCTGAGAGCACATAGACTTCCATCCCTCAGGATATTATCCACGCATTATCGAATATGTACCTCGTAGTGTTGCTGGTCGCGAGAAATGCTCCTACTCCTTACAAACCCATCCTGAATATTTCATTGTTGTATATAACTATTTCCTTGTAAAACTTAGACATATATTCTTTGAGATCTGTTACTTAAGATACTTTTAAATGATCAGGCTAAATTTTTTTTAAGAGATTGCTTTCTATAAATTATAATTTATTTAAGTGCTCTGCTGATTTTAAACAAATGCCTTTGATTTCATTAAGTTTCGTTGATGCATTCTGAAAAAAAAAAAGTTTTGATTTAAAAGAAACACCAATTATATGTAAAATTCATAGTTTCTTGTTTTTTTTAATATTTTTGCTATTTAATAGAATCACTTTTTTAAAGATAATTAAACTTTTCGTTCGATAAAATAATAACACACTAGAGTTATATCAAATAGATCTTTTTCTTGTCGCACACAGAAAAAAAAATACAATTTTTAAAAGCATTTCTCGTCACGGCAGAATGATTACGAAAGTTCTTTATTGTAGTTTGATTAATAAGAAAACAATTTCGGGGAATTTGGAATAAGCAAAAAAATTTCAAAGAAATCCGTGGAATAAATATTTCAGGTCCTTTAGTTTATTGGGATTGTTTTCAAATAATTGATAAAATTACGTCTTCCTAGAAATTGCTTGATTATTTAGAAATTACTTTATCTTCCTGGAAAAGTTGCTGGAAACATTCTTTGTGATTTCAGCAATCGATTTCAGATTAAAAAGAGATTAATTATTTAGGAAATCAACAATTACATCCGAAGTAAGCATGTGTTTCTGTGTCATATCTGTTAACAACAAAATAAAATTCAAAACAGCTTTTAAAGAAGAGTTCTATTTTTTTAAAGAAATAAATTGAGTAATTTTAATACTATTTTAAAGTAAAATAATAAAAAATTTTACCTTCATATTGAAATATAATCTTTTTTTAAAAAAAATTAATAAACGAGGCATCCTAAAAAGTAATACAATCATCATGAAATTTTTCTCATGCAGATTCATTTATATTAATTATGAAATGGCTATAATTTCTCAGCGAATGAATATTAATTTCGATCTCTGTGTGTGTTTCTACAGCGCAACTAGCATCATATAAACAATTGTTGACGGGGTTTTTTCTTGTTGTTGAAGTTCTTGTTCCCGGAAGGAAAAACCAATTATGCCGTTACGACATTGTCGAAGTCATTATAAGACATTTCACGACTTTGAACACTGTCGCATGGTCAGTATGCAATAAACTGGCCGATCTTTTATGGCGATAGGCTACTACTTACACATTAAGAGCCCTATTATGCAAAGGTACTGATAGCAATGATTACTGCAAAGATTTCGACACTTGCACCAAGTGCTCCTCTGAGCAGGCTTCACCATCTCACATATTGGCGTGCCTGGGGCTCAGATGTCAGGATCTCATTGACAGTCCGTTGATGGTCTTGGACTTTCTTCGGGTATTTGGATTCATGGACCTAGTCTAGCCCCGCTGGACTTTGGGGATAGGCGAAGAAGTAGAAGAAGATGATTACTTCAACAAGCTCATTGGCTGAATGAAGTCTCTGGAAGACCAAGCAATGCGAATGCGAGAGAAGATCGGATGATTCTGCGACGGACAAGAAGTGCCAACTGAGCTACAACATCATTGTTCACCAATGTGCTTTTTCATATCACTCGAGGTATTCTCCATCATATAATATACTGTAGACTCGTTCATATCACTCGCGGTATTTCCCATCATCCAATGTGCTGTAGCCTCTTTCACATCACTTTCGTTATATTCCACCATTCAATGTGTTGTAGCCTCTTTCGTATGAACTCGTGGAATTTTCCACCATCTCATGACTCTTGGTTGAAGAGGGGTAGGCTCACGGCCGCTTTTTAAGATTCTGACTCCACAACGTCGACTAAGTCGTCTGGTGTGAAGTTGGGGCTAATCATCACGGCTATCAACAGATTGGCATCACATATTATTCACTGATAAATCCTGCTTCTGTCTTGGAGCAGATGACTTTCAAATTCGTGTATAGAGATGTCAGAGTCATCTATTCCAATCAGCCTTTGTTTAACAAAGGAACACATCTATTACTTCTGGTGTGATCATATGGACAGTTCTTTTACTACATCTAGTCGTCTTTTGCCTCTCTGTGTATATTTTTAATAGCTAATTATGTCATGGAACATGACACTGGGTCATTTTTTTTAACAAGAAAATACAAAGCTTCATATTATTTGCATATTTCTGGATCGCTTCCGTGATGTTAATACTCTTTCTTGGCCAACAAATTTCCCAGATCTTTCTCAAAATGTGTGGAACAGGATAAGCTGTAAGATTCGGAAACCTCAAAATATTGCGCATCTGGGACAACAATTGCAAAATACCTGCCAAAATTGTGGTTAGAAATCTTTATTATTCCTATACAACAAGCAATTTTTTAAAATTTTATTTGCAAAATTTTATCAGTCAAACACTTTTGAGAAAAAATATCGCTTATTTTACACATTTATAACATAGCTTTTTGCTTGTGACAAAATTTTAATTTAAAAAATAACATTTTGAAAGAATTCTTTTAGTTTTTATCTTTCGTCAATTTTTAAGCGAATGTTATACTTCATAATTCAAGAAAATGTTTAAGATATAATACAAAAGGAATATAGTTAATTACTTTATTTATTATTTTATATTGTAAGATAATCATAATAATATAAATTTTTATAACTGGAAAAATAACTGACCAGACATTTTAAAAAGCCACGGATTTGGTTTGTCGCACTACGGTTATTTTGCACGCACTTTAGGCTAATTATACATGGACCTACAGTTTAATGTGGATGCCGAACTACCAATAACCATCCATACCACAGGTAAGGTACGAACCTGAAGCCTGTGGTACCAATCGCCAGAGCTCTAGCCATTTGGCCATCAGGCTGCTGAAACTCCACTGAGAAATTTAAATTTTTGATAATGATAGACAATGTAAGATATAAAGTGAGACGTGTCTCCAAAAATATTAACTAATAATAATAAATGAACAGCTGAAAATTTGTCTTGTTCAAAGTATTATCCTTTTTTATTCAATCCATGCTGTGATTGGCATCGCTAATTGTGTTCTTGAATCATAATATTATTTTCGTATCAAATTGTACATGAATACTTTTGAATATTTTTCTTAAAAGAACCTATTATATGTCAATAATAAAAAAATATATAACTAAAAAACTTCTCAGTTTAATCAGTTTTTTTTTATTTTTAATTCTATTTCGAAAATGTTTAATATATCCTAATTTACTTATTACTAACCCTCAATTAAAAACAAACTGAATAAAGAATTTAATTCTGATAAGAATTTAAAGTAATTCTTAAAATTACATAGGTATATTCCATAACTAGTACACGATGTACTAGTTATGGAATACACGATGCACTATTACACGTTACCTCTCTTCCCTATATTTATCATAAAACTTAGAAAAATGTATTGGAACCAATAAAGTATTTTATTTATAATAGTATTAGTATTAGTATTAGTATTAATATTAGTATTATCTTTATTAGTATTTTATTATTTTATTAAGGTTTTTTTGTGGTTGTTGTTCGCTTTGATTTTCCTAAAAAATTTTTTTTACTAAAAATACTGAACTGAATACTTACAATTATGTTTGTTTTTTCAAAAGTCTAAGTGATTACTTCTAGGCATCTAAAGGCAGGTTACTATATCATCGTGATTGGCATCGATTCAATAGCAATCACGAAGATATCAATGGCAAAATTCCATTCTTTAAATATACACTCATGTCCATAAATTAAGGATAATGAAGTTCAGGGAAAGAAAGAGACAGAAGCAAAACAAATTTGACTTATTTGTAAAGTCTATTTATTAAACAAAAGGTAAAGAGCAAAAAGGATGCTATATGTTTGACATAATTAATAAAAATTGCGATTTTTACTCCCGGGAGCAAATTTTAAAAAAGAACCTATTTACAAAAAAACAGTATAACATGGTTAGTATGATGGTTAATATGGAGTATGTCTCCCGGACGATGCAATACAGGCCTTACAACGCCCAGGCATGCTGAGTATCAAATTATCAATCTGATCTTGGGAATATTACACCACTCATCAAGCAATACCCTCCGAAGTTCCGGTTGACAGGTGGGAGGGGGTTGACGGGCTGCAATTCGTCGGCCAAGCATATCCCACACATGCTCTATTGTATTCAAGTCCGGTGAGTATGCTGGCCAATCCATACGGGTGATATCCTCCAATTGAAGGCATTCGTCTACAATGTTTGCACGGTGAGGACGGGCGTTGTCATCCATAAACAAAAATTCAGCACCCATGGCGCCCCGAAACAAACGTACATGTTGTTCCAGAATGACATCCCGATAGATGTGGCCTATCATCGTTACACTCTGAACATGCAGGTCAGTTATGGAACCAAGAATAATTCCTCCCCAAACGAGCCATCCTGCACCACCGTAACGGTGTCGTTCAATGGTGTTCTCTTGGTGGTAACGGGTACCTGGCGCTCTCCATATGAAAGTCCGGCGAGAATCAGACTGCAAACTAAAACTGGATTCGTCGGAAAACATCACACCAGACCACTGTTGCGGTGTCCACAATGCATGCTCTCTACTCCAGGTTAATCGCAGGCGACAGTGAGTTGCGGTAAGTGGAACACATCTGACAGGCCTACGAGCATATAGACCAATGTGCCCTAAGCGTCTGTATACGGTCTGCATTGAAACGGTCGTACCGGTAACTGAAGAGATCTGACGAGACAGGTCTGATGCTGTGCTCCGTCTGTTTCTTTTGGCAGTAACTGCTAAATACCGGTCCTCATTCGGCGTTGTAACTCGGGGGCGACCTGTGTTGTAACATCTACTCACATTACCATCATCTTGGAATCGTTGCCAAAGCCTGGAGATGACACTCTGGGCGATTCCAAGTTCCTCGGATACTTCCAGCTGGGTACGTCCATATTCCAGTCGTCCGATAATTCTACCACGTAAAAAATCATTCAAATGCTTCCTTTGTGCCATAACTATGCGGTTATTGCACTGAAAGGCTTTTAAAACGCTTGTGAACAATTTTACTTCTTTGCCACCATTCCTTATATACCCCTCTCTTACACTCTCGTCATTGTGACGTACTATCCGCGCCATCTGGTGGTTTCCTGTAATTTGCATATTCTTCTTCAAGATGTGTGTGATAATTCTACAGGTGAAATTTTTATTTTAGAGTTCAATTTCTGTGTGATTCTGAATTATCCTTAATTTATGGACATGAGTGTACTTAAGATGGTACACTATCATACAATTTGCCAATATGTTTCGGTCTAATCGGACTGGGTGAGGGGACGTTTTCTTGACTTTCCTCATATAAAACATTAATGTAGACCAGTTATCCTTTAGAAAACGACCGTTTTTTTGCAAGAGTGAAACAAACTTTTTTTTATACAATTTGGGTAAGATTGAAACTGTAATATTAGAGACCAATGATATTACAATCAAATGACCATTATTAAAAATGTATTTCAACAAATTTTTTTTCAAATTATTATTCTGAATCTTTCCATATCTTTCTCAAGTTAAATCTATTTTTATAAAATTAATTTGTTTTGACAGATAATTTTCCTGTTAAATATGAGCTATCTCTTTCTCAGCTTTTCAGAGAATCTGCTTGTCGAATTGGGTAGGTCAAGACCTTACCAGTTACGCATTAAACACACACACACGTTTCTTTCTTTTATTATAGAAAAACATGATTTTTAATTTTTATTCATGGGATGAACTTTTTGTTTCCGTAAACAAGCATAATTAATTAAAATCTCCTCCAAAAAGTTTTAACGGTAAAATGCTTAATAATGCTTTTCGCTGAGTTGTTCATTTTCCGATGGATACTTAAAATAGACTCTGTGGTTGTTGAATATGTTTACAACTTTAAAAATGTGAGCTTAATCTTTCTTTTTTAACATATTTAATATAAATTAAGTATAGTGATTGTTACTTTCTCTGATTGCCACTTTTCAAGAGATCTCGCGAATAACATTGATATGTTGTTCTCTATAACATAACAGTTGGGCTGACATGTTCGTAGGCTCACACATAGATGGCGCTAATAGTATTAAATCCATATGATTTTTAGTTAGCCCTAACCTTCAGAAAACACGCGTATAAATTTCACAGCTGTTGCACTATTAGTATGTGAGTTATAGTATTTTTAGTGAAGTAATAGCATTTTTAGTGTTCACCACGTGCAGTCCACTCGATTGACTGTCGATTGGACTCCGGTGTGAAATGATGGAGCCGTGTTTCATCCATTGTCAAATGTCGTCGCAAAAATTCGGATTTATTAAGACTGAACAGCTCCAAACACTGCTTAGAATCATCAATTCATTGTTGGTTTTTTGGTCGATTGTGAGCTCGCGCGGCACCCACTTTGAACAGAGCTTTCGCATATCCAAATATTCATTCATGATATGTCCAACACGTTCCTTTGATATCTTTAGGGTCTCATCTATCTCAATCAACTTCACTTTACGGTTATCAGAAATTATTTTGTGGACTTTTTTGATGTTTTCGTCGGTAACAGCCTCTTTGGGGCGTCCACTGTGCTCATTTCGCCTCGTTTAAATTTAGCAAACCATTTCTCTACGGTTAATTTTCCTGATGCAAAGTCCGAATAATGTTTATCAAGCCAAGCCTTGGCTTCAATAGTATTTTTTTTCGCCAAAAAGCAATGCTTTATTAACACACGAAATTCCTTTTTATCCATTTTTTCAAACTAACAAAAGTTGATTCACTAAAAAAGCTATAACTCACATACTAATAGTGCAACAGCTGTCAAATTTATACACGTGTCTTTTGAAGATTAGGGCTAACTAAAACTCATATGGATTTAATACTAGTAGCGCCATCTATGTGTCAGCCTATGAAGTTTTCAGCCCAACTGTTATTTATTATAAATTAAGCGATAATAGTGATAGTGATTGTTACTTTCTCTGATCGCCCCTTTTCAAGAGATTTCGTGAATAACCTTGATATTCTGTTCCAATTTATAACGCAATAATTGTCTTTTTCGTTCTGTATATTATTTAAAAAAAATTTTTAACATTAATTTAGTTTTATTAAGTGAGAACATCTACCACATTCTACCCTATTAGTGTTTTTGTGTCTATATTACTCTACATAAATTCATATATATTGTAGGGTCATTGATTTATAGACTGCATTGGCGAAAACAATATGAATTTAACAGTAACAAAGATTTATTTAAAAGAACCAAGTCAACTAAGCCAAGTTCGGCAAGACAGAGTTCCGAGAGCTAAAGTACCAACAAGCGAACCGACAAACAAAAATCGAAACCAAATATACTTCGAGGCTTTGAAATATTTATTCCAAAATTTTAATATATTAGTAACATAAATATAATTTTCAACACAATAATACAAATAAATATAATTTTCAACACAATTCTTAGTAAAAAAATGCGGGAATATTACAGTATATGAAACATTTTACATTGCAGTATCATTAATTGATAAATCCCTTATATTTGAAATGCTAGGCTTAAAAAGTCAATGTAGTGTTTTAATTATAACAACTCTTATTTTCCCATTATTACTTCTTGATAATATCTATATCTATATAATTCATAGATTATTTATTAATAATCTATGAACATTTAGGTAACTTATCTTTTTTAATCAACACAAACGAGCCTAGTTTGACATTATTATTCTCAAATAACCATTTACTTCGTTCCTGTAAGTTTCTCAGATAATCTATACCCATTTTTTCCAAATGATTTGATTAATTTTGACGGCTCTTTGCTAACGTGAAATGCCTATTATCTGCAAAATCTGAAGTACAAATTTCAAGAATACTATTAATAGGGCATCCTATAAAAAAATAAAAATAAATAAATAAAATGGCCAGGTTACGAAATCAGTTGGATGGTAAGAAAGAGGCAAAAGAGACCTACTATTTAAAACTTCTTCAATTTGGTTAATGACCGTTAAAAATTCCTCTAATGTCAATTTTAAATTTACTACAGTTCTTTTTAAGGGATGTTCGAATGATTTCATTCCAGCCTCCCACACCCCCTCCAAAATGGGGGGGGAGGAGGAGGAGGAAGGAAATTCCAATGAATGAATTCATTAGCAAGAAAATGATGTCAAATGATCTGAAGTTTTAACGAGATTACATAATTTCTTCATTCCGAAATGAGTAGCATTGTCTGGAAACGTGGGAGAACAAATAGCGCGTCTTGCGAAAAACTCTTTCCACTGTGTAGTGATCAATGAAGCACTTGTTAAATTTATTACACTTCCTAAATAAATTACGCTTGAAGCGTTTATAAATATATCGTAAGTCAAACAAAAACTGAAGCATATATTTTATTGAGAACAATTTTTATGTCGATTTTTATATTTAATGAAGAAAGGGCCACATAGGGCCTGAATAGCCGAGTGTCTAGAGCTCTGGCCCTCGGTGCCACAGGTATTGGTTTCGATTCCCGGCGATGCCATGGATGTTTGTAGTGGTTCAGAATCCACTTTAAGCCGTAGGTCCCGGTCTAATATGACTGTAAAAGCGTCATGGAGCAGAAGTCAGACTTCTACCTACGGGTGCTCCATCAGAACAGAAGCTGCACCCCTCTTCCCTCCTTCCATAAGGGCTACGACAACAACAAAGGGCCACATAAATTAATTCAGGTTTTGACAAATGTTGGACTGAAAATAACTCTTTATTTAAGCAAAGAAGCTCAATTTGTTCCTCAATTGATTCCTGGTATGGTTTTGGTTTTTAAAGCAAACGACATCGTCATGAACAGTTTTGCGAGCATTATTTCTGAAGTCCAATGACCAAAATTCTTGTCGAACACAATGGAATGAAAGTTTGTGCACTAACATATAAATTTCGTAAATGGAAGTGTTGGAAAATTAAAATAGTTAATTCATGATATTAAAACGGGAGGCTTCTGACTGCAGGACATATTCCAATAGCTTATTCTATTTAGAATTACCACTCTAAGTAGTCCATTGTTATCCCAAAAGGGATTTAAATTACTTACTTGACTTTCTCCTTTATTCTGTAAGGTCTTAACTTCCTTATTGAACGCTATTACCTGAACTGATTCAATGAGGGTTAGTTAGGCATTCTCATGGTTTTCCACGGCTAGCTCTCTGGCCTTTGGTACCACAGGCTTCAGGTTCGAATCCTACCGGTGGCAGGGATGTTTATTAGTGGTTCGGAATTCACGTTAAACTGTAGGCCCTTGGTCTAATTAATCCTAAAGTTCGCACAAAATGACCATAGAGCGACAAACCAAAATAAATCTCGAGTTTTCCGTAATATTCGTAATAAATCTCTTTGAACTGGGTCAATTGAAATTTGATGAAACGTTTGTTTGATGTCTGTTGCTAAAGCAACTTTATGTTTTCGAAATTGAACGATTAAATCAAAAATATCTTGACTTCTCCTGCGAGTAAAATATTATTTAAGCGTCTACCTAAAGAAGTACTGGATGAAGCATTAAATACAACTTAATTAATACAACTCTCTCTACAACTTTGTGGATGTCTTTTCTGGTTTGAAAATTCCACGATGAGGCATGTACTAAGTTGCAATAGCTGAATCGTAATCTCTAATTTTCTTTCCATGATTCAAATCTTCATACTCATTTATGAAGTTAGTATAAAGCTGTTTAATTCTTGTTGATGTTGTTACATATAGCTTTATTAGAACTCAATCCATACAAATTTGGGCTTTTACCATAGAAACAAAAAGAGCATATAAACAAACCAAAATTACAAAAGGAAAAGACCAGACAATCTTAACAAAAATAACCCAAAAGCCTTAAAAGCAGTTAAAAACAAGTTAAATGTCTTAAGGATAAAAATTTTAAAAGCGAGAAGCACCCTAATAAAAGTCCGTGGGGCCAGGACATATTTTTTCTGGCCCTCCAGTAAATAGTACACAAATCACCATTTTGTTGTAAGTCCAATAAGGAGCAAACAAGTAGATGAGCCTTATTCATTTTTTCTTTCTTACATAAAACACATATATCAGAACTGTTTGATTCTTGTGTCTGTATTCAGTATTTTCTCCTCTATATTCTATGAATCACCTAAAGCAGGGGTCTCCAAACTACGGCCCTCCAGTGTCATCAATCCGGCCCGCGACAGCGAATGGCTTATTGTTGCTGTAATAAGTTGCATAAAAAACACAGAAAGATAATAACTCGGTTTTATTGACTTGCTTGGTAAAGCTTAATGATAAGCATAATACACAGAAAATTTAACTTAAGCATAACAACTAACAAATAATTGAAATGAATCTCGGGGTATCCACTTGCAAAAAAATACTAATGAGATTTAAGTAAATGGGATTTTTCACTGACAGTAGTTTGTAGTTAGCAAGCGTATGCTCGCTCAGAGCGCATACTCAGCGACTGGTCTAGAAATTCTAGATAACGGCAGAAAAATTAAAACGGTTTTGGCCCTTGGTACTTACTGGAGTAAACAGTATGGCCCTAAGGCTGGAAAGTTTGGAGACCCTGACCTAAAATACGGATTTCTTCGTCATTAACAGACATTTTTACAATGTACCGACAACTTTCACGACGTTTTTGTGTTCTTTGATAATGTAGTAAACAAGAATATTCTTCTTTTCTCAAAATTCTATTATTACGCATTTCTTCGATTTTCCAAAATTTTCTGACACAAAATTTTCTGCTTGAAAAATTAAACCACAGTTTTTTTGGCTACTAGAGGTAAATAAAAAAAAATAATAATAAAAAAACCCTAGATCTGTAAATGTTATAGACGGCTGGTGTTTTCTTTTTTTTTATTATGTCAAAGAAAATCTCTCTGCTTCAAGGATAATAACCAGTTTACCAATCTTATTGAACTCTGAATATGCTGATAATGAATGATCAGCAGATTAGTATTAATATTTAAACATTAATATTCTCAACATTGAATATGAAAGGTACTGAACGAACAAAATCTGTAATTTTAGGTAATCAGTGTGTATAGAAAAATACAAGCCTCTATTATAAATTATGGTATTAGTTTTAAATTTAATACTTGATCGACCAATTCCGATTATTGGCATATTTATATTTTCTTTTTGCAATTCTAAATTTAAAAACTAGAAGATTTCTGGGTGAACCCAAGTGATACTCCAGAGAAATATATATGCAGATATAAAAATAAATGTAGTTACTCTTTTTCTTATCCATTTTTCCATTCAAAGACAGTTTTCCCTGCAAACAACTAATCTTTATGTTTTTGTTTTTTTCTTCTTTCTTCGTATAGAAAATCGTCAAATAGGCATAATGAGCCAATGAAAGTTTTCAAGAAACTATGTTTGGTCGCTCTACGGTTTTTTTTTTTTGGGGGCAGTTTAGATTAATTAGACCTGGACCTAGAGTTTAACGTGGATTCCGAACCACTAACAAGCATCCATGCCACCTCCAGGTTCGAACCTGAAACCGGTGGTAACAATGGCCAGAAAGCTAGCCAACTGGCCATCAGGCCGCTCCTAAGAAGCTAAGAGCGGTAACTTCCATGTTTGGCTGCTAAGAGCGCTAGCGTCTATTTAATTTTCAATGTTAAAAAATTTCCCTTGCAGTCTCTGAGATTCCGCCGTCATTTAGTAGTAGTCTGTGGGATAGGACATATGGATATAAAACTGTTGAGGTGTTAGTAACGGATGCTCATTTTTAGAAATTTGTAAATAGTGCACTTAGAGTTATTTATTGGTTTTTAAATGTTTCTTCAAAAAGTTTGAGAATCACTAGGCCATAAAGTTGGCTTGGCTTCCACTATCTAACAGACCACGGCCTTGAGAAAAAAAAAATTCCTTTTGAGGACTTTAAAGCTAAACAAAAGCAGTGGCAAGAATTAGAATTTCATTTCTGTATGAATTAGTATTTGAAAATACATGTGAGTATGCTGTTTCAGCTGTTTTTAATTTTCATTCCTCTAGTTGAAGCAAATAGTCCTTGAGAATTTGTTGGAAAAGCAGATACCAACATTGGCGAACTTAATTCAATGTGATAATCTTTTGGGGCCTAATGGTCGAGTGACTAGCGCTCTGGCGCTCAGTGCCACAGATTTCAGGGTCGAGTCCCAGCGGGGCCATAAATATTTGTAGTGGTTCTGAATCCACTTTACACCGTAGGCCCCGGTCTCATATGACTGTAGAGCATTGGGTGTAGGGTTGGTAGATAACATCGCAATCTGCCAATAGGCAGACGGCCTTGGCCTACCATGAGGCTGTTGCGCCACTGATGATGATGATAAGTTTTTGAATTAAGATGTGGCATTTACATTGACAAAAACTTCTGGTAAATTTAGAAACACATGAATTTAATTTGGGAGAATCATTTATATTATTTAATAATTTAAGTAAAGCTGATATTTTTTTTAACGGTATCAAATCCATATAAGAAAGTCCTTTTAAGAAATGTCCAACATTTGTAAAGTAAATTTCACACAATACATAATTAAGAGTATCATATGTCAAAATGAAGCTTTTAGTTTTATTTTTTCCTAAAATTTGACATATCCGTAGAAGTAATTCCAAAAATTTATCCCATTCAAATAATTTAATTGTAGCTAAGCTCGTTTCAAATTGTTTAATTGTTGTTTTCTTATCCAATTTTTTTTTAAACAATTATATTTATTAAAAACTGATGTAATAGATAATTGGTTTACAATTTCATCAGTTTTAAGCCTCGTAAAAATTCGATTTAAAGTGTAAATTAGTTTTCTTAAATTTTTAAAGGATTCCACAAAAATTATTTTCCAAATTTAAAACATTCATAATGAAATTATTAATAATAAAACGAATATTTTCATATCTATCTCTTAAAATGTTCATCAAAGATTCAAAAGTTTCTTTTGAAGTTTCAATATGTTTATCATCATTCTATAAAGTTGAACGTAAATAAAACAGTTTTTTTTTTTGCATATCAATTAATGAATAATTATTCGTTATGAAACAATCGAATTATATAGGGGCTAGATGGCCGAAGGGCTTGCGGTCTGGCGATCGGTACCACAGGTTTTCGGTTCGAGTCCGGCGGTGTCATGGATGTTTGTAGTGTTTCGGAGTCCACTTTAAACAGTAGGTCCCGGTCTAATAGGATCGTAGAGCGTTGCGGGGGTAGTGTTACTCACGTCCGTAGTATATCTTCAAGCTACACGTGTCCTCTGGGTAGTGCTAAATGAGTAACGTCGGTGCAGACCTTGCTTATGGCATAAAGATAAGTGTCTAAGCATTTGCCAGCTGTATTAGAAAAATTTATATATGTAGTTTGTTAGTTAGTGTAATATATATATATATATATGTTACACTAACAACAAAGTCGTACAATTGATTTTAATATTGTACAACATTGATATTAAGGTTTCAACGTTACCAGATTTTACTACTAGAATATTGTGATGTTAATCTACTACAGAGCAGAAAATTGATTTAATTAAGAGAGCTGATTCATATTTACGTTTTATATGAAGAAAATTAGAAATCAAAAATAGAATATGGTATATACATTTAAATACAATATATATATATATATATATTATAATAAAATAAAAATATATTATTAAAAAATTTCAAATATTAGAAATGCGGCTGATAGAAATATCATATTAATTGAACTTTATTTAACAGTAATTAAGAAAATAACTGGCCTCGATTTTTAATTCGTAAATAAAAAATATTAATAGAAAATCTGTTTAAGATAAGTGCCCAGTAAAATTAAACAGAAATGTAAACATATGCTTCGGAATTCCCGATCGGAAAGAACGTTTTTAACAGCTGCAGTGAACTCGGGGAACTATTTTTATCGAGCGGCTTTATATTCCTCCGCCACGGATGCTCTGCAGCTCACTTCCTGTCCACTCCGCGGCAAAAATCGGAGTTGTTGTTGTGTTTGTGATGTGAATCGTTTGGAGTTAGAAAGGGGGGGAAAGCAGCGTAGAGCTGATTATAGCTTCCCGGGTTGAAAATCCAAAACAAACATGGGAATTGTCATCAAAGAGTATGCTCGAAGGTAGCCCTGAAGAGTAAGTAAGGTTTTAAATTTAAAAAAAATTATATATATATTCTTAAGAATAAAATTCATTGATGCTTTGGTAGGCTTAACATTAGCTAGCCTCGTAAAAATAGGGGGTAATGTTTGGGAAATATCGTTCATTCATTACTTAAAAACCATTCACTTAAAATTTGTGGAGTTAAAGTGAAGTTAATCCCGGTTGTTTATATTTGTGTGAATGGTTTCTATTATTTTGAATAGTTTCGAAATAAATATGGCTACATATAAGAACTTTTTTTTATGCTTGTAGTTTGGCATATTCAGTACAATAAAAAAAGAAGAAAGTCTCATGAATGAATTTCACTATGGCGTAATCTTAGTGACAGATAGTTTGTACAACTTGACAAATCTTTAAGTTGAAACTAAGTTGTAAAAGGTTTCATTTATCGAGTAAGCCTTGATATATAATTTACATGTGTGACTTTCGTATGTCAAAAATTGTGAAACATATTGTTTTGATTTTTATTCTCACTTTTCTTAATGTTTTTATGAACGTAAAATTGATTTATTTTCTTGTGATGGGAAGGAAAAATAATTTTTTGAAATAAATTGTTTCTATTTTATTTTTAATATTTTGAGAGTGTTACTGTAAAATTTAATTTGAATTACCTTTACTCTTTCGTAGCGTTTTATTTATCTTTTCGTTACAGAGCGCGGTAATCTTTTATCTGATCGATTAAATAGTGACATTTAAAATTTAATTATTTTACTACCTTTTATTTTATTAAATGTTAAATAAAAATTACATCTTTATTCATTTTATTTATATGCTGCTCGTATTTTCTGACAATCGTAAAACTTTCAAATGTTCTTATTTTTATTATGAACTAAACTTTTTGTATTTTAGAAAATGGATTTTTTGAAATCAATACTTTTTTACTTAAATATATTGTAAAAGCATAATGTTTAATATGAAAATATTTACTCGTTTCTAATACAATATAAGGCATCAATAAACAAACTTTTGTCTTGTTAAATTTCTCATGTGATTTGAAGCTTATAATTCTCAATTCCTTTTTCTATGATTTTCTAAAAATAAGATTTAATGACTTTTTTCTGAAATTTATGTGCAAGTCTCATCCAATAATTTTATTTTTCATATCAGATTCATCTTACTGCATTAAAGCTATGTGTTATTTTTCTAGTCATTGCTTGCTGAAACCATGGTATTTTCATGACATTTACATAATATGTATTTGTGGAAGAAAACCATAATAAAAAATTTTAAATATGTAGATTTGATCTTACGTTACTTTTGTATTTTTTTTGTCCTTCCATTATTGTTTTTTTACCATTGTCCTTTTATGTATAAGTTATTTTAATAGTGTTATTTATCATTTTATTAGAATTTTTTGCCAATATTTTATCACAATTATTAATTTTGGAAACAATTATTATTATTATTATTATTAAGTCAATTATTATTTGTCTGTTAAAATTTTAAAAATTGAGTATTTTTTTTGGATAAGACATTTTAAAAAATAAAGAGCAAATAAGGTTATAAAAATATTGTTAAAGTAAAAAATGATAAAAATGTTTTTTTTTTTTTCTGATTTTTTTAATTGTATGGTGTTATATTACATTACAATATCAAGGTACATATCATAAAATTAATTTTTTAATATAATTAAACTTCCCCTATAAGCAGGGCTCAAACAGGTGAATGTATTGTAACCAGATTTGGTATATAGACTATATATGGGACTCACACAATGAATTAAAAAAAAAATTAGTTAAAAATATCCACTAGTTAGCATTTTGGTGGGAACAATAATGAATTTAACAAAAATGAATGACAATATTATAAACAATTTGCACATTTCAGAAAAAAAATTATAGTGTATTGAGAAATTCCATCAATTCTAGGGAGGGAAAAATCTATGTTCATGGAAGTAGAAGTGTTAGGTAAAACTGGTCTGAATATATTTGCAGAAGTTGTCATGTTTAATTTTGATCTTTCAAACTGTCATGATCACGATATATTTAGTTGAACATGTGATATTGATAAAGCCTAGGCTTACAAAAATAAGAGGAATGCTTCTGCTATGGTTCATGAATTTTGTCACATAAAGAAACTACTGAGTGGACCAATGTCTGCTAAAGTTGTCAGAATCATGATTATAAGATTTGAAGTGACCAAGAAATTAGGGGCTCATCCTTTAAGGCTGTAAACTTGCCACACTGGTAATTGCTGTTATCATCAAGACAGCTATTGTTGAACAGTCACAAACATCTGATTTTGGAGGATGTATCTCATATGCAGTATCTTGAGAAACAGTCTTTACTTATAGTACTGTCTGGAAAGTACTCTGAAACATAATGCAATTCTTCTACCACAACACTTAATAGATACTTGATAAGGACAATTCCACAATGACTCACATTTCAATCTGTTATGGCTGTGGAATATTTTGTGGCGCAATAAAGCTTGTTTTTCTACCTGAATGGGAAGTCAACACACAAAATTGTTGCTTTTGGTTAAAGAAAATCTGTAGTTGCACAATGAAATTTCCTTACTTTCACCAAAGTTGTCTAGTGTGGATTCACAGTGACATCCATCCTTAGGCCATTTTTCTTAAGAAATAATTGCACATGGGCTGTTCTGTTATGAGCTGTCGGTACTATAGCATGATGTAGACATTTGTAATGCCACAATTACAGTGCAGGCAATGCCTTATCAGCCATTTTCATGCAGGATGGTGTCTCGCATGTCCATAGACCCATGAAGGCATTTTTGCTCAATTACTTCAGGGTTGAACTTGTTATTAATTGCTCTTTTATTAATCCATAGTCACCATGCTCATATCTAATTATATGTGATTTCTGATTATGCCTCTTAAAATATCTGGTTTATCGTGGAGATGTTATGATGCTGTATGTCTTGACTCCATTATGTTTCTGTGTGGAGCATCATACCTGGTCAGTTATAATCTACTGTTGAACACATATTGTTCATCGCTTTGAAATTTTGCAGATGAATGAGGGTGATCACATTGAGTACCTTTCATTACTTCGTCTTGAGCACAATTAACAACTGCTCCTCTTGTGATAGATGTACTGTTATTTATTTCCTTACTTTTGTTTAATCTGTGTCTATGGCAAGAAGGAAGACCAGTCAATAAATGTTCAAATTTTTTTTTGTATTCTGTTTTGGTTATTTATTTTGTTAAATTTAATGTTTTTCCATGAAAAGCACCACTGAGTGGACATTTTGAATTTTTTTCAAATTTTTGTTCTTGAAATCCCTTGGGCACGTCTTGTGTATAGTCTATGTACCAGTCTGTTCATCCATTTTAGCTGTAGGATGTTTATAGGAAAGTTTAATTATAACCACCCTGTGTGTGTGTATATATATATAAATATAAAGTTAATTTGCTATATAAAAATTATCAATATGTTTAATAATAAATGATAAATTAAAGTTGATTTTCAAGAAACCTTAGTTTTTCTTTATTGAAATAAACAGGAGTCTTATATACCCTGGGTAAAATGGCCCAATTCCCCTAAGGTGGAACTAAAAAATATTTATATGTTTAGCATTTTTCCTTTTTTTCCTTTCAATCATTAGAATCTACAATATTTGTAAATTATCGTAAAATCAGTTGCATAATCGTTGAAAGACAGTAAATATATTTCAGTTTATATTTTTACATTTCTAAAGACAGAATAAAACATTTGCTTTGATCTTACATATAGAAAACTCAGATGAAATAGTGTGTATGTATATACATTGTCTTTTTGAATTATCCTCTATCTCTATCTCTGTATTTATGTTATAGAATGTAAAGATAAAATATAAAAAGGAGGAAGATTGACTCATTATTTCCCATGGGTTTTTTTTCGGTCTGGAATATGTTTATAATATTTTATTTTGTTTACTTTTGATATCAGTTTTTATAATAATACATAATCATAATTATATTATATGATTTATTTCAATTATTCGAATCGAAGTCGAAAAAAAGCTTATCATTGATAAAAATTGTTATTTATTGTTTATCGATTTTTAAAATAAGAAAATGAAATATTTCAATGTTTAATAGTTCTTATATTTCTTATAAGCGTTATTGTATTTAAAAAAAAAAATTAAGGGGATGTGTATTTTCTTTCAGTGGGAACTTTCTGGTTCGTGTCCGAGCCCAGGTCATGACCAGAGATGATTCCACCGGAGGATGGGTGCCAATGGGTGGAGGTGGCCTGAGCAATGTCTCAGTTAAGAAGCGAATCATCTCTGAGGAGGAGAAGAAGCCTGAATATGTTATTTGTGGGAAAAGGATATCAGACCAAAGTGTAAGTTTCCATCTCTTATATCTGTGAAATTATACAAATTCATCAGAAAAAATATTTTAGTGAACTATTTCAGTAGGCTAAATGGGCACTTACAACTACAGTAGAGGTACATTTTCTATAATTTTGTTGTTTTGAGAATAATCATTAACCTTAAAGAAAATTGGTTACATTTCCTTTAACCTGCATTTTTTTGCGAATCATTGCACTAAGAATTTTCAAGCTATTGTGCAGGTCCTTTTTCACAACGAATGAGTCAAAAGAAGAATTAATAAATTACGAATAGAATTACAAAAACAATACAGCATTGCAACAAATATTTTATTGCATTAAAAGTACAATTACTTGTGTTATATTACAAAATTAATTAGAAAAGCATTTGAAAGAGGAAGCCAAAAGAGTGATGATAAATACATTATGGGGGGAAAAAAAGGAATAATAATTCAAAATTAAAATCAAGCTAAATGAAAATGAAAAAATAGAAACAAGCAAGAATAATATACTAATACCAAACAGTTAAAATTGTAACATTATAAGAAGAATGGAAAGAATGTTGCTTGCCTTTAACTAATAAGTAAACAAGTATTTTGATACATTTAAAATTATAATATTGCAGAAAAAAGGAAAATAAGTTTAATAAAAATAAATTAAAATTAAAATAAGATAAAAAAAATCTCTTCATAAGAATGTTATCCATATCTTTCTGACCACAGTAGATTTTAACAGTTTATGTGTGGAAACCAAAGAATATTTTCTGGTAAATATTAATAGAAGAAAAACATCGCATGTGAAAATAATTTTTCAGAATGCTGAAAAGCATATAAAAGAAATGAATTGAAAAATGTTTGGCATGAACATTTAATTTTCAAAAAATTTATGAAAAAAAAAAAAAATGAAATTATCCAATGTAAATGGCAAAAATTCAATGCATGACATATTTTGTTTAAAAGACAGCATTGACAAATGTTGTGACAACTTAGAAATCATTGGTGCATAATTTGCTAACATGCAAAACTCTCTAATGATGAAAATCCCATAATTAGAATAATATCACTAGAAAGATAATTTTATGCTAAACACAACAATTAATGTAAAGAGAAGCGATTTCTTGGACAATTTTGAAATATTAATCAAAGAGCTTATCAGATTTACAATTCATTATTTTTTTATACATTTCTTTATGCTTCATATAAAATGTGTAACTTATTTAGGAGAATGAGCTAAATAAAAATAAATAAATAGTTATTAAAAAAAGTATATAACTATAATTTTATGTGAAGAGATTCAATAAAATTAAATAAATTAATGAAACTAAATCCGATAAAAACTTGGTAGAAACATTATCATGGAAAGAATATTTAGTGAGTTATTTTAAATGAGTGACAATTTAAACCAAACCATTCTCCTTTTGTGAAACAAGTTGCTAAAGGAGAACTAATAAACTGTGCTTATTTTAGAAGGTACACTGTTAATGCAAGAATTGTATAAAGTGTATTTCATAAATTTCCCAACCAAAGGAAAAACTATTTTTATCTTGCAAACCTAAAAAAGTGATCTAAGAAAAGCATATTGAATATTTATTGTAAATTCATTTATTAAAATGCATTCAATAATATAAGTAGGTAATAAATTAAAAAATAAAGATGAATTACAAAATGTTGGTTGCTGTGGTTGTGTTTCAATGTTTTAAGAATTTTAAAAAAATGTATTAGCAAAAATCAACTTTTATTAATTAAAATGTTTATGAATTATAAAATAAATAACTTTTCTAGAATACAAATTTCCTTTCAGAATATCATCATAACTGTACATGTAAAACAACAAATTGAATATCAATACACAACATATTTTTTCTGTACTATTATGTACAATTATTAATTTTTATCAAATTCTAAATAGGTGGTTCTCAGTTGCACCATAAAAAGGGATTTTCAATACAACAAAGTCATGCCCACATTTCATCACTGGAGAACTGGAGACAAGAAATTTGGTCTTACCTTCCAAACTGCTGCTGATGCTAGGGCATTTGATAAAGGTGTCCGCACAGCAGTGGAGGACCTTTTGGATGGTAATTCTTTTTGTTCTTTCTTTTTTTTTTTATGGTGTTTAGGAATTTGCTAAATACTAAAGAAAGCACTCAGAAAAAATTATCTATTGCTGGTTAAATTATAGTATGAAATAATTTCTTATTGTAATATTACATATGTGCTTATAATTGTTTGAATATTTTTTTTAATTATTCGTTTCAATTTTAAATGGATATCTATATATACCTTTTTCTTTTATTTTTAATGAAAAGTTTAATTTATCAATAATAAAACAGCCATAATTTCATATCACTCATAAGATATTGCTTTTACTTTTTCCACATCTTAAGTACTTATTACAATTGTTTGAATTTAAATTAGATAAGACTGTATTTAAAGCAAGCTTTTTTTAAATATTTTTAAAGATTTCTATTGTATTATATTTCTTTCTTTTTTTGTGATTTGAAATGAAAATTTTAGTTGATAAAAGATTGAGACTTTCAAAAATATTATAATTTGAGAAACAATGCATTAGTCTAGATGTCTCTAAACATATAATCTTACAATCTAAAGGATAAATTTTTTCATACATTTGTAAACTCATTTTATTATTGAAATCGGTGGATCTTTTTTTAGCTATTTTTATTCAATAGATTAAAAAAATGTAATATAAAATGAAAAACTTGTTACTATTTTCCATAATCCTACCACTTTTTTAAGTTTTATATTTTATTAAATAATATACATATTCTTAAGATGAATCATTACTTATCTGTCTGTACTGTTAACTTATTTATACTTGCAATAAACAATTTGAAATTACTTTTGCCTCTAAAATTTATAATTTTTTCAGGAGGTGGATATGCGCACAATGTCCATGGTGATGATGTGGGTGATGATGATGTTTTTATGGTGAGTAATTTTATTATTATGAGCTTTAAGTTATGCATGTTTAATTCATTTAATACTTTTTAATAAATGTTTGGTTTTTTTACATTGAAGTTAGTTTTGTGAATTTTGGAATTTTATTATTGCATGTGTTTTCATATTAGATATTTTTATAAAAGTTATTTAATTAATTAGGAAGGTAATTCTAGTCTTCACCTCCTTTTGTCTGCTACACTGAATAGATCTTGCATGAAGAAACGATCTTAAGCTGGAATTTTTATTTATAAAACACTAGCTGATATGATCTAACTTTGCCAGCTTCAAAGAATAAAACGTTTTTAATTTCATATACACATATATACTTTTCATCTTTGTATATCAAAAAAAAATTGTTAAACATAATTTGAAACTTATGGAAAATTAATATAATTTCCCATTAATAAATAAAATATTTGAAACAATGTATTAAAAAGTTACAAGTGCCATTTGATGGTATGACAAATATAAAAGGTTTTTATTTAGTAATTTTAAAAAACGAATAATAATTAATTCAAAGGAGAAAGAAAAATTTAATTTCTAATTGTTTAGTTATAAGAAAGAGACAAATCTCTTTATATATAGAGATTACTTGTGAGAAGAAGAATTAATCTATTTCAGCTATTAGACTCTTTTTCAGTTTTTAGAAAATTTATAAATCTCTCACTTTAAAATTTAGTAATTAATAATGGAAGAAATGTTTGAATTCATCTTATATTAAAAATATTTATAAGTAAGTCAAAGTCTGTGCCTGCATAATATTCCAATAGAAATTAATTTCATTAGAAGGGGATGATTAGTGGTAACTTTTATGCCCTTGCTGTTTAATGGTTTCAGAGGGAAACTACAATCAAATTTATGGTGTATTTTGTGTATTCAAACTTATTTTATTTACGAAATAAATAGTAATAGTATTGTATGTAACCATGTATTTTTCTCTTGGTAAAGTTCATTTATAGATAAACATTGCATGCCAAACAAAATATGTTGGATTTTCTCTTAAATAGCATTGATTAAAATATGTTTTACCATATTTTCAAACCATGTTCCTCATTCAAAATTTAATCCAGCATTATAATTTCATAGTAAAATAAATGCTTTGATAATATTAATATCATATTTAAAAATATAGTTAATTGTGCTAGCTAGATATCATTATATATTTTTTATTTATTCTATGTGAATTTTAAATTGTGCTTTGTAAAATGGTTTAATAACTTTAAAAAAAAGTTTGATATCTGAAGAGAATGTTTTGATTATCTAATATAAAAAAAAAAAGAAAAGAAAAGAGGAAGTTTCCTTGTATTTGCTTGATATTATTGGAAGAGAATAAAAAACATAAAATATATGCAAGTGTAAAAGTAATTAGATGACTTACTTGTTTGTTATAAAATAACTTTTTATTTTATGTCAAATGTTTTTGGTTCGTGTATTAATGTTCATTTTTAAAATTAAAAACCAAATATAGATATAATTATTTTAGGAATATTTTATAGAATGAAATGATTCTAATATTGGACAGACATGACCTTCAAAATGCATTATCAGTTTTATTTATAATCACTATTGGTACCAATAATAAATGAATTTTGTGTCAATATCACTTTGATTCTAAAACATTTCAACTGTCAAAAGATGCAGAGAAAATAATAGCTAAAATAAAACAATGTATATAATTACATAATAAATATGAATGTTTTGTTCTTCTGTTCTATAAGGAAAAAACAATTCTTGTTTTGGAAGAACAGTAGTGCCATAGAATCTCTTAAGATAAAAGATTGACTCAAAGATACGAGACTGAGTGATTAGGAATACTGAATTAATATGTTCTGATTAGGGCAAGATTACTATGCAATTACATTTCATATGAAAATTTGAATTGCTGGCAGACAAAAATAGTATATATTATATCATAATAATACCGGCAAACATATAAACATATAATTTTTTTTATTTATAAGTTTTTTAAAGCAAAGAATCCTTTTTCACTATCATATACAGCTTTATAAGTAAAAGAATGAAAAAATTAATTACAATGTTTTAATTTGAAACAAATAGCATTTCTTATTCATGTAAAAGATTCACCTTTACTCTGGTTATAAGATTCAGAACAAGAATTAGGACAAAGGTTGAGCTACTCGGTTATTCGCCCCCCCCACCAGATGTGCAATATTTTAAACAAGATGGGCAAATAGTTTTTGCCATGTGCCATTATGTGAGAGTAGAAAGATCAATAATGTTTTTCATTTTTATGTTACACACAAAATTGGAGAGAATCACTAATAACTCTAATATTTTAAAATACTTCAACTTAATTGTAATAATGCAATCTCTTCTCCCACTGTAAAAATTTGCTAATCTTACTTAATCTGTATCTATTGATATAATTGAAAATTCAAGCTTTTAAAAAATGACAAGCCTGATGTACCATAACAATCAGCTTAAATGACAGAAGGGCGGGGGAAGCATTTTTGTAAATTATTGTTATTGATTCCTATGGTACTCTGTATACATAATATTTCATACTTCTGGAAAAAGTAGGATTCATCTTAAGATTCAACGTCATGTCATGCTATTCATTAAATATTGGGACTGTAAATTTTTTATTTCACAAACAATGTTCCATACATGGCATAAGTGATTGGACTTGCTGCACGTAACTTATCTTGAGTTGCGATATGTACTAAGGCTGTAATTGAAATCACTAAGATCTTTATTTATCCGAAAATTTTGTACAATTATTCATAGATATCTTTAGAAAGTATAAAAATTATGTACAAAACTATATAAAAGGCAAAAACAGGATTTTACAAGGAGTAATAAAAGTCCTAGACTTCTTAATTAAATTTAAATAGTATTTAGAAATTAGAAAGATTATTTTAAATCTGTTTAGTTACCAGATGAATTATTAGAATATTAATTAAGCAATTTAAAATTATGTATAGATCTAATTTTAGTTTTTAGTAAGTTTTGCCAAAGACATGCAATAAAAATGTTTGCAAATATCATTTTTAATTATTATTCTTATGATCAAATAAATGACAGTATACCAAGATTTTAAATCAGAAATTTTTTTACATAAATATATCTAAATGTTAATGATAAATAATTCTTTTCTTTAGACATTGGAATTGCCCATGGAATCCCGATCCTCCACAGGATCTAGTAGCGAAAGTGCCAATGGCGTTAACACCTGCAGGCCCACTTCTGCTACGTCCAGCATCCCAGGTGATACATTTTCAGTTTCTTCATCACCTTATTCTCATCCCCATACAAATCAGCACCATCTTCACTATTTTCACTTCATGAAACCCTCACGCACCATGCCCGGTGTCAGCAGCAGTGGCACCAGCGGCCTCACGTCATCGATCAGTGTGGGAGCCGGAGAGCTGCAGAAGGCGCAGGCTGAGGAGATCTGGATGAAGGAAAGGACACATCTCAAAGACTCCAATCCAAACGACCACGAGAAAATTGAACTTGCAACTCTGGACAGTTATTCCTATGTTCAGTTTTCAAAGGACAGGATGGCAGGCCGTGCTGAGCATGACTATTGCTATCCAACCCTTGAGACCATGAAGATGAGCAAACAAGAATCCACCGGAAGCTTAAAGAAATCAATATCAACAGTTAGTAGTGAGCCGCCATTGCTTCCCAGCAAGAAGAGTTCGAGGAGAGAAGCTCGAAGGCAGTCGTCGCCGTCTCAGTTGAAATGCCGGCTCTGCCTCGATGAGTACACCGAGGAAACCAACCTTCCCGGTAGCTGCCGCTTCGGACCGGACAGGACGTTGAATTGCATCAATCACATGACTTGCTACAAGTGTGCTCACTGCATGCTCTATCACTGCATGTCGGACGAGGAAGGAGATTTCAACCAGCGCATATGTACATGCGACACTTCCGATGATCACTGCCGCAGACGTTGGACTGGCCTCGCCTTGCTTTCAATATTTGTTCCCTGCCTCTGGTGCTACCTGCCTCTTCGTGCCTGTCATCGCTGTGGAGTCAGTTGTGGTTACTGTGGAGGTAAACATCAACCTGAGTAGGTACTAAAGCTCTCCTGCTTATGGGTAACTAACTAGGAGGAAGTCCTGGATGTTTTTTATATTAGAAATCAAGACCTATGTATTTTATAACACCTAAACAAAGCAATTTAAAAATATAATTTTCTTTTTATTGGTATTGAAATATTAGTAGAGGCTTTTAACATTGTTTTTTACTAATCCTGCACAGTGCAAACACCCATAAAAAACTATTTATTTATATAAAAACAATTTGTTATAAGTATTTGTTCTGTAAATTTTCCGAAGTTAAAAAATTGGTATTTATTTAAGAATTTTTTTTAAATTGATCTTGCTTATTTCTTTGAAAAATCTCTAATTGAATTCTGAGTAACAGTATATCTGTATTCTCAGAATTTTATTTTAATCTATAATTGCTATCAATGATGAATATATGTAGGTGAATTATATTTTCCCTGTATTAAAAGATGCATTTATTTTACATATCAAAGTTTTTTTAAACAAAATGCCATTTGCTTTAATTATTTTCAAAATTAATTATATTTTTAATACTGACTAGATCTGTAAAAAAAAAAATTTTTTTTTGTTTTTTTTGTTTATCAAAATAATTTTTAAAGGTCTTTATAAAAGCAGCATAGTTTTCGATTTTTGGAATATGAAACATGCAGGCTTTTCTCCTCTCAAGTCCTACTCGGGTACACACACACTGCCTGGATCTCAAATTTTCATTACGAGGTTCATTCATCTTTTTGCCAAAGTGTATGCAGACGTGATTTGTTTGTAAAGGCCAGTTATTTGGATGGCCCCAATTTACATTATGAGCACCCACCAATGTAATATAATTTTTGTTATCCTTGTATAGATATTCCTTCAGAGTTGTTTCCTGTTGTCTGTTAGATGTTTCAGTTTATATGAAACCTGTGTTGTTCACTAAAGTGTGTATGTATTGTTTAAATAAATATAAATATATGTATGTATATATTATATATATATACATATTTTCATGCATCCATTTTCATTTTTTTCGAGAGATCTTCCTGTCTAAGATCTATTTTTTTCTTGTGAATTAATGCTTTTTACCATTTCATTGTGTGAATGTCAAGCAGTTAAATGTTTTATCCATTGTTATGTATATGAACGTTACTTTATATGCTTATAGTTATAATTAATTTTAATATTACAAACCAAGATGTCTTTCTTTTATATTTAAAATGGATTGTAAATTATTTTCGTGGCTCTTCCTCATTCGATAAATTATTGTACATGTTAAAAATTAATCTTGTTAGATCTAAATAAGAGAGAGGGCTCTTTGCTCAAATATGGATCGATACCTATTTCATGCTATAGTTCTTGGAACAAACATTTTATCATACTATTAAATTTGTGCCTTATCAAGTGGCAAAGAATTATTTCAGATGAAATGTATCTTTCTATTTGAGTATATTTCTCTAATTCTTATATAATAAACTGCATTGTAAATGGTATTTGAATGCTGGAAAATGGGTAAATCACACAGTTATTAGCACTGTAAAAATATAAATTATTAATTTTTTTAAGCTCTCAACTATTTATAATGCTTAAGTCAAATATTTATAAAACAAATTAAGAAGTTACTAGAAAGAAATTGTTGTTAAATTCACTCGAATTGCAAGAAAGAAATTCAAAAATTATTTTCAGCAGAGAATGCTACAAAGAAGTTGAATAGATTACTTTTTATATTTCGAATGCAAAATGCAAAGATTTTATTTTTATGATTTTTCTTCTTACTTTATTTAATGCTTTTACGATGTGCATTTTAATTATTTTTTTTTAAAAACATTTGTTTTAACCATTAAATCACGGCTTTAAAGTGTACTTGGTGATAAAGATAAAAATGATTGATATTCCAGTTATGAATATTTTATTTCTTTTTATGTATCGTGTTTGTGATAGTAAAAATATTAATTTTTAATATTGTAAGCAGATACATCTTAATTTGTTTTAAAGTTATCGTTAAATAAACAGCAATTCCTGAAAACATTGAAATAAAGAATCTGACTTATTAGAATTGCGTTTTGCCAAGATTTAAATGGAATTTTTTTTTAAGTTGAAGATAATATTTAAAATGCATATAAAGTTTTAAGATATGTTTGTATAATTAGAAAATTATAGTTCAGCCACAGCAGCATATGCCAGATCAGCACCCCTAACAAGTAATAGATTCATCCATTTCTCCCATTAAACCAAATATTTACCTTCCATGTTATCTGGGATTGAATTATAATTGAGTGCGACAATTAAAGTTACTTGTTAATTTTTATATGTTTCTATTATTTCCCATTTCTTTCTAGACTAAAAAAATAATTTTTATTTTATTTGGGCTTTTATCTCGTTTCATTTGTATGATTTAATTTTTAGCGAATTCTAAAATAATTGCATTTAAAATAGTTGATAGCTTAATAAAGGGTTTGTTAAAAAATAAAGAGAAAAAAAACACGTAACTTTGTAATTCAACTGAACAATGAAAATCTGGCAAGTTTTGTTAAATACCAGCAATTACTAACCAAATAAAATTCTCAGTTATTGTATAGTTGCTAATAACTGTGATGTTTATCTAATCTTGTTTGACTTTTATGCAACTTGCAAGTGATTAAAAATCATTGTTTCGTGTAAAAGATAAAAAAATTTTAATATCTGTTATTTATTAACAAAAATCAATATTATCCAATTGTTGAAAATGTTTCTGTATAATTGTTTGTTTTGATTTTAATTAATTATTTTATTATTAAATTGTGATTTACAAAAGTTATTAAATATATCATTTCTATGCATGTCGGTGAAATAAGAAGAAATTTTAATTAGTATCTCAAAGTTAAGTAAAAATATACCTCTTTTTTTTTTATATGTATGTGTGTAAATAGTATTAGACAGAGAATTGAATTAATTCTCAATGTTCGTGTTTTTTTTTTTTTTTTAAATGCATTTTCCCAAGCACAAAGAGTGGAAGACCACCATTTTTTTTAAACAAAAGAAATTTCTTCTATACTTTTATTTTTAAATGTTATAAATATTTTGCATTTTACTTTACTTTTTTTTTTTTTTTTTAATTACTGAGTTTTATTATATATATATAACTTGCAGCTGTATATATTTATTTCTGTTATCTGAATATTTTTTGAAGTTATATTTAAAAATGCTTTCTTAAAAATTAAAATTACAGAATTTTCTATATTAAATAATCCTTTAAATTGTGAATTTATTTTAGAATATATGTATATGTATTTTTGATGATTTAAAATTTTATCCTTTCTATTAAAGTACCTTTAGTAAATATTTGAATATGTGAAAGTATACATAAGTTCTCTTTTTTTTTTTTTTTATGAACGTTTTATATCCTACCTCGTTTTTTCTAGTGCATGAATGTCTTATGCATATTGTGATCAATTTTGGTTCTCTTCAGTTAGTGAGGCGCCACATCGCGCTAAATGTATAAATGTGTCAAATCATCGCCAATCATAATGTAAAGCGGCGCGATGTTTGGTGTGATTCGCGTTAAATCCTTGGCTTGCTTGCACACGTTTTGCTTGGCGCCCCGCTAACGGAAAAGTGCTCCAATTTTAGTACATAATATTTCCATTAACACTGAATATTTGTATGCATCTTTAATTGATCAAAATTAAGATATTTCACTACCTTTCGAAACTGTTGTACATATATAACGTTAATTTGATTTAATACAAATAACTGTTAAATAATAATAAAAATATGGTATTTTGAAACTATCTAAGTCTGGGATGTCCAACCTATTCTCGAATCACATTTGAAAAATTAAAAAAAAAAAAAAAAAAATCTAACCAAGTTTTCGAGGAAAACATAAAACATAGACTACATAAAATATACTAATTTTTTGATATCCGTAAATCAAAAACATTGATAATACAACTTTAAATATTCATTATTATAACATATTAAAGATTATTGTGTTAAGAGCTCTTATTTATTTCTTTTTTGCATATATATATATTTTAATTACTAAAAATTTTTAGTTAATAAATTGAAAAATATCTTTCAAAATTAATAGTAAATGTTAATTAGCATTTAAATAAAATAACAAGAATCTTAATGTTCTATGGCAGGTGTCTCCAAGCTCTTTAGTCCAAGGGCCACATTGATTCCTCAATTAAGGGCCAAGAAACAGAAAAAAATTTACCAATGAGTATTTGAAGTCACTGCTACAATTTTCACTAATGAACTTGATTCACAGTTGCAAACAATTGTCTGTGTAAAGTTAGTTATATAAATCTCATTAATAGTAACTATAAAGTTTAATTTCATTATGTTAATTACCTATGTACTTAATTTATTGCGAATTTTTAGGACAAATATATCATTAATTACAGTTAAAATTTCATTGTCAGTTATTGTGTTTTTCAATGGATCATTACATAAAAATCTATTATTTTGTGTGATTTTACTTGCATTGTAAATTTTACAGTGTGAATAAAATAAACTTTGACGGGCCGTAATTTGGAGCCCTTCTTGTTCTATATTGTGCCATTTCTTATTGGCACTGGACCGCTGGTTGGACAACCCTGATCACTGCTTCATTTACACTTAATGCTATTGTAAAATTAAAAGTTGGATGTGAAACTCCCCAATGAAACTTGTTTTTGCCACCATTCCCTCTTCGTGTGAAATCCGAAACACTTGACTTAATTAATCATAGAATAAATGTGACTTTTAAAAATTTCTTCATCAAAATGAACCTAAACTTACTATGGTTGTGATCATAATTACTATGTGAAAAAGAAAAAAAAAATCTTGCATGTTTACTAGCTTTTTATGTTTGTAGGTTGTAGATCACCAGACTACTAAAGTATTTTTCTTTGTTGTGTTGCTATGGATGTGTGTATATATTATGAAGACCAAAATGACGAATGAGCTTGAAAAGACCGTATTTTGTGGATTAAAGGAAATTCTAAACCAACCAGTATTCTTGCCAATTCAGTGTAGCTTCAAACGTAAGAATTTTTTAAGGCAGCTATTGTTATTTCAAAAAATTCAATCAGCTTTTTTCCAGAGCAAAACTCATCCTTGCTTGTAAATAATAAATATTGTGTCTTGTGTGTGATAACCCACTGTTGAATATTGTCTTATTATGAAGAGAGAGAAAGAAAAAAAAAGTTGTATTTGTTTTCAGTCAAACTTGAGATTTTATGGAAAAGATTTTGACATTGTTCATCAATAAATTATTGATGGGTTTATAATTGTGTCTTTGGTGTTTTTTATTAATTAAATATAAGGTGCATCATTTAATGAATCAATATACTGATGTACGATTTCTAGAACACACACACACAAATTGTAAATAGAATATTGGTGAATCTTTTAATGTAATATTTTTAGTATAAAAAATATAAATGTTAATAAAATTAAACTAAATTTATAATTATTTTTTCGAACTTCAGT
>BPLQ01000427.1:426341-446649 GCA_021605075.1 Caerostris darwini | reverse complement strand
CCAAATTCATAAAATGGCAGGGAAGCATGCACTGTCCAGCATCCAAAACTATCCACATGATTTGAAGAAACGGTTTTTTTTATGATTCACTGAGTCTATTTGCTGTCAGGTTGGATGCAATTTAATATCAATATTACAATTTAATATTTTTTTCTTATCAAGTTTTACATCCATCACATTGCAAGTCACATTTTGAAAATGTTTAATTCATTGATAAGGAAAATATCTAAAAGCAATTGATTTTTTGTGGGATAAAATTCAATAATCTAACTGCTTTTTTTGGTTTTAAAATAAAAAATTTTATCAGCATAAATTAACATATAAAGTCCTTGTTTCTTTTTGTAAGTAATCTAATGTTTGATTTAATTACACATGAAATTAAATTATTAAAAAATCATATGATTTTAAATAAATATTTGCTAATAAAAAAAAAGCAACAGAAAAATTATCAAACGAATAAGTTAAATAAAATAAACATTTATTTAAAAGCTTATACAAAGGTTGAAATCTTAGATAATGACTACTGTAAATACTTTGAAGAAAACCAAGATTTTAAGCTAGAAGCAGAATAATTAATACCATGGTCCTCGAAATACTTTCATACAATTCAAAGTATTATTAATAGTAGATAAAAAACATAGATAGACATAAAAACAATCTTGTCACTGTAAATGTTTTTAACTCATGTAAATTAGGAACTGTATATTAACAAAACTGAAAGAAAATTATTGCAATGCTTTAATTGAAAGAATACATTAGTTTAATATATACAATTTATATATTCTAATATAAAAATTTTTTAGATCTTAAACACATGATGCTGAAAAGGTTTCATGATTGAATGTTACAGCTTCATAAAATATTAATGCTGATTGATGTACTGAATTTCCTGAAATATATTTATTGTACTGATTTGCAACTAATATATAATTTAGTTGCAAATCGATAGCAATCGGCAACTAATATATAAATTAGTAGCTTTAATAAATAAAAAATTATATTACTACTAGGTGGAATGAATTTCATTCTAATTTTTTTTGGTGTTGCAATTTTCATTATCATGAGAAAAATTTACAAATTGTTCATTTTATACATGTCACATTATAAATTAAAACTCCAGAACATTTTTACAAAAATTGCTGACCTTCATGAAGTACAAGACATGCAGAATGCCTGAATATAGGAAATGGTAAGGAAGTCTTGTATTCAGTTGAATATTTGTGTATTGGTGGATCTTGTTGGAGCATGTAATCTACATTTACGGAAATCACATCATTATAAATATGAGCAGGTGACGATCGACCTCCTATAACAATCAAAGTCTCATTTGGCAGCCTGGTCATGGTATGGAACATTCTTTTTTCTAAAACAAAATTAAATTAATAGTTTTTATTTTTCATAAATATAAAAATAAATAAAATAATAATAACAAATTACAAAAAATGTTACAGTAAAATTTAAATTGATCACTAATTTATTTTAAATCTCATTTAATGAATTTAGTGCCACCTTTACTTATGTAAATTTACTCAATTTCTCTTCATCATAGAGATCAAATTTGAAGTAATTAAACATACAAAGTCATCAAAAAATGAGACCTTAATTTTAAAAATTGATGTCAAGAGTTACACAATGTAGCAGAAAAAAATCAAGAGAGAAAATATAAAGGGGATAGAAGGACAATAATTGAATGCTGCATAGACAGAAACTATTTAAATGCCTGCTGTGCAACAAGAACTTATCTTTAAAAGTACCTCATATTGTTATAAATTCCTATCTTATAAACATAAGGGTAAAGCTATTAAATAATTTGATGTTAGTCATTTCATGGGATACACTTATGAAAGATTGAAACACTGCAAGAACACATGTGAATATATGTATATCGAATCAGTCTAAAGTGAATTAATTTTTGCAAGAAGAAATTAAAGGAATAGACTAAATAACATAAATTTAAGCAAGATTTAGTTTAATATTGAGTAACATTTGCTAAGACTTCAATTATCAAAATAAATTAAGAAAATTAATGAAATCATAGCAGGGATTTGAAAATTTCAAAGACAAAAATGGTTTATTATAATTATTATTATTATCTTACTATTGCAATTCTACTTAATTATCTCTGATATAATAGGTATATATTACTTACTGTAAGTAATTTTAAAAAACCTAACATCCTATTCTTTAAAAAAATTTTAATATTCAAACATCTACCATATGCTTCATAAAATATATGAATATGCTTCATAAAATATATGAAAATCACCAAGTCAAAAAAAATTCTATAATTAGCAACAAAATGTTTATTCAAAGACATACATATTATTTTCAATGTATATCAAATACTACTAATAATAAGTGCTTAATACAAATGCGAAAGTATGTCTACAGGTACAGACTATTTTATTACATATTCAATGAATTTTGAATTAATACCTAAATGATCGTTTTCTATGGGGAGCAGAAGAACTTGAGATTTATGATCGATATCATAACAGGATACGTTTCCCAATCTTTCATGACGATTCTGAATTCTTCCAAATCCGCCAGTCCCCATTACAAAGCAGGATGATACTAACTCAACTTTGTGACCAAATCTAAATAAAATAATTTTTTAAAGATGATAAAGAATTTAATTATTTCTAAATCATACAACAATTAATTAAAAAAATAAGATTAATTAGAAAATATTAATAATCTGATAATTCTTTTAATATGAATAGTTTTATTTTTTACGTCTACAAAGATCTGTAAAGATCTGTAAATGTTATTTGATGAAACTCATTTATAACAATTACTGAAATTATTATTTTATGTCATAAATATTTAAATTTTAATATTAACATGCTTTTAAGAATAAAATTTAAGAAGGAAATATTACCGTAAAAAACTCGGCATTTCTGTGCGATAACATATCGATTCAAGATAAGATGCTTTATAGGACATATCCACTGTAAGAAAGAAAATATATTTATATTATACATTTTTAATAAAATGATTCTAATTTCTATAAAGGAGATTCAACTTGACACAAAAATGGAAATACATTGTTACAAGATATGTCAAAGAATATAAAATTAACAAGCAAAAATTATATGCTGAGGCCTATGCAATATCATTTTATTTTCATCACTGAAAATTATGACTGAGGAAACACAGCTGCACAATACATACAATTTGCTGTACAAATACAAGCAAAGAAATATGGCAAAATATAGATTTAATTATCTAGCTAATTTAATTATTAAGGATCTTTACAAATTTTTTTATCTGCTTGCACTGTTACTTTTTGCAACATTTTTATATAACAAAAGCAATTCACACAATAAATATAATATAAATATTAAAAAATTAGCTAAGCAATTATTTAAGTATTTACAGCACATTTTCATAATATTAATGATATCATCATATTAACACTCATTATTTTTCACTTGGAAATGAGAAATCAAATAATAGGAAAAATCTCTATAGGACTTTAACAGCTACTGACAACTATTTAAATTTTTCCTTTAACTACAGTTATCATTACGAATCTCTTTTCAAATTGATTTTATTAATTTATTATTTTGCAAAATTATGTTGGTATTTTGTTCCTAATAATTCAATTTATTTTGAAAATAATGATTGCATCAAAAAAAATTATAGAAAGTCACATAATTAGAAGATTATTAATATACAATTATGTATCTTAATTGGCAGTTTTCTACAAATATATTTCATTCGATATACATCTTTCGAAATTCAAAATTTAGCAAAAATAAATTTGTAAGAAATTAGCAGCATGTGACCTAAATGATTCAATTCATATTTATAATTTAACCTTCAAATTTATATCAATAAAATAATGATCGAATTATGCATTTAACAATAACTTAGTTTAGCCTACTGGAATAAAAGATGTCAATTTTTTTTTATAAAATATTTACAGTAATTTGCGTATATTTATTGAAATAAACAACAATCTATTGATTTTTAAACATTTTTTTTTTTTTTTTTTTTGCATGAAATGCATTTAACCAATTGGAGTAAGGAATATACCCTCAGAACTTCATTTCTTTTAAGATAACAACAATGGTTAATGATAAATATTAATAAATAAATAACCAATGAAATGTTTTAGAAAAACAACTAGAATTTATATTGTTTTTCAGTTTTAAATAAGGGGAAAAAATAATTCTTACTCTTTTGAAAAACTTTAGGTATAGAAATAGAACCTTGACAAGCCCATGTTAGCACATAATGGCGACATTTTTCATGCCACATTTCAAACTCATCAAACATTTCCAAGTTTTTAATTCTTTCTTTTTCTTTCTTAGGAAATTCCATGTAAAACTCCAACATTGAAATGGAAGAACACTTTGGCCATCCCTGAAAATTTTAGAATGTAAAGCAACTCTTTGAAACAATGACAATTTCTATAAAAAATAATAGAGTAACTTTCAATATATATATATTATGTTTAGCATTAAAAAACATCAAAAATGAAGTTTAATATTTATCAAAGTTCACACTATCCATATGTGCTGAAGGCTATATTAATAATTAACTAAAAATTTCTATTTCTTTACAAAACATCAAGATTATCAATTGCTGGAATTTTTCAAAAAATTTTCAAAATCAGATAATAAACTACACTTAGGAAATTACATTATTATATATTAAGAAAATAAACAGATAAATTTGATGAAGTTTAGTTTTCTAACAAACAAAGTGAATGGAATTTTATTTTTATATTCTGAGCTCTGATGGATTCACTTTGATTCCAAATAAAATTTCCATTTTTTCAAATTTTGGTTAATTACGATGATTATAAATTGTCAAAAATTTCATGAGGATTTTCAAATATTTTATGTTGTTCAGAAACTTAAAGGAGACTAGTTTATTTTAACTTCACTTGCTTTGATATTTTCATGGCATATGTTCAATAAATATTTTTGTTTCTTGCTTTTATGATGGTGCTTTCATAAATATATCTTCTATAAGCTATATATTATCTTGAATATATAATGCTGTACTTTTTATTATTATTTTGTCATAAAAATACATTACACACTTAAAGTTTCAAAACTGTTTAAAATCTCTACTTCACATATAAAAATCAAACTTTATAGGCACAAGAAAATTTTAAGAAAAATTAATTGCAGTTGCAAATTGTTGACAGATTATACCAAGTTTTTTTTTTATCATCAAAAATTGTAATTGCAATGTTTTGACAGGAAATTGCAGTACTTGATAAATCTCCAAATTGAATGAAACCAATAACAATGTTTTACACCTCTCCGTGACTTTAAAGTATATTTTAAAAGAAACACAAATTCACAAGAGAGATTTCAAAATGATTGAGATGTTTATAACTCAAAATATCTAATGTTTGAAAGATTGTGTGATATAAATGTAAGTAATTTTGAAAATTTATAGTTTTACTGAATATGTTGTCATTGTTCTAATGCAGAGACAGTTTATCTTTATGCCATAAGCAAAAGCAGCTCCGCTGTTACTTATTTAGCACTATCCAGGGAGCATGTGTAGCTTGAAGATATGCTGCAGACATGAGTAACACTATCCCCCACAATGCTCTACGATCCTATTACACCGGGATCTATGGTTTAAAGTGGATTAAGAACCACTACAATTATCCATAGCACTGCCGGGACTCGAACCCGAAACCTGTGGTACCGAGGGCCAGAGCGCTGGCCACTCGACCATCAGGCTCCGTTTTACTGAATATATAAATCCGAAAATATATATATTTTTTAAATTCTTAGTCACTAATACTTAATCATGTATTATATTACTTTCAATATTTTACATTTTAATTTTTTTAGCTATAAATATCTGAAAAGTTATGAGCATATCGCATGGCTCTCATGGGCATATTTTAACTGGAATATCAATAAAGAGATTTACAACAGCAATTCTTTTGCTCAAAGAAATGAAGTGGCGGGGGGAGAAGGAAAAGAATTTTTAAATTTTTAGAGAGAAAAAAAGGACTTCTAGATTTTATTTCCATTCATTTGAATATTGCAAATTTGCAAGAAAAATTGATATAACAAAATGGAACATAAACAAATTAATAAGAAAAAACTAATAAATGAAATAAATAAGAAAAAATATAGAAATGCCGACTATAAAAAATTCGTACAATAATATAGGAAACCTTTAAATATAAATAATTTATAATATTTACATAATGTTTAGAAAATTTATCCAAAATTCATTTACAACAAAATCATTTCACATTTTAATTAAAAATACACTCTGATTTAAAATATATTTTTTTACCATAATACATAATTTTTATTCCATACCAAATCATTAAATCTGGCATTTTGACTATCTTCATCAGCACCTTCTTTAAGGGATCTCAAAGGACAATTTAAAGTCATGAAATGCGTCTTCCTGCCAGAAAGAAAAGGTCCGAGATGAAAAAAAAACGAAAAAAAAAAAATTATAACGTAAAGTGGTGTCTAGTCTTTGATAAAATTAATAAGTTCTCTAAAAATTGCTGTCTACATATCGTATGAATCCTGCAACACTTATTAGGTGAAAAGATTCCTGAAATTTAACTAATAAGAGCTACAATATGGGACCAAAATGGATGAAATAAGCACACCATGAAAATTGTTGATGTTCAGTTTTATGAAATGCCAATATTTTAGATATTGTTTTAGTGATTGATATGATTAATATGTTTAATGACATCTTTTTTTATTAGTACCTAATTTTTTTTCTCTTCTTAAAATTATATGGTTAGTAGTTTTTTGTCCCTTCTTACAATTATGAATTCATATATGAATTCTAGCCTTCTATGAACAACTGTGGCAGTTGTTCCCACTCCTCCAGCAATGCTGTTTTCAGATAATGGGTGGTGTGAGGTTGCAATTGTCTTCCCAAGAACATCCCAGACATGCTGTATTTATCCAGAGAAAAAAGGATTTTAATAAGTTCTTTCTAATTAAATAAAAACCAATGTTTTCTTATGTAAAAATGTTTTGAAATTTCTCCAGAAATTGTCTGCTTTTATTGTTACTGTTATTTAAAATCCAATTCACCATAAAATAAAATTAAATATCCTAAAATTGCAATACAAATGAAAGCAGGCAACTTCTTTTAACTAATCAGTTATTTGTAAAAATTTATTATTATTTTTTTTTATAAATATTTTTCAACTTAAATTGGAAAGTGATCATCTTTTCCATTTCATTAAAAGTTATTTTAATAATGAAAAAAAATCGAGTTATCTCTTTTTTAATTAAATAAACTTATAGCTTTTAAAATAATTATAACAATTACAATGCATTCTATTGTAACAAAGCATTCTATTGTTATAATGTTTTTAAAAACTGAAACAGTTAAATTTAAAGAAAGTAAATGAACTCCAACTATTTTATCTGGTGAGTAGTAAAATATGAATAATAATAATTACTTATTAAATAAAAAACTTATTTTATATTGCCAACTAATAGCACTATGAATTGTTCACAAAAAAATTAGGAATTGAAGATAGTATCATATCTCTTTTTGCATTTAAAACCATTTTGATATTTTGCTTCTGGTTTTATTATTGCTTGCCTCTCTTGTTTTTAATATGGTTTTTATAATTTAAATCCATAGAAACGTTTGTTGGCAGTTTATTATTAATGATATTTAGCAACTTATATTTGATACAAAAAATTAATAAAGTTTATTTTTTGAACTCGGGCAATGCTGGGTTATATGTGCTGCTTTAAAATAAAGATGAATTAGCCAAAATCTTTTATACAATTTTAGTCAAAATTTTAATTAATGAAAAGTAACTAGCTTGAAATTAATGCAAGAAAAATATGCAAGAGCTGAAAATTATTACAAGTGAAAAACAACAAATGAATTTTCATATACACATACAACACAATTAAATTATTAAAAGAACTTACATAACAGTACCAAATCCATCCTCACCATGAATCTGAAAAAATAAGGTTTTGAATGTACAGCAAAAATATACTGTTAAAACTATTCCAAAAATAATAACATCAAAGAATTATATATATTTGCATCATATATTTCAATATAACTATAGTTAATTTAATATATATATTTATACTATTATTTTAAAATAAAGCTGAATTAGCAAAATATATAGGTTTGTGAACAGGGCACAAAAAGGTTTTTGAACTGGACTCCTCCAGATCAAAAACCTAAACAGTCCCTACAAGCTTTCTGAAACTAATAAAGCAATGTAAACCAAATTACAGCAAAATTTTAAATAACTAATCTTTTACCTGCTCATAAACCGTAAAAGCAGAATTTGGAAACTTAGTTTGAGCCCAGCTGATGACAGCATCTGATCTAAACACAATAATCAAGTAAACCTTAAGTCATTATGTCTAAAAATTTATTAAGGTATTAAAATTTTCAAAAAGAAATATAATAAGAAATAGCAAAAGTAATTACAAAATATATAATATTAAATACAACAGCTGCTCATAACTGCACACATGATGGGAAGAGAGAAAATGCAAGATATAATGGATAACTTTCAAAAGAATTTGTAACTTCTTTTCCTAAAAAAATGCACATAAAATATGAAAAATATATAAGGAAACATATTGAAAAGTGGTAGCTACCTTTATTACAATGTGTTGAATTTTAAAAACAATTCTAATACAGTAGAACCTCTGTAAGTCGAACTTCAAGGGAGACGCCAAATAATTCGAGTTATAGAGTTTTTGACTTACGCGGATTTTGTAAGGAAATATTTGGCTTGTACAGGTTTAGATTCTTTCTAACTTATTTTGAGTTAAAGAGGTAAAATAAATAAAAATTCAAGTTACAGACGTAATAAAGATGCTTATTTGCAACTTAAAAGTTATTTTATGTACTACAATAAAAAATCAAAATAATTCCGAAAGAACCTTAAAATTAAAAATATTATGTATTAAAAAAGTCAGCTATTATTATTATTATTTTTTTTTTTTGCTTTAGAAAATTTGATCGTTCTCTATCTATAGCATTATCTAAACTATAAAGAGCAGAAAAGTAATGGAGGTTTTGGGGTTTGAAGGGAAGACAACAAAAAAAAATTTCGAGTTGTGGAGGTTTTCGACTTAAAGAGGTTCTACTGTAAAAATGAATCTGGAACATAAAAATAAAAATTGAAAGACTGCAACTAATGAAGATGTAGATAAATATGAAATGCCTCTACAAAAACATTGAAACATATATGATTACATGGTTTATAACATATAATATTTTTGAAGTTTTCCAGTCATGCCTTAATCTCAAATGATGGGAAGATAATCATTAGCATTTCTCGGTTATTACTTTTATGTAGTAACCAAGATATTCTTCAAAGTCCACATAATCTTTATTAAATAAATAATTAAAACATTAAAATTTTTTTGTTTAAAATGACTTATTCCTACGATGATTGCTCTACATTTGAATTCAGATTAAAGTTTTATTTTTATTTAATCGTAAAGTATACCCAATATTCCCCCCTACTTTTTATTTTGTTCCTTCACATTACTTCACCTTCTACTTTCTTGCATTTTATAATCTTCTAGATTCTTTTCTTTTGAATAACAGAACTGCAATCTGTACCAAATTGCTTTTTTTTAGTAACTTCGATTTTAACCAAAATCATATAATATGTATCAAAAGAATTTTTTATACATTTTATCTTTTATCCACATTTACAATATTTGTATCTTTAATTTCAGATGGAAGCTTATTGTGATATTTGAATTTATAAATTATTCATGATTACATCTCTCTAAATATTTATCATCAATTTCATCATTATGAGATAATGATCTGAATCAAAATTAGTTGCATAAAATGTTTTAACATTCAAATATCTTGTAGTAATCACAATTTTATCGATTTGATTGAATGTGTCTTCGTCAGATTTATGCATTTAGATTAAACTGAAAGGGACCCTTTAAATTTTAACCTCTTCATTCCTAACTTTGTAAATTTTAATTAGATTAGTTAAAAAAAATATCATTGGTACTTTTTGGTCAAGTCAATAAAAAGAAGAAGAATAGAATCTTGAATATTTTATTACAATTGTCTAAAATAAAACATGTTCTATATACATTAATTCATCTATCACAATAGTAAAAGACAATCATCTTTTGTACTTAATAAATCAAGTCAACACATCTGGGTTAGAAATACTATGTAAACCTGATCAATTTTCTTATGTGCATAAAAATTCAAGGCATAAAGTTGATTATAAAAATCCCCAAAACACATGCTAGAAGACAATTCAGTAGATACACATATAAGAAAGTCATATAAATTGTTATAAAAAAAACAATATAACTAACAATTATATATAAATAATTTTATACATATGCATTGGAATTTTTTTTTTAATAGTTCATCTGAAACATAATAAATAATTTATTCTAATAAAAAAGTGAAAGAAATACACATAAAAAATAGTGAAAATATTTTTGTCACATACTCATTGGGTTTCATGTATGTAAGAGAGCATTCTGAAAGAAATAAGGTGGGAACATTGAAATCTATATTTAAGTCCACAAGACAATTCTGCAATAATATAATATGTTGTAAATCTATTCCTAGCATGGCATAATCTTTACTGGTTGCAACTAAAATATAAATGACAACAAATATAATAAAAGCTTAAATAAAAATTCAAATACATTTTGTTAAAATGAATCATTTTCTATTAACTTTCTAGATAAAAAGAAGTATAAAATCATTAAAGATATTTGAGTTTTTAATAAACAGAAAAACTTTTAAATTTCATTAAAAAAATTATATAAAATTTAATTAACTTTGGTCAAATACTGAAATTTTGAAAAGAATGTATTATAATTTGCAAAATTGTTTTGCCATAATAAAAATGATAGAACTTTCACTTACATGGGTTTTCCAATATATAAAGAGAGTGTGTGTCTGTATTATTTGTTTGTGTGAAAATAAAAATAAATGTAAAAAATAAAAGCTGTAGTTAATTCAGAATGACTGATCAGACACCACAAAGGTAATAATTTTTTTATACAAGTGGTTTAGTTATATTTTTAAACATTTTATCAAATACATGTAAAATATTTATTTATCCAAAATCATTATTGCCATCAACAATATATAGCGTTTCTGGACAATAACACGTAAAGCAGAAAAGTTGCTTAAGAAATCATACCTCTAAGATCTATAACTTTCCAGAAAAGTGCAAAAGAAAAAGTATCAGGTTACATCTGACACAATGAGTACATTACATTACAAAATGAGCTTGGATAGAAACAGAAACAACGATAATTGCATAGCATAACATTTACATAGGAAGATGTTCAAAATGAGACAGATGGTGTTATGGTGGATAGTGAGAGTTATACTCATTTACAATGATATCCACTACACTGACTATAAATAAAATACTTATAACAATATTCAAGATTGGATTAACTATCATAATCTAAAGATTGCAGATAGTTTCAAGCACTGCAAGACCAATAGTAGCTGTTCAATTGCCTAACAGACGCACATCTATTGTTCATTTTTATTTAAAATGTTTCCATAAATCTAAGGGTAACATTTTTTTTTTTTACACATAAATGCTTTTGTTTTTCTTATGTTCTGCAGTTTCACACAATTCCAATAAAGCTCATTTTCTGTGCACTGGAAGTGATGTCATACTTTTTTTTTGTATTGTAAAAGTATGGTTCCTTAGGAAACTTTATCTACTCCAATTATTGTCTTGTACACTTTATGCAGTATGGTTTGAATACCCTTTGTAATAAAAATAAATATTTATTTAAAATTGCACTATCATTAAATATACCATTAGAAAATAAAATTATCTAATTTTTTTTTTACCTATATATTTATTCTTTTGAGCAGGTTCACTTTCAGAACTTAATTCATCCATAAATTCTGTTTTAGAAATGCAATCTAATTTCTTTTTCATGACTTCTTGAAAATCAACCTGAAAGATTTAACAGATCAATTACAATTGTATTTCAAAAGAAACCATATTAACAATTCATACTTTAATAACTTCTTACAGCTCTTAGTTTGGTATAAAAAAATTAATATTTAATATAATTCAACTTTATTTACTTCATAAATAAATAGTTCGTTTCTTTTTTTAATCAAACATTTAAGATAAGTACAAACAATTAAATTAAATACCAAAAGAAAACAACTTAAAAAGAAGTAAGTAATAAAAAATAAAAATAAGTATAAAATAAAAAAATCTTAAAGAAGTAAATTCTTATTAAAATAATCGTTTTTATATTGCTGTATCTGAGAAATATAAGTTTGCTTTTGAATCAAAATATCTAATTCAGATATAAACATACACAAATGTTATAAATATCTTTTCTTTTCTTTAAAATATGTCATTAAAATAATTAAAAAACATAGTATCATAAAAAAAAGTATTTAAATTTAAAAATGTTCATAAACAAAAATGAAAAAATAACAAATTATACTTTTAAAACCAAGGAAATTAAAAATAAAATTCATAAATTACTAAAATTCATAAATTATTTTACAATATTTTTTAAATTGAATAACTATTCTTTTAAACAATTGTAGATGTTTATCATCTTTTTACTGATAATTGAAAACAAAATTCCAGAGTACATTTAAAAGAAGCAAATTTAAACCACAGCATAGAAAAACTTCATTTAAAGCTAAAATGCAATACATATATGTATTTATATATATATAGTTTTTAATGAATAAAATAAAATATTATTAAATAGTTTATAAGACAAAAAAGAAAGATTAAAAAGCATTTCTAATAAACAAGAATATATTAAAAAGCATTTCTATTGAATTCACTGTCCCTTTATAAAGTAGATAAATTTCACTAGATTTAAGTGTTAAAAATTTTTCAAAAATTGGAATAACTGAAATTACCTCTATATACGTACATCCAGAAGGCAGTTTATTACTTCTCTTAAGTCTGAAATAAGAGGAATCAAATCCAGCACCTAATGAAATAATCTTGGGAAAAAAAACAATGAATTAAAACTCCAAAATAAAATATGTCAGTTCATTATAAGATTCATTAAATTGATACTTAATGATTTACTTATCCTTATATTTTAATGTAAATATTCAGTTAAAACTAATAATAATATTGTAGATTTTATAATTTTTTTTCTATAATTTAACAATCAATAAATGATATGCATATATGCTTCTTAATAATGTTTTTAAAAATTAAAATTATTAAAGAATATATCACCATAGTTTGTAATTAATAATATTACATTGCTTAATAGCGAGTTAACAAAAATTTTATTGTGTTAAATAAGGACATTTAGTTGCCTTTTTAACTCTGCATTTATAATAGTAATGCAAATCATATTTATTTTAAAAATTATTATACAATATACAGAGAAATCCAGCATAGAAAATTTAAATATTACACTATATTCTTTAATTTCTATAAGAGTAAAACAAGTAGACTTTAGATTTACTAATGAGCAAGAATAGCAATCTAGTGATACTAACTTGATATGCAAGTTAGTTCGTATGAGACTTTTGCAACATAAATGTTTTAATATCATGTACAATACTTATCTATAAATTTCACCCTTTAAAAAAATTATATCAATAATATACATTGAAAAAGCAGGCAGCTTTTGAATAGGCAGTTATCGGTTACTTCACATAGTTATCTATTTATGATTTATTGTACTTGTTTATAGTAAAACATACATTGATAATGTTAATAATGTGATGGAAAGAAGAGATACGATAAAAAAATAAATTAAACATGGCAAAAAATGTGTCATATTTATTTTTTCTTTATTTTTACGGTTTTATTTATTTGCTTATTAATCAATGTGTGTAGTATTAAAGTCAAAATTTTGTTGCTCACTGCATGGAACAGATCAAAGATGCAAGTTTTTTATAAAATAATTTTACTCTGCACGTAAAACTTTTATTATACATAAGTTATTACATAAGTTAAACATAAATAGAGAGATTTAATACAATGTATGCCAATATTTAGCATTGAACTCTTGTTTGATGAAAAGGAAGTTAAAAATAATTATGTGAAAGATCTTAACATACATAAAATGTTTTAATATATTTCCGCATGCCAATAATTTTAATAAAAGTGTTATAATACATAAATCATAAGAATAATAGACTTTAAAATAGAATTAGATTTTTGAAAAATATACATAATTAAAATTAAAATATAAAATTTTTATTAAAATTTCTAGTTAATAAATATAAAATTTTTTAATTCACTTACTATTAAATAAAATGTCATAAAATTAAAAGAATATTAATTTTTTTTTCTTTTTCTGTACAATAAACTCCTTAATTTTGTTGTCATGAATAATAGAAAAAATTTTTTTTTAATAAAATTCCTTTCTTAAAAAAAATTTAAAGTTTAAACATATTTTTTAAAAAATAATATTAACCAGAGATTTTGATGAAGCCACAGCAACAAACCAACTATCGAAGACCGTTTCCATAGCTTTAAATCGGATGTAATAGCCTCTAAATAAAAATATTAAGATTATTAAATGTACTTATCTAAACATAAAAATATTAAACTCATTATAAAACAATTTAAAATAAAAATTAAAAATATCGTCTAATACAAATTGTTCAACACAATGCAAAAATTATACGATTTCTAATTTTTTAAAAATTATTTATTTGCCTAAAACTATACAAGGAAGTAATCGATTGCACATCTTTTCATTTCTGGTAATTTTTGCATCAATATCCACATATATTGCTGTGAATATATTACAGATTTTTTTTTTTTAATCTTATGACAGGAAATGAAATTAAAATATAATGATGGAATCTTACACTTATAATCAATGCTTCCATCAACATACATCTATCCATTCTACTCCACCAAACACACAAAAGGCCTTTTTTTGGGATGTAACCCGGCTTATTCAGAGTAAATCACTTCTTTTGTGTTTTGGTTTATCATAGAAAACCCATTTTTCATCTCTAATGAACAAACAATCAAAACATGCTTCTCTGTTGTGCCATTGAAACAATAAGTTGCATGCATGTGATGGCTAAGTCAGCTTTGGTATCGGCTAAGTAATCAAACAACTGCTCTGCATACTTTATCAATTTGATGAAATGTTATTGGATAGTTGAAGGTTGGTTATTATTTCATAAGTAGTTTAAAAAACAGTGCATGTAAAGCTTAATGCATAGAAAGTTAAAAAATAGGCCATGTCACATGCCCATTGCATTTAATTTTAATTAATTCTTTTTCTTCTGTGAGTGCAGAAGAGTGGCCAATGCATAAATATATATATATATATATATAAATAATTAGAATTTCTTTATGAAAAATTCTACTAAGCAATTATACACTGGTTGAAAAAAAAAGGTTATCAATTTCTTTTAAATCTATTTAACTTTCGTTTATATTCTCTTTTTATTCATTACTTTTTGTTTTTAATAATTTTAATTGTTTAACTGGGTTGTTGTTTTGCAATATAGTTGCAGACCTGTACTTTGATGCTAATATATCACTATCAAACAAAAAGTAATAAAAAAAAGAAATACACTAAACTCAGATTTCTACCTAAGACTTCATATTGTTTTTGCATATGAAAAGTTTCATAAACTCTATAAGATAATATAAATACAAGTATTACAAACCTATTAATTAATGGTGATCTTGTTTTTCTTGATTTTTCATTAACAAACATTTTGAGACAATCATCGTGGAAATAACCTTTATTTGCAGCTGAGAATTTGCTGACTATACTACTATCATTTGTGCCTTGAACCTATAATAGAAAAACGAGCATATACCTAAAAGTAACATTAAATTTTATAATAAATTTAAAAAAAATTTCTTTATAACGAACCTGCATTTTTGAATCAGCTTTCACTATTATTATATTTGTTTAAAATTACAATGAAATGGGTTTTTTTTACCATCAACATGTAATGTTTGTTTACATTGCGGTTACAAGTTACGGGACTTTGAGATGTATGCTCGTTGACGCTGCTTTATCTCAATTTATCCAAATGTTTTTCTTCCCAACAAATTTGCAGAAGTGGAAAATGATTCGAAATTCCAGGAATCCAAATTTCTTTCTGAAATACCATATATATGTTGTCGACACTCTCTGGTAATCAAAAGAATAACAATAATAGGAGTATATTTGGACACGAAAGAAATAGACAAAACTACAGATCAATCGATCGAACATTTAACATTTAAACAATGATTTAGAACACATGAAGTACTACTAGTACTTGAAACGAAAAGTGGAAATGAGATAACACAAGAAAAAACATATGGGGCACCCCATAGTAGACAGGTTACAAGACTTTTCGTAGAAATTGCAGAATTACTGTTGTTTTATAATAAGCATCTTCACACACCTCGAATAACTATGAGTATGACAGAATTCTATATCCAAAAGCACTTTGGTGTTTGTTTCGTGCTGTTACATATTTTATGCATCGAAACAGAATGTGTTCCACTGTTTCCGGAGTTTTGCATCGGTAGTGTTCGTTTTCTTTTCAATATTTAACAGTGACGTAGAGACTCAAACTGCGAATGCCGAATGTCACATGAATGCTCTTTTTATAGGTAACCGAAACTAGAATTGGATTTCAACCTAATTTCACCGGTTAAGTGTTGCAATTCAATTCGTAACTTCCTGTCCTTTCGAAAATGAATTCCCATAGTAACCCCTTTAAGTGTTCTGGAAAGTCTAAATAGCTTTTTGAGTACCTATATTTATCTTGCCATTTTATACATTTATTTAAATTGCATTTATAAAGTACAGCTCGTACTTAATTAGAAAATTTCATAATTACATTCAGGGCCGGATTTAGAGGAAAAGAGGACCTAGGCTATTCCACTTATGAGGCCTCCCATTTTTAAGTTTGTAAATTTAAATATATGTTCCACGTTTTGCACATATTCAACAATGCAATTACACAAATTTCTTGACTTGTGATGGAATACAGTATACCAATTAATTATTAAATTGTCGGTACTATTATGTTTTTATTAACAATAGCTGTTCGGATCACATAAATTTAAGATATTTATACAAGTTTTAAAATATTGTTAATACAATTTTAAACAACGTATAATTTTTTAGTATGGACTCTACAGTATACCAATTAATTATTCGAACAGCGAAATAAAAAAACAATTTAAGGAAAGGATTCTGGGGAGCGGAATTGTGCACCAAACAACAATGAAACCACCAGGCGGCGCTATCGGTTCTTAGGGAAAGGAAATTTTCCCTTCAACTTGTAGGGAGGATTGTCCACCGGATGCATTGATGCTGTCACTTTTTTTATTATTGTAGCGTGATGTGTTTCGACATTTACTTTGAACCGTCATTGTGCTGCAGTTTTGGAGAGATTTCGACCATTGGGACAGGTCGAACTCTATCTTAACCACAGTCAACGCCAACAGCGATAGGCGGCCACTGAGCTGACTATCGCTGTTGGCGTTGGGTTTGTGGTAACCATAGATGCGTACAAATATGTTTTACATCGCGTAGTGATACATTCCTTTCTAGTTCGTGGAATGTCAATATTGTTACATATATTGGTTAAGAAAAAAAAATTTCTCCCTGTCGTCTTTTATTTATTTTAGCTTTTCAATTTTATCTTTTTCAAAATGGAAAAGTTTTTTTATTTTAACTTTGAGACAGGAACTGCCTTTAAATATAATATAATAATAAAATAATATATATATATATATATCATGTCTGCCTACATTTGATTTAAAGACAGCAGATTTCGAGACAGGAGATTCTCTTTTTATGAAATAGTGATGTCAGACCAACGCTCTACACTCATATTAGACTGCGACATAAGGTTTAAAGTGGATTCCAAACCATTACACACATCCATGGCACCGCCGGGACTTGAACCCGAAACCTGTTGCGCCGAGCGCCAGATATATAAATATAGTTGCATTTATAACAATGTATCTGCATAATTATGAATGGTTATATCTTAAATTTCATAAGTTTTTTAATATGTATTTTAGATTTTATATTTATTTATTTTAATAATAATAATAATAATAATAAAAAGGATAATAAGTGTACAATTATCAAGGTTGATTTAGAACCTATTTCAAATTTTCAATATTTCTGGAAAAACATGAGTTCTGGATGGTTTATTTTGTCTGCTCAGCAACCACTCACTTTTATTTTGATGTTGGAGAAGTGTTGCTTTAGAGAGATAAGCTTTAAGTTAAGTATAGTTAAGAAGCTTTTTTTTAGTTGCTTTAAGTCAGATATAGAACTTTGGTATTTCATGGAAAAGTAAAATTGTCAGGAAAATAGTAATAAAAAAATTCTCTTTTAATATTTTGAAAACTTTACGTTCATGTTTTCATGGCACATTTTTTAAAAAATTTAAAAAAGCTCTTAACAAAAAATGAGAAGAAGCACAAATGAATCATATGTTTTGAAAATATTAATTAAATGCATATGTTTTAAGAGTATTGAAAGTTAAAATTTTTTGGAACTTTAGACCTTAAAATACGCATCTGAATAAATATATTTATTTATTTTAATTAATTTATTTATTTAAGGTTTTTTTTTAAAATATTTGTATCGGGGTTTTTTTTAATGGCGTTTTAATTCAAGTGATAAAAAATAAAATTTTAATATAATTCCTCAAATTGTATAATTATATTCACATTTTAAGCAAGTTGTAGAAAAATTCAGACGACTTAAAGAAGCAGAATTTCTGTATCTGATTTTTACAAAATAATGATACTAGCAAAATTTACTTAACTTCACAAATTATTTAAATTTTTTCGCATGGAATCAGTTGCGAACTTTCCTACGTTCCAAAGAAACCAATGACAATGAAATTAAAGAACGCGAAGTCAGTGGCATAACTATACCATCTGAGGTCCGTAGTACATTTTCGAATTGGGGTCCCCTCAATGCAATATATTTTCTCTTTAATAAAAAAAACTACCTAAAATAAGTATTATTTTTGTTTGATACTATAAATTTTAATTTAAAGAGATGTTAAATTAAAATTACAGATTATTTTGGTAAAAACTTCAAGTAGTAAAATTTCTTTTTGCTGGGTATCTGATCAGAAAAAAATGTCGATGACAGCATCAAAGTTTGATAGATTCCCTAAAAAATGAATTTAAAAATATCCCAGTGGCACATGGGTAGCAGCGGTAATTCCCACTATTCATTTTATAAGTATCTATTCACAAACCAGAAATCGTGGAAGTCCCTAGCATCGGGATTACACTTGCGTAAATATTTCTATTACTATTACTATTACTACCAGATGTGATATATTTTTCATACAGATGAATACATTGAAAATCTTGATACAATATTTTTTAATTTATCACTTTAATAACTTAAGTTTATTAAATATAGAATTAAAAAATTTTACTTTATTTTGTAATAATAAATGTCAGACCTTTACTGTACTCATAGCCTCTCACCTCGGACCGGCGCCTGTGGAAATTAGCCCGTCTTGCCACATTAAATTAAAAATTAGCCTGTCTTGTATAAATTGAGTAAAAACCCAAATAATAAAATATTAAATGCGATTTCTAAAACATAAACAATAAGCAAATGTAGATAATTATGAAGTTAGTTTTATTTTCTTCTCTTAATCGCTATCAGAAATTGAAGTTTTTATTTAACAAAAAAATAAGGCTATGATTGGAACATTTTATATAATTTTGGTTGTACACCAGATTAAAAACTACCGAAAAAAAAAAATATATATATATGTGTTGGCTTCTTTTTCTGTTCTTATAAATAAGCACACTTTCAGTTGATATATAAAGTATTTATTCACATTCCAACAATACGTATTTTAGCAACTCCCCGCCAACCACACTCGCGTTCCTTCTTCTGCCCCGGCTGTTACATTTTTCATCCCCGTATAAGCATTCGCCTTATATGGAGTTACAGGAGGAGGAGTTATGGCAGAGCCTCTTGGTCGTGGCGCCATCTATTTTCATTCACAATGACAAATAGTTTACATATGTGTGTGTGTGTGTGTGTAGATATGTCTCATCAATATATTTTTACATTTCCAAAATGTTTAAGTGATGCCCATAAAATTTAATTCATTTAACATTTAAATGATTAACATTTAAATTACGGTATTTAAATTTATGGTCTTTTAGCTTTAATAACCTTTCTTATTTAAATTTTTTTGTTTTGTTTTTTATAACTGAAACTTTGAAAATAGTTTTTAAAAGTTGTTTGTTATAAGCATATTTGCAGTCGTTATAAGCATATGAAAAAGTATTTTAAGAAAGGTTGAAAGTTTGTTGGATATCTTTTTTTTTTTTTTT